>JAJJWX010001308.1:0-314598 GCA_023529315.1 Papaver bracteatum
AAACATGGTCCATGCATTTTTTGATTAAAAACAAAACATTGTTTTTTCTAACAATAACTTCCCGAGAAAAACAACCGCACTAACAACATGCTTGAAAAGAAATTTAATGGATATTTTAATGAAACAATAAAAATTGAAACTAATTGCATCAAACACACTTCCCCAACAAGAATAGCAATGTCACCGGGGTCTTCTTGGACTTCATATAGCTTCATCTTTTTTTTTTCTACATCATCAATTGCAACAAATACTTCTAGCTATGTGCATGATGTTATTGACAAAGTTCTATTGCTCACTTCTAAATTTTCCTCTCAGGAGTCTAAGTTGTTTTGGATCTCGGAAGTGGATAAGAGACATCAAAGGCTCAAAAACTTTCGGCTTGTATAAAATCTAAACATGGATCTCAAACTTGAAACTTCCGATCTTACTTATGTTAAAAATGTAAACTTGATTTTGAATTTAGAAGTCTCTAGATTTATCTAGGCCCAACTAGTTGGTGGGACTAGTCTAAAATACTCGGCTTCTTCACGGTTAAAAAATATGGCCCAAGTTGTCTCACGTTTGTACAAAGCCCGCAGTCCGACCTATCCTGGAAGTATCTCGGACATGTTGTAGTCGGTTGGAAAAGATATTTCTTAAGGAAAATCTAGAGGATTCTTAGGTCCGCTCAATCACCCTATAAATAGGAGGTAGTGCCATTGAACAAAGGTGTAATGGAGTGAAGACACTAAGTGAGGTGTAAGTGTAAGTGAGTGAATACCAAAGTGAGGTATAGGTGAGATGTTCAAGTGTCTTGTAAGGTCCGTACGACAACAGTTTTTTGAGAGCAATATAAATTTTCATTTCCATAAACCAAGTTGAGTGTTTGTCCATTTTCAATATCCATTTAGCCTTTAACCCCAAAATCATTTCCAACAAAGTGGTATCGAGCCATATATCCTAATGGCTAGTGAAATGTTTCCTTCATATTCCTAACTCACCTTATTTATCAAGGAATGGATGAGCCGTCATTTGAAAAGATATCAAGAGCCGCTAATGCAAGAAGGCGTGGGAAATTTTGCAAAATTCCTTCAAAGGCGTGGACAAAGTAAAGACGATCGGCTGCAAACTCTAAGAGGTGAGTTTGAATCTCTCTCCATGAAAGAGCCCAAATTAATATCAGATTATTTTTCAAGAGTTTTAGTTGTCGTCAATCAACTAAGAAGAAATGGTGAGGTCATGAGTGATAATCGTTGTGATCGAAAAATATTTTGGTCACTCATTCCAAAATTTGATTATATCATCGTTGCAGTTGAGGAGTCCAAAGACTTCGAACCCATGACCGTGGATGAGCTCATGGGATCGCTACAGAAGCCCATGAAGAAAGAATGAGAAAGAGAAACAAAGAGGGAACAATAGAACAAGTTCTACAAGCGAAGCTCACTTTGAAAGACAAAGGAGAGATCTCTAGTAGTAATGCTAGAGGAAGAGGACGCAACTACTACGACGGAAGAAGAAGAGGCAAGCAGAATAACGATGATCAAAGGGGCCCGAGGTCAAACTTCACAAGAGGCCATGGCAGAGGAAACAATTCATCGCACAATAATAATAGGCCAATGAATGCCAAATCTCAAGTTGAGTGCTATAATTGTCATAAGCGTGGTCATTATGCTTCGGATCGGGATCTTCTTCAAATAATGTCGAGGAGAGAGAAAATTACGCTAGTAAAGAAAATCATGAAGACCAGACCTTGTTGGTAGCATGCAAAGGAGGTGACTGTGATGAACCGTACGTGGGTGCTTGATACGGAGAAAGCAACCATATGTGTGGCATTTAAGGATAAGTTCAAGTGAGCTTGATGAATCGGTTTCAAGCAACGTGACGTTCGTAAATAGAGCGAAAACTCCCGGTGAGTGGTCTTTGCAAAATTTTGATTAAGTTGAAAAATGGAAATCATGAGTTTATTTCTGATGTTTATTATGTCCCTAACGTAAAAATGAATATATTAAGTTTGGAAAAACTCTTAGAGAAAGGCTATAGGATGAATATGGAAAACCTTAGTATTTTCATAAGAGATAAGAGAGGAAAACTAATTTCCAAAGTGTCAATGACGGGAAATAGGATGTTCTATCTGAACATTCAAAATGACGTCGAGAGATGTTCGACTGCTTGTGTGAAAGATTCGTTATGGCGCCTCTGGCATCTTAGATATATATGGACATCTCAATTTTGGAGGATTAAATTTATTGTCCAAACAAAAGATGCTTAGAGGTTTTCCAAGAATAGACCACCCAGATCAGTTGTGTGAAGGATGTTTACTTGGGAAACATTTTCAGAAAAACTTTTCCTAAGGAAACGTTCTCAAGAGCCACAAGACCGCTGCAGTTGGTTCACACAGATGTTTGTGGACCATTAAAGACAAGCTCGTATGGTGGAAATAACTATTTCCTCATATTTGTCGACGAATTTAGTCGAAAAACATGGGTTTATTTCTTGAAACAAAAATCGGAGGTTTTCTCTAATTTCAAGAAATTTAAATCCTCCTTTGTGGAGAAAGAAAGTGGCTTTGCAATTGTGGCTATGAGATTAGATAGAGGGGGAGAATTTACTTCGAAGGAATTCTAGTCTTATTGTGTAGACAATGGAATCCGTCGGCCTTATACGTACGCCTCAACAAAATGGAGTTGTAGAAAGGGGAAACAAGACGATTCTTAACATGGCCCAGAGTATGTTGAAGACAAAGAGAGTGCTCAGGGAGTGTTAGGCAGAAGCGATTGACTGTGTGTTTACCTGATAAACCGATGTCCCACAAAAAGCGTGTGGAACATGACTCCTTTAGAAGCATGGAGCGGAGTGAAACCCGACGTCTCACACTTCCGAGTATTCAGAAGTATCGTATATTTTCATGTGCCAAGTCAGCTGATAACGAAGCTGGATGACAGGAGTTCCAAGTACATATTTATCGGTTATGACTCTCGATCCAGGAGTGTCAAGTACATATTGACAACTGAGCTCTCAATGTGTCTTCTTAGGATACAACTCTTCTCATGAAGGATATAGATGTCTTGATATTAAATCTAGAAAGGTATATGTCTTTAGACATGTTGTCTTTCATGAAAAGTCTTTTTTTTTTTTTTGAAAACTTAATCAGTTGATTTATCTTCTTTAGCGGACTCATTAAACTTCCCATATACTACTGTTGACTTTCCTTCTTTTAATACTGAACCTTCTTCTTTATCAACATCAACTGTATTACCTACTACTTAGACTCCTACTACGTCTTCTGCTTCTGTTTCTCCCTCTCACTCTATGAAAACTAGAGGCAAGAGTGGTATCTTTAAACCAAAAGTCATGTTTACAACAAACATGTTCTTCCAATAGTTTATCTTATAGCTCTCTCTCAATTCAACCTCCAAGTTCTTATTCAAATCCCTCTAAACTAAAAGTTTGGGTTAAATTTATTCAAAATTAATATTTAGCTTTAAGAAATGCTGGCACATGGAACTTGGTAGCCCTTAATCCTTCATATAATCTTTGTTGGTTGTAAGTGGATTTACAAGATTTAATATAATCTTGATGACACTATATAGAAAGATACAAATCTAGATTAGTTGTTAAGGGTTTTAGTCAATTAGATGACATTGATTTCAATGACACAACTGTCGATTTTGAAACCTGTTACCATTAGAGATGTGTTATCCTTGGTTGTTAATTTTGATTGGAGAGTTAATCAATTAGACATTTAATGCCTTCTTACATGGTGACATGAAAGAAGAAGTTTTTATGACTAATTTAATCGGATATGTTGACAAAGATCATCCCCGACTTTATTTGTAAACTCAAGAAATCTTTATATGAACTTAAACAATCCCTTAGATCTTGGTATGAAAATCTACCAAACTCTCTAATTTCTTTGGATTTTGTACCTTCCTTAGAAGATTCCTCCATATTTGTTCAGAAGTTGGGTGATCAGATTACAACTATATTGGTTTATGTAGATGATGTTGTCATCACTGGTTCTTGTCCTTCTCACTGCAACAAAGTCATTGCTCATTTATCATCTCAATTTCCCGTCAAAGACTTAGGTGACTTACATTACTTCTTGGGGTTGGAAGTTAAAAGAACTGAAACTGGTTTATTCTTATCGCAGACTAAATATGGTTTAGATCTTTTGTATAAAACAAACTTGGTGGGAATTAGGCCATGTAATACTCTATAGTTGGATCTTTACAGTAGCTCACATGAACAAGGCTTGAGATTTGTTTTGTAGTAAATTAAATCTGCCAGTATATGCATGCTCCTACATCAAACCCAGAATCGGTCGATGTCGACATTTATATATAGACCGATTCTGGTTAAGGGAAATGTCAATTTTCTTGATTTAAGAGTATATGTAGTATGCAAAGATGGATCCAAGATCAACTAGAACTTGTTCAAATATATAAACTTTTGTTTATATATCGTAGAGAATGGCAATACCAATTCAGCACGAAAAGAATGAGGTCATTCCCATATTATGCGATAAAATTACGAACAAAACAGTCAAACAAATGCCCAAATTTACAGTTGATATAGACATTTATGTAAACCGATTCTTACAAAAACAAAAAACAAATAAAAAATCAAATAAAAACTCTTGAATTTTAGTTTTTTACAATCGGTATACGCGGAGAACTATATCCACTGATTGTGGACGTATTTTTTGGTAAAAATTTATCATTTTTGAGTGTTTTTCTTCTTTTTCAAATGGCACTTGTGGAGGATATTATCAACCGGTTATATGCTTCAAAAAAAGAAAAATCAACCGATTATGATCACTAGTGCATGAATATTCACCGATTCAGGATTGATGTTTTTAGCAAAACAAAATAAAAACAAAAGGTCATGTTTTGATGATGAATTAACATCAATTGAATTCTTGGCTTACAAAAACAACCACCCGAATTGACATTAATTAATTAGGGATAAATTTAAAATAAATTAGTTATAAAGAAAAGAAATCAAAGAAGGTCTAAATGGAAGACCTTCGAATCGAAACCAAATTTATTTTTTCTCCGAAATTAAAAGTCCCTCGGTCATTATCATTGAAAAACGCGGCTTTAATAATTTACATAATTGTTACATTAGGTTATATTCTATTAATTTTATTTTATTAATTGTTACATAAAAACATAAAAAAGAAAAGTGTAAAATTGCATTATTATTAAAGGGATTACTGGATTATGGAAGGGAAGGTACCGTTTCACAAGAGACAAAAGAGTTACATCCGATCATAATCTTGACCGTGCGATCTCTCAAACCGTACCCTCCCCTTCCCTACCAATCATGTAAACGAAAGCTGCAGAAAAAAAATTGACTTTTATTAAGAATGTGCTGTTAAACCCGCTCACTTTCTTTATCTTCTATCAATTCCACTTCTTTTTTCCTGATTTCTGAACAATATCTTCTTCGTCTTTCATTCCCTTTTTTCCCTGTTTGGTTTTGGTAGTAGGCTTTCACCTTTCTTAGTTTCTTTAATTTTCAAGATTTTTTCCCTTCTCAACTTCTTTCCAATTTCAAGATTCTAACTTCGAATCATGTGAAATTGCAATCTCAAAACAAAAAACACTCTGTTTATAAAACTCTTTCTCTGTGTGATCTTGCTATATGATCGTAACGGCGGAACTCCCCTTAGTTGAGGTGAAATTGAACCTGAGATTAAACGATCGCTGATTCTGATGCTTTGGATTGGAAGCGCACATGTTGATTAGGATTGTTCCCGATAAAGTGGTATTATTGGGTTGACTAAGGGAGGTACAATTACTAAATCCCTAAATTTTCTTACTACTTTGAAATTCGTCCTCTTCGTTTGATCTGAATCGGTTTAACTCAGTTTTACTGAGTCCAATTTTGTGGAGAAAGTGTGGGTTTTTGACTTGTTTTGGGGATTTTGCAGGCATGGTTAACAATTTGAGTATGGCTATCAATCACAGGAATTCTACTTTTTTTTTCTCAGTGCTAGTTCTTTTCTTCTTATTATTAGGCTCAACGTTTTCTGGTACTGATCAACAAGTAGTAGTTCAAAATCATGGTTCCGAAGGTCTTTCTCTTTCAAAGTTGTTTCTATTCGGGGATTCTTATCTTGATACAGGAAATAACAACTTTACTGTTAGATGTTGGAAATTCGTATAGCTGTCCCCGGTGTCCCGACTGGTCTTATCTTCACTGATTTTCTCGGTAAGTAAAATTTAGGTGTACTTCACAAAAATCATATAGACTTATTGCTCCTAACCAGCGGAACAACTACGATTTTTTGCTCAATTTGTTTTCTAACTCTTGTTCCGATCACTAGCATCATTTATGGGAATTGAGTCTCCAATGCCTAACACACAATGGAAAAATTTAAGCAAGAGAAGTACTGGTGTTTTTGACACGTGGATGAAGGAAGGAAACATGACCACACAAATCAATGCTTTTAAACAGTATATCGCGGATGGAGTGTACAACAAAAGGGACCTTAAGGAGTCCATAGCTGTTGTTTCTAACGCTGGTAATGACTACACACAGTACTATGAAGTAGACCATGGCACTCACGAGGTATGTAGAACAGTATATGATCAAAATCTATAAATTTATCCTGTCAATATCAGTTGATAGCAATGGTCCAAGATCACTTTTTATAACCTTGATCAGTACTGATTGTGTCTGCATACAATATAGGGAGATCGAGCGTTTGTTGCGAAAGTCATAGATCAATTGGAGTTGAATCTAAGGGAAATTAGAAAGACAGGAGTGAAGAAAGTAGTAACGCTGACTATGCAGCCACTGGGATGTCTTCCTAACAAGGCAAGAACTCTATCCTACAAAAAGTGTGACAGACCTTTGAACACTGACACCATTTTTCACAACAAGTTGCTGCAAAAAGCCGTTCAGAGGCTCAACAGTGACTGATTCTCCATTCCATATTCTCGATCTATATGGTGCTTTCATGTCTGTAATCAGTAAACAGGCAGGAGAAGGTACAAGCGCTGAGTTTGGGAACCCATTGTTGAAGCCATGTTGTACACCTGCAGCCCTCAACGCTTTGTGTGGGAGTGTTGATGCCAACGGGGTGAAACTATACACGTTATGTGCCAACCCGAATGACTACTTATTTTGGGATTTATATCACCCTACACAGTCTGGTTGGCACTCAATCTCCTCAGCTTTGAAGCCTTCTTTTGACGAGTTAATGCAATGCAATATCTTCTCCCAAAGTCCCTCTGCTTCTGCCTTTTTTGGGTCAGGAGTTAAGTATTAGTGTGACGGATTTTTTGGTCATATATATTTTTGGCCAGAATGCAGATTTTTGGTCAGTTAGGGTCGGCCACTTAGGTCACGTTGTAAATAATATTCTGGTATCCAGTACACACTACACAGTCTGGTTCTGGTTGGCACCAATCGCCTCAGCTTTGAAAGCTTATATTGAAGGATTAATGTCATACGACCAGTTAAATTTTGCTTTTTTCTTAGTAGGACTGTGGTACTTTCGTTTAGTCTTACAATTGTATTTGAATGTCAAATTTCGACTTTCTTAGTAGGCGTGAAATAATTGTATTTGAATGTTTTACTTTCAGTTCCTCTTCAATTACTAAAGAAAACACCATTACTTAACTCTTAAAATTATTCCCTTCACTAGACAGTCGGTATCCAAGCTTGATTGGGAGGTGAAACGATACAGGGTTGTACTAGAAAAAGTAAGTTGGTATCCAGGCTTGATTGGAAGGTGACACGATACAGGATTTTAAGGGGAAATAAAATTTGTACTTAAATATGAAGAAAATCTTTAGCCATTGCAGTGCTAAGAAACTATGAGATATACAAACACTTTTCCCCAACCTGAATAGCAATGTCATATAATAACATTTTTATTTTACTTTTGAACTTCAGTTGCAACACATACTATCATGTTTGCCTCCCACAGTTGATCAAAACTTGAGTTTAATACAAAAATTGCACATGGATTTCAACATTCTATGATTCTTTTTGGTGTGAAATTGGTAGTCTAGTTTAGACTCCCACGCAATTAATCCAAGTCAGAAACATCTCAGGAAAACCTGCATCACAGGATGAACAATAAGATCAGATCTATTGGCATATCATCTCCATGACATGAATCAAAAGATACTGTATATATCCGAAACATTATACTGATTATGCTAAATTTAAATGAATAAATCTCATGATAATAAAGTAAAATCTAACCAAAATAAAAAAATAAGGATTTTTATGTAGTTGTAATTATTTTAGGGGCTAGAACTAGGGTTAGTCAACCCTTGCCTCGCACCTGCCGAGAGAATGTCATCCAACCGTCAAAGTGATGATGAAGTCGAGGGAATGTCATCCAACAGTCAAAAATCTAAAGAAATAAATAAATAACAATTCACTTTCCATCTCATTATTAATGAAATCACTGTTTCTTTCACCATTTATACTTGATGAAAAATGCTGTCTTTAGCCACTCAGTACTCTCAATATCTCTAAATGGATACACAAAAAGAATCCAATATCATTTCCTTCGCAGTACTAATTCTGTTCTTCTCATCCGACTCGGCTTTTGCAAAAGATTCAAAATTTTCTCAAGCAGTGGTTCAAATTCATCGTCCCCATGCCCGATCACTATCAAAGTTGTTTCTTTTCGGGGATTCGTATCTTGATACTGGAAATAACAAATTTACATATGGTTCATGGACATTTCCTTATGGTATGACTTTCCCCGGGATTCCGGCTGGTCGTTATTCAGATGGTCTTGTCCTCACTGATTTTCTTGGTAAGTCAATGTACGTGTATTTCAGTTTGAGCTAGGCTATTCTGACCGTGTATTTTAATTTCACTTCTAACTCCTCTTGCTCCTGACAATTTAATTGTTAGCATCATTTATGGGAATGAAGTCTCCGATGCCTTACAAACAATGGAAAAAGATAAACAAAAGAAGGGTAAGAAACGGGATGAACTTCGCTCACGGAGGCACCGGTGTATTCAACACACTCTTCAAGGAACCAAACATGACCGTTCAAATAAATACTTTAAAACAGTATATCGCGGATGGGGTGTACAACGAACACGAGTCCCTTGACAAATCCATGGCCATTGTTGCTCTCTCTGGTAATGACTACACACAATATGTGTTAGAAAAAACGGGGTTTTGAATAACTTGGACCATGATTTGATCCCTAGACCTATGGCCCTATACTTGTTTTTTCTTTTGAATCGATAAAACAATAGTCCACATAGACTAAAATTTTAAGAGTTTTAGGCTTAAATACTCTGGGTTTTGTTAAAGGGCATGGCCCTTTGGGTCTCTACACTTTTGTGTGTGGGGAAGACCTAGACTATGGCAATGTTTCTTTTCCCGTACACGCGTGCTTCGCATAGAAGCACGCACGTCGTCCGATCGGTCGGCTCGGGTTGGGGAATGGGTGAGCATGTGGGTTCATTTCATTGCTATCGATCGTATTTTCAAACGTCTATCTCTAAAAGTTGCATACGTGAGAGTTGGACTAATCATCACACAAAAATTAAAGGAAACATTATCAAATGAAACAAATATTCAATCGAGACATTGTAGACATTTATGCTTACTGCTTGTCTCCTTTTCACTTTTAGTTCTTTAAGACTAACTATTGTATATTAGTTCCTTCTCGTTTTTTGTGTCACTTGTTCATAAATGCCATGCTTGGGGCGACACATAATAACACGGATTCCTCGTGAAGCATCTTAGTGTTTCACGCATGCATCTTTTAAACTTGGTTTTCTTTTGACAGCTTGTAGTATTTTCTCATTCACGCATGTTTTAGTTTTTTCTTTGTTAAAGAATTTTGGTGTCGCATGGGATTCTCATACTTTATCTTTTCTAACGTTTAATTATCATTTTGTCACTCATAACGTTCACATCTTTCCAACTATAATTTCGAGAAAATATTATAGTTCTTAGTAGAGAGAACGACGAGAGAATAATTTTTAGTTCTCTAGACAGAGAACTTAGAACAATTCCTGTATGGGCATTTTATTTTCTTCTGGGTTTTTCTTTTTAATTTAGAGAGGAACTCGGAGGAGCGGAGATTAGTAGAGAGTGAAAAAACAAAAATGAAATTATTCATGTTTTGGTTTTCATATATTTGAAAGAAAAACAACTCAATATTAACTCCTCTATTTTTAGTAGAAAAATAGAGTAGGAGAGAAAACAATTTTTATTCTTCCATTATTTCTCTATGAGTTTTTTGAGTGAAACAAAATGGTTTCAAGGAGTTGTTTTCACTGCCAAGTTCTAAGGGCGTTCTCTTGTATGCTACAAGAAGGAATGCTAACGATAGTTGTATTCTGGAGGCAACTCGCTAATGAAGCTATAGCATCTCTCTATTTAGAGGAGTATCAAAGCGATTT
This sequence comes from Papaver bracteatum, assembly GCA_023529315.1. Classification (NCBI taxonomy): domain Eukaryota; kingdom Viridiplantae; phylum Streptophyta; class Magnoliopsida; order Ranunculales; family Papaveraceae; genus Papaver; species Papaver bracteatum. Next base: position 10,381 of record JAJJWX010001308.1, read on the forward strand.
TGTCTTTAGTTCAACAGATCATATACGTGCCTCTATCAATTTTTTACTCTGCATACTACTCGACGTGATGCATCCACCAAGTTGCTGCAAATCAAGCTAAGTATCACTTGTGCTTATTCAATTTATTTTCATTATTGTTGTTACGATTCCAACAATATGTACTCGATGGTGGAACAGACGAGGTACCTAGAACACAATATGAGCAAATTCTATATTTTTTGCCGGTCTAAAATCATAGTAGTCGAGTGCTTAAAATTTGAGTATTGATTATTTATGCATATACTGCAGGGATTTCGAGCATATATCGTCAAGGTCTTGAATCAATTGGAGGTGAATCTAAGAGAAATCGGAAAGATTGGACTGAAAAAAGTAGTAATGCTGACTATGCAACCGCTTGGATGTCTTCCTAAAAATGCAGTATCCCTATCCTACGAAAAGTGCGATGAACCTTGGAACAACGACACCATTTTTCACAACATGTTGCTGCAGCAAATTGTGCAGAGGCTCAACCGTGAAACAACTGATTCTCCGTTTCATATTCTAGATCTCTATAGTGCTTTCATGTCTGTGATCAATACACAAGGAGAAGAAGGCTCTACTAAAACAGGAAGCCCTGAGTTTGGCAACCCATTGTTGAAGCCATGTTGTATAGGTACAAGACCCATAATAAATACGTGTGGGATTGCTGATGACAGCGGGGTGAAACAATATACATTATGCGCGAACTCAAATGACAACATATTTTGGAATTCTGTACACCCTACATAGTCTGGTTGGCACGCAGTCTCCTCAGCTTTGAAACCTTCTTTTGAGGAGTTAATGCTATACGAATCATCCACACACAATGAACCTCCCTCTTTGCCTCTATAGCTACTTCTTAAATTTCGCTTTGCTCTTTGTAGGACTGTGCTAGGCGTGAAATAAGTGTTTCCGGAAAACATTCTTTTATTTTTCATTAGCCAAATAAGGCCTCATCACATTCATTAGATTTATGGTTCCATTTTTATCGATTAGCACATTTTTGGATGTTTATATTAAGTTGCGACCACGGCTTGTGGGGTAAATCCAACTGCAACCAGATGGCAGATTGGGCTAGTGAATAGATCAAAATGAGTGGTTAGCATGCAAATGCATGGAGGAATTGAGGCCACAACTGTACCAATACAAATCATACAACACAACTGACAATTAATCTTTTGTGTGGCCACATCACAATTAAGAGGGGAGGAATATGCAACAACCCCATTCAATGAGGGTGCGGTGCACTAGTACTACTTCTCTTCTTCTTCAACGTTTTCTGTTAATTGATCCAATCATCCAAGTACTAGTTGTAGTTCCAAATCATACCCTCACTATGATTCGTACTCTACATTTCATTTATAAATTATATTTTGGGGTGAACAGAACAGAAGTATTAGTAAAAAGAAAATCAGAGACCATAAGTAAGCACACATTCAAGAAAATCATTACGTTCTCTCGATTATTTGTTATAACCTTGCCTTATTCATCATAAAAGCTTAATCAGTTCATGTTACATGGATAAGTGCAAAGACCTTTAGCCAACATTGAGAACAAGGAAAATTCAGGCATGCAACCTAATTAACACACAAATTAACACTAATTTGTGTTAAGGAAGGTTTAAAGGGAAATACAAAAATTAACACTAATTTGTATTGCATATGAAGAAAATCATTAACAGCAACAATAGAAACACACTTTTCCCCAACATGAACAGCTATGTCACCGGTGATCTTCTTGGCCTCATATAGCTTCATCTTTCTTTTACTTCATTTGCAACAAATACTTTTATCTTTGCCTCCAACAGTTGATCCGATGATGCGTTGAAGACAAAACCATACTTTTTTCTCTTGATTTCCGGAAAAGATAAGGGCCGTCAATGACTCAAATCTTGATTTTTGAATAAAAGCTGCAGACAGCTTTCAACCTTGCTTCTTCTCTAGTTTAGACTGGGAATTGGATAAACAAAAACACCACCGGAACCTGCATCACAGGATGAACAATAAGATCAGATATACTGGCATATGATCTCCATAACATGAATCAACACAAACGATATGTTAAGTTTAAATTAATAATAAGATCATACTGATTACGCTAAGTTTAAATTAATAAATCTCAAGAAAATAAAATAAATCTAACCAAATTAAAATAACATTGCATCATAACATTATCGTATTATTGAAATGGGCATATTATTTGAAAAAAGAAGAAGAAAATAATGAATCGGGAAATCAAAATATTACCATCCAGATTTCGACATCTCCTGCATCAATGTTGGACGATTCTCCTGAAATAACGATGAAAGACCAGCAAAAGAGACGTCCTTGCAGATACATTTTACTTTATTGAGAGGAGAAATCATTATGCTGGTAAAGATTTTGAAATCGACCATGATTTAGCTGTGAAGATGATGATCATAATTCATAGATACAGATTTATTGCTGGTTATTTTTTTTACCAAGGAGACGGCGGAACAAAATGGAAAAGGATGATAACTTTCCTATTTATAAAGCTTATACATCTGCCCATACAGATTAGGGTTGGTTGTGATCGTCCATTAGGATCTATATTCTTTTTAACGGGCGGATTTGTGCTCCATGGCTGACCGTAAAATCTGACCAGCTTATTCGTTTCACACAGTTTGTGATCGTGTGTTTCTCACGCGCGGAAGATTATTACAAATGTATGCTAGTTTTACTTGGGAATGGGTTATGCGGTTTGTCCAGCATGATACTGTGCGGCTGTGCCTAGAGCTATCGAATAGTTAAACCACGAGTTCAAATTTATTCACACTTCTCAAACGAATGTATACTTCACGTATTTTTTGGATTGGTCAATTATTTAACTGATGACCACATTATCCATGTTTAGATAACTCCCTATATTTTATCAAGGATGGAGATTAAAATATTATGTGCACACTCGTTAAGGAGTGTGCACAAATTCGGACTCGTAAACCCACCGCCAGAAAGGCCACCCAGAATCTGAAAGGGCCGTGTGCGAATTTGGTAATATGGCATTTTATAAGGTAAACAAAAGATCCAACGATCTCGTAACAACGTGGTATAGAAAGGGATATTGCATAATTAGCAATAGAACAAGTTTAATTTATTGGGATATTTGGAATATTTATTTGGTGTATGCTTCACACATGAAGGAAATACGTGTGCACCCTTATGTTCAGCAGGGCTTGTGTGGTACACCTATTGCACGGCCTCAGGATCGGCCCTGCCCACCACTTACTAGTTTTGTGGGTTGGATAATTTAAAGAGTTGTGGATGCTTAAATCAGTTTTTTAAATAACGCGCATTTTATAAAATAAAAATTATAGCAGAGCAAGTGCAATTTAAAGATCCACCTGTCAGGATTATTTATTTAATTATACACAAAATTGATTAAAAAGACCAAAAACAACAATTCCTAGGTGAAATAGACTTGTAAAAATAGATACTGTTTATATGGACATGAATCAAAAAAATATTGTTCTATTAACCAATTTGGACTATTTGTCCAGAAAATAAATAAATTTGTTTATCTAAAATACCCCTTAAACAAAGGAGATTTTGAACACTTTTTTACCATCGATTGAAACTTTATAGTCTATGACTAGATGTCAAGTACTTGGCTAGTGGTATGTTTCAGACAGTCGCCGATAAGTCAACGATAACAGAATCCCAGGTGTTCTTTTCCGTGCAAACTATTTTGGAAATGGATCCAGTTATAATGTCAATGCCAGAGCCTGAAACCCAAATGAAACTAAGTGGGGTGGGGTGGAAAAAGCTAACATCACAAAGGAAAAATGTGAAGCACCAACATCAATCCATTCATGCAAAATTACACCAATACCAAAGTAGTCGAAATCGTTCCTCGGCGCTACTCGGTTGGGGAGCTTGTAGCGAGGAGCAATAAGTTCGGACTTGGAAATCGCCAAAACTCGGTCTAATACTCGGAATCTATTTATTAGTAATTTATATATTGTTGCTCATAAGTCGTGATTTGTACTTAATATTTTAAGACTATCATGTAATTAAGTGCTCAATACTGTTATATTCAACGTATTTATCATGTATTTATAGGTTTTTCTATTTTATAACTCTCATCTAAGGGTTATAAAAAAATTCTTTTATGATTTTAGTGCATGCAAGGCCAACTCGGAAAAATCGTTAACTCGTTTTGCTCAAAAATCGGTCCAAATCGTCCGCCTTAATCGCTAAAAATCGGAAAGGCCTTGGAATCGGAAATTGCCTCGGTCATATATCCTGTAGCGATTACTCAGCGGGTAATCGGCCTTGGAGAGCGATTTTAACTACACTGACCAATACTCGAGTATAACGTTGCTAGGAAATTGTTTGAAGATGGACGACATCAGCAAGGCACTGTTTTTAATGAGAAATTCGAATATGTTGGAGGCTTCAGTGTTTTGATAAGATAAGTACCATTATATAAACAAATTTGGTTAAAATATGGACATATTGCGACAAGCCAAGTTTTGATGGACTCATACTTTGGCCAAGTCTCAGTAGTCACCGATATAATGAATTCTGTTTTGGATATGAATCAACAACGTGTCAGTAAACTATCTTCTGAATTGATTGAAGAGTGGGAGAAGAAGATAAAGATGGCTGAGAAACTTTAATTTAATATTAGTTGGCTGCGAGAGTGGTTTGAGCTTGTTAAAAAAGGCTTTTATGGGGTACAGAAGCTTCATACTACACTAGCTAGTTGAGCATGAACATGGAAAGGAGAGACTGATTGCAGTTTATATATTCTTTACATCTTCGTCTTTAATAGACTGAAATGTGACTCCCACACACTTTCCCACATTACTAAAAGCAGGGCCTCCAGAGCTTCTATCGTTTATAGCTGCATCAATCTGTACAAGTAACCGAATATTAGAAACATTTAGCTGAATATAATAAGCCAGTTTGGAAAAAAAAGGCAATACAACGATCTCAAACTGATAAATAACCTGTATTCCCAACAACTCAGTGGAACCCTGTACGTAAGGGAAGATCTCTATGCGTGAAAAAACACAACTAGGTATCACCTCCAACTGGGTAGCCAACTACAAAGACTACATCTTGGAGAGCACCCAAATTTTATGGGTGAGAGACCTTCCCAGAACTCATCATCTTCTACTGTCAGCATCACTGTCGTATTAAGGAAAAAAAGTGACAACTCCGAGCATCGTAAATTAAGTTCAGAAAAGAAATTAAAACAAGTAGCGGGCACATGATAAACTTTCAGTTTATGGAGTACCTAAATCACACTCGTTTCCAATAGCTAACACTTTAGCCAAGTACTTGACATCAGACCCACGTTTCTTGAGCTTCACCTGAGTATAATGATTTACACAGTGAGCATTTGTTAGTACCTTTGGACCGCTTATTATAAACCCAATACCTTTTGATTCCGATAAAAATACAATTATATCTTAGTCTATGACTAGATGAAATTAGTTTCCTCCTGCATAATTTAATGAAAATAAAGTTATATTATATTCTACAACTAGATGAAACTGGTTTCATCCTGAGTATTTTGACGAAAATACAATTATATCACAGTCTATAACTAGATGAAACTAGATGACACCAGATTCGTCCTAGTATAACATGGATGAAAATAATTTCAGGTCCATCCAAAACAGGATGATATTGGTTTCATCCTAGTATAACATGGATAAAAATAATTTCAGGTCAATCCATAACAGATGAAACCAATTTCATCTTACTATCAACTTGGATGTGTTTCAATTTCATCTCAGTTACATCCTTTATTCATATGGAGCAAACAATTCATATAAATAATAATGCTATTGATTCATATAAACATAGTCTCCAATAACACTTTATTCCCAAGGAGCAAACCAGTTACATCCTTCAAAGTGTACATGAATACTAATTTCATCTCAGTTAGACATCTAAAATGTATAAACATGTTATATGGATCAAATTTTACCGAAGAAAAATGTGATGCTATTAGTCTCATATTCGTTAAAATTAGGACCAACAAGAGATTCAAACAAGTTGCTTAACACCACAGTATTGATAGTGAAGTACATATCAATGGCATCCAACACACACAACTGGATGAGACTGTTAGACATGTACACTGCAGATTTAAACCTGGATGAAATCTGTATTTTCATCTAGTTTTAATCTGCTGTAAAAATATACATTGCAGATTAAAACTGGATGAAACCAGTTCCATCATTATTTAAATCTGTTGATAAAATTCATATACCCAGATGAAAACCAAATTCATCCATAACATACATTTAACCAATTTCATTGATATCATTCAATCCAAAACAATTTCATCCATACAATAATCAAATGAAACCGAGTTACATCCACACATCCAGTGTAAATGGAAAAAAAAATCAACCAATTCAATAAATAAATTACTCAATTCTGAAAATAAATTCAAAATAGTGTTAGGGTTTAAAAACTTCCGAGTTCTAGGAGACATGGAACTGATTGATTGAAACCCTAATTTCTTAAAAGAAACTGAATTGTTCGATGGAAACCCTAGAAACCTTTAATCTAATTAAACCAAGTTGATCTAATGGTGTTGATGTTTTGCAGACAGTGGAGAAGCCGATTTCAACTAGTTGATAACGAAGAGACGGTGGATGAAACCAAGTTTCTGATACTGTTATGGTGAAGAGACGGTGATTAAACCATTTTTCGGATAGAGTATGATGTTGAAGAGACGGTGGAGAAACCAAATTCTTAGTGGAGAATCCAATTTCTTTGTTGAAGAAATGAAACCAGAATGAAGAACACTGTAGAGATGGTGGAGAGCAGATGAACGTTGTGGAGAGAAGGAGGTCGATATTCTCTATGTTGTTTCCTAATGAGAAGATATTTTGTAGGGGAAATTTTGTCTATTTCAAATATAACTATTTCATGTCCATATGACCCAGGGGAAATGTTTACCCGTCCATTTGAACCGGGAAAAGTGCATTTTTTTTGACAAATATCCCATTTTATGTTAATTATATATATATGAATTAGTACACGTCGTGCTAACTCTGGACTTTATGGACTTCAATCATATCATTATCAATATTCAAAATATGAGTGAATGGTTCAAGCACGAACATGTTAGTGAAGAAAAGTAAAGAAGTACTGACATGAGCATCGAGCGACCGAAAGGTTCAAGGATTGATTTTCATATCATAATCCAACAACTTCGATATATTTTTTCCTTTTAAGATGAAAAAGTGCTCTCGTAAAGAAAGGGTATTATACCCAAAGTCTTGAAACTAGACCACTACATTTGTAGAGATTGCCCTAAAAATACGATTGAAACCATAGAGAAATACCATGAGAGTATAAAAGAATCACCTTATACAGGAGAAGACACAAGCAAATAAGGAAAAAAAAAACACAAACAAAATATTTCCCAAACACAATGGTAATTGCTGCAAAAATCTAAAAATAATTAAACTAGAACTACTAGCTAACTAGGAAAGCATAAAAAATAAAAAGTAAAAGAAATTGGACTAGGAGATTGACGATGATAATGAGTTAATTTTAGGCTTGGGGGCGAAGCAAGAGATTAGAAATTGATATGTTCATTTAGTTATTTGAATAATATACATATGTATACTGTTATAGATTTTAAGTTATGAAGCATATTATAAAAATATCACGGATTTGAGTCACAATACACACATTTTGGTAGAGGATGTATTTTTGGTAAAGGGGCAACCTTTGGGACACATATACGGATTTTAAGTTATGAAGCATATACGGATTGAACACCCTCCCACACAAAAACAGATGGGCCAGTTTGAATCCGCGGGTTCAATCCCAAATTCTCACCACTACTGTCGTGCAAATTTTAAACTATGACGTAAGTCTCTTGTCACTAACGGTTTTTGATTAATGGCATGTTGGGTTATGAGCTGTGTTTGATTTGTATTTCTGACTCGTATAACAAATCTTTGATCTTCGAACAAATTGAAGGTTGGGTAACATATTTTGAGTTACTTATTAGAAAATTTTATGCCAAAGTGGTATATATGATTTTGGATCCCGACCGAAATGTCAGGACAATTTTATCACGATAAAATCTCAGAGTCTTTGTTTTCAAAGATTATATTACTTCATCAAATAATTTTTTTTTTTTATGAAAATAAAATATATTACCGACTAAGCAAGCACACAAACATCGTTATTTACATTGTTTCTAAAACAGAAACTTTGGATCCAACTACTTTTAACTTCTAAACTTAACACCCTAGAATCTATATCCGTAATATTAAACTTGTTCAAATATCTAGCCAAATTGTATGCTTTAGTATTACAATTCTGATTGATATAGGAGAACGAAGATTTAGCAAAAGAATTGTTGATGTTTAAAGATTTTGATAGAATAGATTTGCTTCTCCAGTTGACAGCAAAAGAATCTCCTTTCATTCCTTTAAAAACATTAGTGTTGTCATTGAGAAAAACTATATTATCTTTGCCACAATCCTTTTCCAAGTTTACTGCCTCCTTGCAGGCTCTCGATTAGGATTCTTCTGCAACTAGAGCAAAGTCCAGACCTTCCTGCCAATTCAGAGATATTACCATCATTACTTAACAAAATTATACCTACAACAAATCTGCCAGTTTTCTTTTGAAAGGAAGCATCAAAATAAATGTAAGTACCATTAACATTGCAAATATCTTTATAACAAGAACAATTAAGATGGTTTGTTTCACACATTTTCTTAGTTTTAGTTGATTTAACTGAGTACCTATTTGGTTTCAAATACTGGAGAATATATTTTTTTATGAAATTTATTAAGTCTATTAGATTACGTTTAATTCTGTCGAAAACTACTCTGCACCTATATTTACATATGTACCAAAGGATATAAGCATAAAAGTCTATATTACTTTTGTCCTTTAGCCAATCTAAACACCAATCATTGAAGCAAGAATTAACAGCTTTATAAAAAACGGAATTCAAAGATAAACCCCTCCATATAGCTTCAGAAAAAAACACATTTTATAAATATATGATTAACATTCTCATTTTCTAGGAAATTGCAAAGAGGACAGATTATATCAGCAACTTTTTGTTCTTTATCTATTATATAGCCGTTCTTAGGAGTTGGGTATTTACCGTTTGGTAACCACTTGTCTTTCCATAAATTTATATGTTTCCCATCTCCTATGTCCCACCCATGGTTTTATTTGATAATATATATACCTTTACAAATACTGGTCCAAACCTAAGATTTATTAGATTTTTTCTTGTAGTTTATGGGATGAGTTTTAGGAAAGTATTTACATCTTAGAACCATACTCCACAGTTTACCTAGGTTTTCAATTCGTCTCCAGGAAAGCATGGTTAGCAAGGCTAAATTAAATTTATGCGGATTTTTTGTTCCTAGACCACCTTTATCTTTACTAATAGTTACATAATCCCAAGCCTTAATGTAAATTCCTCTATTATTTTTATTTTTTTGCCAGAAGAAATCCCTTTGTAAAGCGTCTATTCTATCTAGTGTTTTCTTTGGAAGAGAGAAACATATCATCTGGAACATAGGCATTACACTAGTGACTGATCTAATGAGGGTAGTTCTCCCAGCTTGGGATAGGAATTTTTCCTATTGACCTTGAGGATTCTAGCTAAAAGTTTACAATGCTGTTGATGGTGGTTTTTAGCTTAGGGTTAAAATTGTAAAACCCTAGTCAGACAATGACGTCACAGAACTTGAGTAATAATGTCTTCACTAAGCACATTTATTGAACCCTTTAATATGAATGCGAAAAATTACCAGGGTACCTTTTTTTAATGCTAATTAGGGTTTCGATAGGCCAAAACTCTAATTTTCTCACCCCTGTGTCAATAAAAAACGATGCCAGCCACGCCCACCGCGTCAAGGCACGCCAACCATGATAGCCACACCCATGTTCCAATGGAAAACCATGCCAGCCACACCCACCGCGCCAAGGAATGCCAACCATGCTAAGCGCACCCCTGTGCCAATGGAAAACCATGACATCCACACCCACCGTGCCAAGGCATGACAACCATGCTAGCCGCACACCTGTGCTAATGGAAAACCATGCCATCCACACCCACCGCGCCAAGGCATGACCACCATGCTAGACGCACCCCTGTTCAAATGGAAAACCATGCCAGCCACACCCACCGTGCCAAGGAATGCCAACCATCCTATCCGCACCCCTGTGCCAATGACAAACAATGCCAGCCACATCCACCTCACCAAGGCATGCTAGCCGCACCCCTGTGCCAATGACAAACCATGCCAGCCGCACCCACCGATCCAAGGCATGCCAACCATGCTATCCGGACCCCTAGTAATACAATGACGTCACAGAACTTGAGTAATAATGTCTTCACCAAGCACATTTATTGTACCCTTTAATATGACTGCAAAAAATTACCAGGGTACCTTTTTTTAATGCTAATTAGGGTTTCGATAGGCCAAAACTCTAATTTTCACATCCATGTGCCAATAAAAAACGATGCCAGCCACGCCCACCGCGTCAAGGCATGCCAACAATGCTAGACACACCCATGTGCCAATAGAAAACCATGCCATCCACACCCACCGCGCCAAGGCATGCCAACCATGATAGGAGCACCCCTGTGCCAATGGAAAACCATGACATCCACACCCACCATTCCAAGGCATGCCAACCATACTAGCCGCACCCCTGTGCTAATGGAAAACCATGCCAGCCACACCCACCGCGCCAAGGCATGCCAACCATGCTAGCCGCACCCCTGTTCAAATGGAAAACCATGCCAGCCACACTCACCGTTCCAAGGAATGCCAACCATGCTATCCGCACCCCTGTGCCAATGACAATCAATGCCAGCCACATCCACCTCGCCAAGGCATGCTAGTCGCACCCCTGTGCCAATGACAAACTATGCCAGCCGCACCCACCGATCCAAGGCATGCCAACCATGCTAGCCGGACCCCTAGTCATACAATGACGTCACAGAACTTGAGTAATAATGTCTTCACCAAGCACATTTATTGTACCCTTTAATATGACTGCAAAAAATTACCAGGGTACCTTTTTTTAATGCTAATTAGGGTTTCGATAGGCCAAAACTCTAATTTTCACACCCATGTGCCAATAAAAAACGATGCCAGCCATGCCCACCATGTCAAGGCATGCCAACCATGCTAGCCACACCCATGTACCAATGGAAAACCATGCCAGCCACACCCACCGCGCCAAGGCATGCCAACCATGCTAGACGCACCCCTGTGCCAATGGAAAACCATGCCATCCACACCCACCGTGCCAAGGCATGCCAACCATGTTAGCCGCACCTTTGTGCCAATGGAAAACCATGCTAGCCCCACCCACCGCTCCAAGGCATTCCAACCATGCTAGACGCACCCCTGTTCAAATGGAAAACCATGCCAGCCACACCCACCGTGCCAAGGAATGCCAACCATGCTAGCCGCACCAATGTGCCAATGACAAAAAATGCCAGCCTCATCCACCTCGCCAAGGCATGCTAGCCGCACCCCTGTGCCAATGACAAACCATGCCAGCCACACCCACCGATCCAAGGCATGCCAACCATGCTAGCCGGACCCCTGTGCCAATGGAAAACCATGCCAGCCACACCCACCGCGCCAAGGCATGCCAACCATGCTAGCCGCACCCCTGTGCCAATGGAAAACAATGCCAGCAACACCCATCGCACTAAGGCATTCCAACCATGCTAGCCGCACCCTTGTACCAATGGCAAACCATGCCAGCCACACCCACCGCGCCAAGGCATGCCAACCATGCTATCCGCACCCCTGTGCCAATGGCAAACCATGCCGTCCACACCCACCATGCCAATCCAAACCGCACCCTGCCTTGGCCCTAGCCATGCTAGTCGCACCATGCGCCCATAGCATGCCAATGCCTTGGTCCCACCAAGGAAAGCCAAACAGTCCATGCCAAACGCACCATGCCATGGCCATAAGCCAACCTAGCCGCGCCACCACGCTAGCCTTCCCTATGTGGCTACCAAAACGAAGGCGTGCGATAATCAACGGTTGCCCTTAAATCACACGATCAAATCCTAGTCGTACAAGGTTACCAGGAAATACATGGTAACCTTTGACCCAAAACCCTAGCTTTGTCACGATCCTAGCTTGGACACGCCAAACCCTTGGCCCCACCATGCCAAGCCAAACCGTACCTTGCCTTAGCCCTATCCATGCTAGCCGCACCATGCTCCCATGGCATGCCAAGCCCTTGGCCCCACCATGCCAACCCAAATCGTCCATGCCAAAATCACCTTTCCATGGCCCTATGCCAACCTAGATGTGCCACCATGCTGGTCTTTCCTATGCGGTTACCAAAACGAAGGCATGCGACAATCAACGGTCGCCTTTCAATCCCAAGAGAAAATCCTAGTCGTTCAAGGTTACCAGACAACACATGGTAACCTTTGACAAGAAACTCTAGTTTGGCCACACCAAGGCATGTCGTGCCAATGGCATGCCAACCTAGATGTGACACCATGCTGGACCTCTCTATGCGGCTACAAAAACGAAGGCATGCGACAATCTATGGTCTCCCTTCAATCCCAGGAGAAAATCCTAGTCGTCCAAGGTTACCAAACAACACATGGTAACCTTTCACACGAAACCCTAGTTTGTCCACGCCAAACCGCGCCAAGGCATGTCGTGCTAATGGCATGCCAACCTAGCCGCGCCAACACGCTGGACTTCCCTATGCGGCTACCAAAACGAAGACGTGCGACAATCGACGGTCACCCTTCAATCACAGGAGAAAATCCTAGCGGCCCAAGGTTACCAGACAACACATGGTAACCTTTGACCTGAAACCCTAGTTTGGCCACGCCAAGGCATTCCATTCCGATGGCATGTTTAACACCCCGTATTTTTAGCATGGCGCATGCTGAAAGATGCGTCATGGCCTGAGATGAAACTTCATCCAAAGCTTCCGTTGGTTGGTAAGAGGTATATTGTCTTAAGGCCAATATCGCGCCAAAATGGCGCATTGCATTTGGCAATTGACCAAGGGTCAATATTGGGTGCCAATTAAGACACATCGCGTAGGCATATTGGCTAAGGCCAATATAACATTGGTTGGAAGTTACATTAGCCAAGAGACAATCTCGCACCAAGAGTGCTTTAGGCCAATTGGGTAGATGGCCTTAAGAATGTACAACCATCACAGCTGGACATTGGTGTGGCCTATGGGCCAAAGTAGGAAATATAGCCATCACGGCCCTTCATCGGGTTTGGCTCGGGATATTTTCAGCCATCCTGGTCGGGCATGGAAACTGGCATGTGAGCCAGAACTGAATGTACAGCCATCTTGGCCGGTTATTCAGGAAAATACATGGAAATTGCCATGAATAGTGAAACGGGGAGTTGATGAAGGATTTTTCCTCCCCCAATCAGAGTTCTAAAAATGTCAAATAAACATATATAGGGAAGGGTAGTTGGTTGAAGGTGCATATGCGGACTATGCACCAAGTAAGCTTCATAGCTTAGCCGGAAGATTATAAATGATGCCGAAGGCTCATTTATAGTTGCGTAGCCTTACGAATGGAGCATATGATTCTAAGGCATCACTATGCCATTCCACGGACTCGATGATGCATCACTTGGATGTATTTGACGAAACGGCCTATATGGTCTAGGCCATTACCACTATTGCTTGGCCACGGCCTAGCAAACGAGTTGGAATAAGTTGCTTGTACCTTAGGATGAACTACGGTATGTGCTTGATCCCTTTAGAGTAGGGAATGGTACGTAGGCAGCCGCAATGAGTTGCAGCATTGCCGGTCCAGCACGTTGGCCCCTCATATCATCTAAGATCGGTATCTCGAAGCAATAGATGATTGTGGACAGACTTGATGAGGCCTAGTTGCATGCCAACAAGTGGATGCTCATACTACCTATCAAGTTTCGAAGAGTTGGTAAGCGAAGCGACATAGGAAAATGGCAAGGGCTTGGTACGGCCTACGCCTAAGTCCATGACTTATGATTTATGCCTGGACAAGACCCGACGGTATGACGATTACTCAGCTAGATAGAAAATTCCTCGATGAATTTCCTAAGTTGAGGCAAAACCAGAGATGCATGAAAGTGCATTGGCATTGGCCTTATGGCCATGTACCCTTCAACGGACAAGGGTGACTTTGAAAAGGTGTGGAAGCTCACTTAGATGCATCATGATCCACGAGCATGCTAGCAAGGGAAAATGAACGTGCATTAGCTTGGGGATGAGGCCCGGATCGTAGATTCATCATGGCGCACCGGGAGAGTTACGGCCTGCGAGGCGACGCGCCAAAGGAATAATTTTCCGGTCCGTCACAGTTGGTATCAGAGCAAGTTCCGAGAAAACACTAGGGACTTGTGCGGAACGGACTTGTCCACAATTATTTTCCTTAATGGAAAACTTAAAGTTGGAGAGTAAGCCAACTTCTGCGCGGGAAAGAGTTTATAAATGCTAGGCCAGTTACTTTGCAAATCGAGTTGAGCTTGTATAAATAATGTGAGTTTTCCAGGCCTTTGTGGCACCCCGCTTACGAGCATCCGGAAGACCGTCTGGGAGATGGGTAGACAATGGGACTGATCATCCCCACACGTTGGCACTGGCCAAGGGTGTGCGTTGTCAGGCCCATCTAGCATCCCACTTACGAGTGGCAACCCGGTAAATCCGCCAGGGACGGTGGCTTGCATCCCACTGCACTGGCATTAGAGATTGGTCCTCACAGTGTTGCGTTTAGTTTTTCCTTGTCATTTCGATGACATCTTTAAACTTGTGAACCTTAGGGATTCCTTGGAGGTAGTATGGGATGCTATCTAGGATACCTTCTCGAGTTATCCTCTTGGCACTAGCCAATTGATATTCTTGGTAACGTTGTGGGACCCTTTTGGATTCATGGGCAGGTGGTATGGGACATGTGCTCAGAAGGTCTAAATTGTTTTTCATGATAACTTGAAGAAACCCGTGATTTCTGAGCATCTGGTATGAGAATTTTTCTCAGAAAATCCAAACCGAAGAGATTGTCCACAATAGTTTTTATTTGGAATTTCGAGGACGAAATTCTTTTAAGGGGTGAAGAATGTAACACCCCGTATTTTTAGCATGGCGCATGCTGAAAGATGCACCATGGCCTGAGATGAAACTTCATCCAAAGCTTCTGTTGGTTGGTAAGAGGTATATTGGCTTAAGGCCAATATCGCGCCAAAATGGCGCATTACGTTGGGCAATTGACCAAGGGTCAATATTGGGTGCCAGTTAAGACACATCGTGTATGCATATTGGCTAAGGCCAATATGACATTGGTTGGAAGTTACATTGTCCAAGAGCCAATCTCGCACCAAGAGTGCTTTAGGCCATTTGGGTAGATGGCCTTAAGAATGTACAACCATCACAGCTGGACATTGGTGTGGCCTATGGGACAAAATTGGAAATATAGCCATCACGGCCCTTCATCGGGTTTGGCTCAGGAGATGTTCATCCATCCTGGCCGGGCATGGAAACTGGCATGTGAGCCAGAACTGAATGTACAGCCATCTTGGCCGGTTATTCAGAAAAATACATGGCAATGACAATGAATAGTGAAACAGGGAGTTGATGAAGGATTTTTCCTCCCCCAATCAGAGTTCTAAAAATGTCAAATAAACATATATAGGTAAGGGTAGTTGGTTGAAGGTGCATATGCGGACTATGCACCAAGTAAGCTTCATAGCTTATCCGGAAGAGTATAAAAGATGCCGAAGGCTCATTTATAGTTGTGTAGCCTTACGAATTGAGCATATGATGCTAAGGCATCACTATGACATTCCACGGACTCGATGATGCATCACTTAGATGTATTTGACGAAACGGCCTATACGGACTAGGCAATTACCACTATTGCTTGGCCAAGGCCTAGCAAACGAGTTGGAATAAGTTGCTTGTACCTTAGGATGAACTACGGTATGTGCTTGATACCTTTAGAGTAGGTAAGGGTACGTAGGCAGCCGCAATGATTTGCAGCATTTCCGGTCCAGCACGTTGGCCCCTCATATCATCTAAGATCGGTAGCTCGAAGCAAGAGATGATTGTGGCCAGACTTGATAAGGCCTAGTTGCATGCCAAAAAGTGGATGCTCATACTACCTATCAAGTTACGAAGAGTTGGTAAGCGAAGCGAGGTAGGAAAATGGCAAGGGCTTGGTACGGCCTACGCCTAAGTCCACAGCTTATGCTTTATGCCTGGACAAGACCCGACGGTATGACGATTGCTCGACTAGATAGAAATTCCTCGATGAATTTCCTAAGTTGAGGAAAAACCATAGATGCATGAAAGTGCATTGGCATTGGCCTTATGTCCATGTACCCTTCAACGGACAAGGGTGACTTTGAAAAGGTGTGGAAGCTCACTTAGTTGCATCATGATCCACGAGCATGCTCACAAGGGAAAATAAACGTGCATTAGCTTGGGGATGAGGCCCAGATCGTAGCTTCATCATGGCGCACTGGGGAAGTTACGACCTATGGGGCGACGTGCCAAAAGCGTAATTTTCCGGTCCGTCACAGTTGGTATCAGAGCAAGTTCCGAGAAAACACTAGGGACTTGTGCGGAGCGGACTTGTCCACAATTATTTTCCTTAATGGAAAACTTAAAGTTGGAGAGTAGGCCAACTTCTGCGCGGGAAAGATTTTATAACTGCTAGGCCAGTTACTTTGCAAATCGAGTTGAGCTTGTATAAATACTGTGAGTTTTCCAGGCCTTTGTGGGACCCCGCTTACGAGCATCCGGAAGACCGTGTGGGACGATGGTTAGACAATGGGACTGATCATCCCCACACGTTGGCACTGGCCAAGGGTGTGCGTTGTCAGCCCCGGCTAGCATCTCACTTACGATTGGCAACCCGGTAAATCCGCCAGGGACGGTGGCTTGCATCCCACTGCACTGGCATTAGAGATTGGTCCTCACAGTGTTGCGTTTAGTTTTGCCTTGTCATTTCGATGACATCTTTCAACTTGTGAACCTTATGGATTCCTTGGCGGTAGTATGGGATGCTATCTAGGATACCTTGTCGAGTTATCCTCTTGGCACTAGCCAATTGAGATTCTTGGTAACGTTGTGGGCCCTTTTTGGATTCATGGGCAGGTGGTATGGGACATGTGCTCATAAGGTCTAAATTGTTGTTCATGATAACTTGAAGAAACACGTGATTTCTGATCATCTGGTATGGGAATTTTGCTCAGAAAATCCAAACCGAAGAGATTGTCCACAATAGTTTTTATTTGGAAATTCGAGGACGAAATTATTTTAAGGGGTGAAGAATGTAACACCCCGTATTTTTAGCATGGCGCATGCTGAAAGATGCACCATGGCCTGAGATGAAACTTCATCCAAAGCTTCTGTTGGTTTGTAAGAGGTATATTGGCTTAAGGCCAATATCGCGCCAAAATGGCGCATTACGTTGGGAAATTGACCAAGGGTCAATATTGGGTGCCAGTTAAGACACATCGCGTATGCATATTGGCTAAGGCCAATATGACATTGGTTGGAAGTTACATTGTCCAAGAGCCAATCTCGCACCAAGAGTGCTTTAGGCCATTTGGGTAGATGGCCTTAAGAATGTACAACCATCACAGCTGGACATTGGTGTGGCCTATGGGACAAAATTGGAAATATAGCCATCACGGCCCTTCATCGGGTTTGGCTCGGGAGATGTTCATCCATCCTGGACCGGCATGGAAACTGGCATGTGAGCCAGAACTGAATGTACATCCATCTTGGCCGGTTATTCAGAAAAATACATGGCAATGACAATGAATAGTGAAATAGGGAGTTGATGAAGTAATTTTCCTCCCCCAATCAGAGTTCTAAAAATGTCAAATAAACATATATAGGTAAGGGTAGTTGGTTGAAGGTGCATATGCGGACTATGCACCAAGTAAGCTTCATAGCTTATTCGGAAGAGTATAAAAGATGCCGAAGGCTCATTTATAGTTGTGTAGCCTTATGAATTGAGCATATGATGCTAAGGCATCACTATGACATTCCACGGACTCGATGATGCATCACTTAGATGTATTTGACGAAACGGCCTATACGGACTAGGCCATTACCACTATTGCTTGGCCAAGGCCTAGCAAACGAGTTGGAATAAGTTGCTTGTACCTTAGGATGAACTACGGTCTGTGCTTGATACCTTTAGAGTAGGGAAGGGTACGTAGGCATCCGCAATGAGTTGCAGCATTGCCGGTCCAGCACGTTGGCCCCTCATATCATCTAAGCTCGATAGCTCGAAGCAAGAGATGATTGTGGCCAGACTTGATAAGGCCTAGTTGCATGCCAACAAGTGGATTCTCATACTACCTATCAAGTTACGAAGAGTTAGTAAGCGAAGCGACGTAGGAAAATGACAAGGGCTTGGTACGGCCTACGCCTAAGTCCACAGCTTATGATTTATGCCTGGACAAGACCCGACGGTATGACGATTTCTCGACTAGATAGAAATTCTGCGATGAATTTCCTAAGTTGAGGCAAAGCCAGAGATGCATGAAAGTGCATTGGCATTGGCCTTATGTCCATGTACCCTTCAACGGACAAGGGTGACTTTGAAAAGGTGTGGAAGCTCACTTAGCTGCATCATGCTCCACGAGCATGCTCGCAAGGGAAAATGAACGTGTATTAGCTTGGGGATGAGGCTTGGATCGTAGCTTCATCATGGCGTACTGGGGAAGTTACGGCCTATGGGGCGACGTGCCAAAGGCGTAATTTTCCGGTCCGTCACAGCATGCCAACCTAGCAGCGCCACCATGCTGGCCTTCCCTATGCAGCTACCAAAACGAAGGCGTTCGACAATCAACGGTCTCCCTTCAAACCCAGGAGAAAATCCTTGCCCTCCAAGGTTACCAGAAAACGCATGGTAACCTTTGGTCCAAAACCCTAGTTTGTCTACGCCAAACCGCGCTAAGGCATGCCAACTTTACCGCGCCACCATGCTGGCCTTCTCTATGCGGCCACCAAAAAATGAAAGCGTGCAACAATCAACGGCTACCTTTCTTCTTAAGATGCAAAATCTCGCCCGTCGAAGGTCACCAAGCCAGCAAGTCTCCCAAGCTCGACTTGCCAGGAAACATCAATATGCTACATGTTTTCCACAAAAAATTCAAGACATCAACACATATCACAAACTGGGGGATCCTATTTGGGTATTGGTTTGGCGGTTTACAACGTGTGGTATACACTATTACCGTCATAAGGAAGTGTCATAAGGATGAGGCGGTTAGTAAATATTGGGAGTTAATGATGAAACACTCTTTTTATGGAACATCAATTCTATGCGTTAACAGTTTTATGGAACATCAATTCCATGCATTAACGATATTATGGAACATCAATTCCATACGTTAACGGTTACCACCTCCTCCCATTTACTCACCCATTTTACCATTCCTTAATGAGACCAGAGTACGTTTCACTTCGACTTGTATAAATTGGTCTTACCTATTTCCACTGAACAACATGTTCAGTCAAGAGCATACAATACTCAGAAAACATTTGCTAGTTTTCCATTTGTTAGCTTCCCACTTTCTGATACAAGTCGTAGAAAACAACTACTCTTTTAGAAATCAACTATTCTGGTTTCATCACTTTCCTTGCTTCCCTCCCCAAAACCAACCCATTCTCCTTCACTTTGTGACCGAAGCAAGTATGGAACGGCCATTTCTTGGTTTAGGACGGACTTGTACAAATTGATCTCTCAAATCTAAAGTACTCCCTTGCAGTAATTTCTCACCCACACACCTGAAATTACCGAAATCAGCAGAAACCATTTTCACCCATAAACAATTAGCGACCACAGTGGGAGATTGATATTTTGGGTTACAATGTCAATTTTTGACCATTGATCTCATGCTTCGACCCAGACATCAAGACAATAGAAGCAGGCGATCCGCTCAGGGATCGACGACTCAATTACCATACGACTCGATTATCAGTCATGACACGACAAGGATGACTTGGGACTTCCCAGAGTTTATAAGCAAATGATCCGCCCAAGAATCGACGACTCGGTTATCGGGTAACTCATTAACGACTGGGGACTTTCCACAATCACGACGGTGCTTCCCATAAAACTCGGTCTTACACCCAGAAGGTTCCGTATTCATCAGAAGACCTGAAAAAACTGAGTAAGTCTTACCTAGACAAGATACATGGCTTGTTATTTCAAGTTTTCACGGGAATGATAAAACCGATAGCCATGTTATGTTTCATCCCATGTCATCTACCAACACGCAACATTCATAACCAATCATAACCAAAAACGGCATCATCCTAAAACAGTTCATCCAGAATAATAATTCAAAACCCTGATAGGCAACACTTGTCTATCAACCCAAAAAATCCAGAAATTAAAGCCATGAACTAGGCGTTTCATTTTCCTTTCAAAAAAAAAAAGTAAAAGTAAAAAATTCAAAAGACAGAAATGTATTCAAGGAAATTTTTATAACAGCGACTTGATCCTCTTAGAAAAGGCCTCCCCCGTGCTCTGGATAGCTTCCCTTTTCAAATTCAGTTCCCTGCACAATTTTTTGAATTCCGCTTCCTGCTTCTTCACCATGTCTGCGGAAGGACCTTCGACTGTTTTGACCAGCAAATTTTCAACCTCAAAGAAAACTTCAACGAACCAAGGAACATTGAATTCGAAGTTCACAAACATGTCACGATGGAACCTCCAACTCGAGATTACATCCTCAAAAACCATATGACCAGCCACGTTTCACATGTCGTCAATCGAAGACAAAGCTTCCTCCACCCGCTTAACCAGCGCAAATCGACTAGTAATTTTCTTGGTTGTGGCAATATGTCCATATCTTTCCCATATTTTAGTGTATAGCACCGCATGTTTGGCTGGCACGCTAAATCCCCCGATCAACACATGACCCGGATAAGGGACCCGGTATGGAGGGTTGAAAGTAGTGCAAGCAGCCGAATCAACAACCGGCAAGAGACCCCTAACTACAATTGCGCCTGCAGTCCTGGAGTACTCTCCAACACTTGAGTCGTGGAAATGTCTTCAGGATGATGAACTTCGATGTCCAAGTAACCAGCAGGCACGGTTTCCGCAATTGAAGGTATGACTACGCCTTCACTCGGGCTGGATTCTACTTCAAAGCCATCCTCGGGAACGATTTCGAATATCAAAACTTGGTATTTGCTTCAAAAAAAAAAAAAAGGAAGAGGAAAGAAAGAAAGTAGAAGGCTCATAGATTCACTTCCAGAATCGCTGGAGGAAGATTCAAAGATTCTACCAGCAGAACTATCCTCCCCGTCACTGGACTCCGAACTCTCTTCCTTCTTGGATTCCCGTTCACCATGGGTAGGTTCAGCATCGCCGCTTTCCGTCTCAAGAGATGTTATCTTCTGACTACGTGCAAGTTTAGTAAAGGCGTTCACACTACTAAGACCCTGGGCAAGGCACAAGAACAGACACTCGGAAATGAGACAAAGACATATGTAATCCGACCGAATCAAGAAGAAAATTATAAATACTCACATATTGGAAGAACTAAAATTTGGAAGAGCCGTCGGACTCAACTAAAAACCACCAGCACGACTTTTAGATCTTCGCTCCTTCACTTGGGGACTATCTGCATTAGGGCTAACATATTTTCGTTTGGGATCCCTCAGCAGCAGATGTTGTGCTAAAACCGCAAGAGAAGGCTTACCACGACGGTTTTCTATCACATCATTCACGAATCCATGGATAACGAGAAACTTATCCTGCCAAAATGTGTTATATTTGGAGGTTGTTGATGGATTTCGTTATGCGAGCAGAATAGGGAGACTTATACCCGACACAAGAAGAATAGCATCGAGAACAGTTGGCAACGGGATTTCTGGAACAACCAGCTGACGAGCGAGTGGGACCCCTTGGTCAAAACACATATGCCGAGCCGCTCTATCGATGTTGTAAGAGATTACTTTGCAAGATCCTCGAAAGAAAGACGGCACATGATCGAGCGTGGAGCTTGGCATGAACACCATCTCTCCAACACTCAGATCCACTTTATCAGAAGACAAAGACATGTTTGAAGCGAAGCAAAGGTACTTATCTGAGTTATGGATGCATGCACCGGATCCCATGGACGAAACCTAACCATGTACAAGTTATAAAGAAATCCAACCAGTTTTGAGCCAATATTTGGACGCCTATTCGACCAGCGCAGTATCCTGGAGCCACCCCAAGACTCGGGAAGTACAACCAACGGTTTTGGGGCATACTTCTCGAAGTGCTCCTACAGCCACGCCTAAATAAAGTCGGCATGAATATACGAATCCACTTTCATATAGCCATTTGAAGCGCACATATCCGAGACCAGCTGATCCAAGTGTGCATATAGAGAACCAAGAAACAAACCGCCAATAGGGAGAACGACGCATTTTGCCAATTTTATGGTAAACTTGATAAGTTCCTGCCTTATCTCCTTCTTACCCGAGCCGTCATCAAAACTATCTCTAGATAACCAAAGATCTAAGAAAGCCGCGACATGAAGCGTACTATTCTTCTGATTCGACTCCAACTCATCAGGAAATCACTGAGACACCCACCAGTCATACAAGCACTTCGTCTCATTTTCTTTCCGAACGAATCCTTTTGATTTCGCAACCAGTGTGGCGTGCATTTCTTTTTCATCTATAGACAACCTAATATCGAGGTCTCCAATCACGGGAAGGTTCAGCAATACAGCCACGCTCTCAAAGGAGATAGTCATTTCACCCAACCTTCATATGGTCGTGTGGGTGTCTGGACACCATCTGTAAATAAAAGCAACCAAGCCTAGAACATCTTTCCTAATCTGAAGCACTGCGAAGCCGCAACAACATCAATGATCCGTGCCTTGGTCAAATTGGTTTTTACATGCTCATGGCTCATCATGAATTGCATCCATTTCTTGAAGGGACGCAACAAACTCATAGATATTTTAAAGTCGATAGGAGAGTCACGATATTATTTCCTCTAAAGACAAAACCTTATTACGCCACCTGGCCGAACCGACCGGTCTTCTCCCTCACTTTTCGGACCAGTCTGAAGAATCGACACATACTTAGGGTGGTTTCTCTTAACTGTGGCCGATGTTGTGAAGAATTCATCACTTACGTTTAGCTTGGAATTGCCAATGTCTTTTGGTACATAAGAACTTTTCTCAAGTGACATCATAATGAAGATTTTGTCAAGGTACTTCCACCTTCCAAATAACTACAATGAAACAATACGAAGAAAAAATTATTACGGAAAGTGCATGGAAATTATTTTGTCAAGACGAAAGAGATCCACCCTAGATGCAAGCCAGTTTGTTTCTAGGTCATAATAGGTATACGCGAAGAAATAGGAACTGATGTGCCCTGCATTACCGCCCCATTCCAAGGCCGTACCCTACAACCGGAAATTCGCGCCCGACCAAGGAGGCACACCCCACCATGGGAACCATACACACGACCACACCAAGAAAATGAGTAAACCCTGGAAACTAGGTTTTCATGGGAAGGGAATGACTGTTTCTATTTATTTCCTGCTTCGCATAGTAACTTGGGGCAGCCGATATTGCTACGGTATTCGCGCCTAAATACTACTACAAGCTCGTTCAAGACATACCTACGGCCAGAATTCACACCAATATAGAAGAACAACATTGTGACGGACCGGTAAATTTTGTCTTCGGCGCGTCGCCCCGCAGGCCGCAGCTCCCCCGATGCGCCATGATGAAGCTACGATCCGGGCCTCATCCCCAGGAAAGTGCACGCCCACTTGCCCTTGAAAGCTTGCTCGTGGAGCATGATGCAGCTAACTTAGCTCCCACACCTTTCCAGCTAACCCTTGTTCTGCAAAGGTTTTATGGCCATGAGGTCAATTCCAATGCACTTCACATGCATCTCTGGCTTTGCCTCAGCATAGGGAATTCATCACTGAATTTCCTAGCTGGTTGAGCCACCGTCATACCGTCGGGTATGGTTCAGGCATAAGCTATGGACATGGCGTAGGCCGCACCAAGCCCTTGCCCTTTCCTACGTTGCTTCGCTTACCAACTATTTATAAATTGATAGTAAGTATGAGCATCCACTAACTGGCATGCAACTAGGCCTCATCAAGTCTAACCACAATCATCCCTTGTGTCGAGCTACCAGGCTTAGATGATATGAGGGTCCAACGTGCTGGACCGGCAATGCTGCAACTCATTGCGGCTGCCTACGTATCCTTCCCTACTCTAAAGGAATCAAGCACAGACCGTAGTTCATCCTCGAAGGGACAAGCGACTTATTCCAACTCGTTTGCTAGGCCGTATAGGCCGTTCCGTCAAATACATCCAAGTGATGCATCATTGAGTCCGTGGAATGGCATAGTGATGCCTAAGCATCAAATTCCCTCTCTCAAGGCTAAAAACTATAAATGAGCCTTAGGCATCATTTATACTCTTAAGGCTAAGCTATGAAGCTTACTTGGTGCATAGTCCGCATATGTACCTTCAACCAACTACCCTTCCCTATATATGTTTATTTGACATTTTTAGAACTCAGATTAGGGTAGGAAAAATCATTCATAAACTCCCTGTTTCACTATTCATGGCCGTTGCCATGTATTTTTCTGAATAACCGTCCAAGATGGATATACATTCAGTTTTGGCTCACATGCCAGTTCCTATACCAACTCGATGTTCATCCAGGATGGCTATACTCTAGCTTCGGCCCGCATGCCACTCCCATGCCCATCCGTGATGGTTGTGCGTTACCAACCCGATGTCCAGCCATGTTGGATGTACATTCTCAAGGCCATCTACCCAACTGGCCTAATACATCATTTGATGCAATATTTGGCTCTTGGACAATGTAGCTTACAACTAATGCCTTATTAGCCTTAGCCAATATGCATACGCGATGTGCCTTATCTGGCACCCAATATTGGCCCTTGGCCAAATGCCAAACACAATGCGCCATTTTGGAGCGGTATTGGCCTTAAGCCAATCTACTTCTTACCAACCAACAGAAGCTTTTGATGAAGCTTCATCTCAGGCCATGGCGCATATTTCAGCATGTGCCATGCTAAAAATACGGGGTGTTACAAACATTTTCTAGAAGGTCATGAAAAGATACGGATACAACTAGGGTTTTTGCACCAACAAGGAAGCAAAAAGAAAGAAAGTTAAAGAGGAAGTGCTGGAAGGGATACTTGGATTCTCTCGTCCACTTTATTGTCACCACACGACCGGAAAATAAATAAATAATGAAGATGTGAAATAAAATGAGAGGCCGGACCCTTTTATAGATGTGATGCTTGGGAGTTTGAATAAGGAAACGACTTCCTATTTGAGTCAAGTAAGGAAACGAGGCTACTAGGCCCGTGAAGAATCACCAAGCCGTCCGCGCCATGCATTGGAACGACCACACCAAGTCGTCCGCGCCATTCCTTGGATCTACCACGCCAAGCCGTCCGCGTCATTCCTCGGCCCCACCACGCCAAGCCCCCCGTACGCGCCTTTCCTTAACAAGCGGCGCCTCACTTCGGCCCACCACGCCAAGCCGTCTATGCACGCATTGTCCCTGTCCATGATAGACGCACCATGCGCCCATGCCATGCAAAGCCAAACTATCCATGCCAAACGCATTTTCCATGGCCCCATGCCAACCTAGCCGCGCCACCATGATGACCTTCCCTATGCGGCTACCAAAATGAAGGCTTGCGACAATCAACGGTCGCCCTTTAATCCCAGGAGCAAATCCTAGTCGTCCAAGGTTACCAGACAACACATGGTAACATTTGACATGAAACACTAGTTTGGCCACGCCAAACCATGCCAAGGCATGCCGTGCCAATGGAATGCCAACCTAACTGCACCACCATGCTGGCCTTCCCTATGCGGCTACCAAAACGAAGGCATGCGTCAATCAACGGTCGCCCGTCAATCCCATGAGCAAATCCTAGCCTTCCAAGGTTACCATACAACACATGGTAACCTTTGACACGAAACCCAAGTTTGTCCACGCCAAGCCGCGCCAAGGCATGCCGTGCAAATGGCAAGCCAACCTAATCGCGCCACCATGATGGCCTTCCCTATGTTGTTACCAAAACAAAGGCGTGCGACAATCAATGGTCACCCTTCAATCACAGGAGCAAATCCTAGCCGTCCAAGGTTACCAGACAACACAAGGTGACCTTTAACCCAAAACCCTAGTTTGGCCACGCAAAGGCATGCCAACCTAGCCGCGCCACCATGCCGGCCTTCCCTATGCAGGTACCAAAACGAAGGCGTGCGACAATCCGCGGTCTCCCTTCAAACCCAAGAGAAAATCCTTTCCCTCCAAGGTTACCAGACAACGCATGGTAACCTTTGGCCCAAAACCCTAGTTTGGCCACGCCAAACCACGCCAATGCATGCCAACTTTACCGCGCCACCATGCTGGCCTTCTCTTTACGGCCACCAAAAAATGAAAGCGTGCAACGATCAACGGCTACCTTTCCTATTAAGATGCAGAATCTCGACCGTCGAAGGTCGCCAAGCCAGCAAGTCTCCCAAGATCGATTTGCCAGGCAACATCAATATGCTACATATTTTCCACAAAATATTCGAGAAATCATCACATATCACAAACTGGGGGATCCTCTTTGGGTATTGGTTTGGCGGTTTACAGTGTGTGGCGTACACTACGCCCGTCATAAGGAAGTGTCATAAGGATGAGGCAGTTAGTAAATACAGGGAATTAATGGTGAAACGCTATTTTTATGGAACATCAATTTCATGTGTTAATAGTTTTATGGAACATCAATTCCATGCGTTAATGGTTTTCTGGATCATCAATTCCATGCGTTAACGGTTACCACCTCCTCTCATTTACTCACCCATTTTACCATTCCTTAATGAGACTAGAGTACGTTTCACTTCGACTTGTATAAATAGGTCTTACCTATTTCCACCGAACAACAAGTTCAGTCAGGGGCATACAACACTCAAAAAACATTTGCTAGATTTTCATTTGTTAGCTTCCCACTTTCTGAAACAAGTCGTAGAAAACAACTACTCTTTCAGAAATTAACTATTCTGGTCTCATCACTTTCCTTGTCCCTTCCCAAAACCAACCCAATCTCCTTCACTTTATGACCGAAGAAAGTCTGGAACGGCTATTTGTTGGTTGAGGTCGGACTTGTACAGATTGATCTCTCGAATCTAAAGTACTCCCTTATAGTACATTATTTTGTGTTTAAATTTGTTTCTCACCCACACACCCGAAATTACCGAAATCAGCAGAAACCATTTTCACCCATAAACAAATGTTTATTTTGAACTTTTTTTACTAAAGTAGATGCCCGATTTCTGGAGATTAACCACCTTCCCCGAAGAGTGAATATTTTTTTTAAAAAAATCTAATAAATCCCTATCCTGTATTATACTAGCATTAGTAAACGGAAAAGCATTATCGACAAAAAATAAATGAGAAATGGAAGGACTATCCTTAGTAACCTTAATACAAGATATGTTACCAATCGATTCATCATGCAATAATAATTTCAAAAGAGCTTTCATACATATTATAAATAGAGATGGGGAGAAAGGGTCTCCCTGTCTAATACCCCTAGTGGGGTAAAAAGTGTCACCTAGACTACCATTAACAAGAATCGAATATGAAACTAAAGAGATGCAGCCAAACACAAGATCACACGAGTTATCAGAAAATCCTAAGTATCTTAATAACATTGCTATTAAAAGTTCCATTCCAATCTATCAAATGCTTTGGATAGGTCAAGCTTCAAGGCCATGTAACCATTTTTTATTTTACAAGTTTTTATGTTGTGCAGAATCTCATGCGCTACTATGATATTGTCAATAATTTGTCTTTTAGGCATAAAAGCTGATTGGTTTTGTGAAATTATTTTATCTAAGTGTGGTTTTAATTTGTTCGCAATAATTTTAGCAACTATTTTATACAAGGCATTACTTAGACTAATCGGCTAAAATCATTTGGTGTTTAGGAGTCTTATTTTTTGGTATCAAGGAGATAAAGGTATGATTTTCATTCTGCTGGAATCTCGTTGTTTTGAATATATTTTGGGGCCATTCTACTAAGTAAATTTTAAAGTATTCCAGTGGTTTTGATAAAACCCAGGTGGAAACCCATCAGGGCCTGGAGCCCCCCATGAGTTCATAGAGAATATAGCTTCTTCTATTTCTAGCTCAAATAATTGATGAAGACATTTGGGTTTAAGACTAATATGAACTTAATTACCTGCCTTAGGGAAATTCTTATGGCAATGAACAATTTTT
This sequence comes from Papaver bracteatum, assembly GCA_023529315.1. Taxonomy (NCBI): domain Eukaryota; kingdom Viridiplantae; phylum Streptophyta; class Magnoliopsida; order Ranunculales; family Papaveraceae; genus Papaver; species Papaver bracteatum. The sequence goes on from JAJJWX010001308.1 coordinate 38,702, forward strand.
TTTTGAGCCACATGGATAAACAAACACATTTTTTCACTATGGGAAACCAAGATAAAATCAACAAATCTGGTATTTTTGGGTCCACAAGTGTTTTTATTAATATAAACTAATAAGAGTTAGGCCCCACTAATTATTTAACTAATAAAACAAAAAACAAAAAATAAATCATAATTATAATAACCAGGATTTGGAGAGAGAACGTGTGAGGGGCGAGCAAACTTCCAACGCCTGTGTTTGTTCTTCCAACACCAGCGTTTTTCCCACCATCGCCCAACCTTCCATCAAGCGTGCGCTACATGTTCCGTCTCACTCAACAAACCAACAAATTTTTTGGCAGTTTGTACATCCATTTTCATGTTTGTTGAGTCCATTGTGAGATCAAAATCAACAAACTTCAAGTTTGTTGAGTCCATAGGAAGTGCTCTTAAGTACCAAAGAAAATGAGTTTTATTAGGATTAACATAAATTCATGGGAAGGTGGGACCTCCTTAGAATTTACTGAAGTTTATATTGTCTTTTATACTTCACAACCCGGCTGGGATGTTAGACTAGTTTCTCGGCAAAATCTTATCTTGCCGACATTAGGAGACTCATCTCAGTCATTGACCGAGACTGGGAATTTCGGTCGGATCTCAGCCAAAATTACCTACATTGGTCACAATGCACTACTTACATGATGACCATGGGGGTTCATGTCCCTTAGGAAAGTGTTTCTTATGTTTTGTTTTCAAAGAAAAGAAAGTCAACTGTTGAGATTATTAGTCCCACATGGTTGGGTAATTTAAGATCCTGTGGTTTATAATCTATCAGGGCCTCTCCACTCATTGCCAATTGGTTTTGAGGTGGATGCCCGCAAACTTTAACATGGTATCAGAGCAGGCTATTTGTATCGAGTTAATTGTCCACGTGTTTGTAAGACCCGCCGAGGCTACACGTGAGGGGGCGTGTTGAGATTATTAGTTCCACATGATTGGGTAATTTAAGATTCTGTGGTTTATAATCTATTAGGGCCTCACCACTCATTGCCAATTGGTTTTGAGTTGGATTGACTGCAAACTTTAACATCAACTCATTCAAGTTCAACTGGCATAGTTCTTTCTTTGAAAATCAACGAGTTATCAGTAAGTAGCTATGTTGGAATTTTTGAATAGAAATATGAATAGGTGTGTCAACTCACTTAAGTCTTTTCAACATTAGTGTCTTATCCCAAGGGATGTGACTCTCCATTAAGGGTTGTGACTCTTCATGAAAGGACTTCTCCAAGAGTCACCTCTAGCCTATATAAACCCCACTCATTCTCCATTGCAAGTATGTTTTTAGAGTCATAAAACTAGTACTAGAATTTTAAGAGTTTGCATGTGTCTTCAAGAGTTAAAGAAGAGTTTGTGCTACATCCATTCGCATTCGTTGTTCGGTGTTATCGAAGTGCTGCGAAAAACATCGAGGTATTGTTGAATGTTGGAGACATATGCCGCTAAATCTGTAACAACATTATATACAGGGAATCAAATGTCTTAAGCAAAGAGATTACTCGCCTCAATACACCCAAGTAAGGTTGTTTAAGTTTGTGATTGATCATATTTTCTATCCTTCTTTTGTTGTTTCGTTGTTGGTATTACGAAACGTAATACATAGATGAAAACCGTGTTACAAAAAGTTGTAACGGATCGGTGGATAATACACGAGTTGTATTATTGGAGAATCGGTAACGAAGGTATTTATCCAACAATCTTAAGACATTTGATATTTATCTTTGTTACTGATTATTTGAAGTCTACATGTAAACCCTTTTTGGCCATTACATACTGGAATAACCATGTTGATAATGGTTAGTTGCTAGGACATTTTGAAATATGAAATGTGCAACAGAACATTTCATTGGCCCAATTGGTTTACATATGGAGTCTCTTTGCTGTTCAAAACTTAGTTTGAACATTTCATTATGGTTGTACTGTAAAGTGGTGTTCCGAAAAGAAATATAAATTTCTAGTTCGACACAGTACGTGGGGCTGGTAATAATGTACTGATTTGTGATCTTGTAATGTACCCGAAATCTCAAAATCTCAGACATAGTTTGCTTTGATGGTTCGGGAATGGACCATCTAAAGTCCCAAAAGACATACTACAGAGTTAGAGCGAGGGAGGTTGCTGTGTGTGCCAACTACAGAAACTTACCTAGTGTTTGGAATTTTTCTCTTCATTCCCTTCCCAAATGCATTTTCCTATCCATTTAAACATGGAGTCTCTAGAAAATGTGCCGCACCGTCATTACTTTTATGTTTCTCTTCTAAGAGACGTCTTTTACATGAAAGGATACATGACGGTTAGGTGGAAACACTTACTTCTAAAAGACATCTGGTGTGTGACGGGGTGAATGTCGGTTAGTTGCACATGGTTTTTGTTGACGGTTAGATTCACCCTACAAGTGAAAGTGGAAGAGCCTTTGATTTTCAAATATGAAATTTGAGAAGTCACGACCCTTCTCAATCCCGTAGCCATGGGTAATTCGGGATTCCGGATACTGATATGGTATCTTATGAAGGCTACGTTAGATTGGCTAATGTGCTGATGGTGTATGATCTTGAACACGCTTGTCTTGATGATTCAAGATTGAGATATAGTATCGTCAAAACTGAATCCCACTATAGCGAAACCAATAGGTTAGAATCTCGATCAGCGATTGAGATTAGCATCCCTTGGATGAAGAGGATTCTTGATTAATCCTTCTAATCGAGTTTGCAAGACACTCTGATGATTGACACCAAATTTTAGAATTTTTGTAGTAGTGGTATTTTTACAAATTTCAGAGAGCTGAGTCTCGTTTTTGCAAAACTTCTGAAGAGCAGGAAAATTAGTTCTAACCCAGAATGATTCTCCAACATTTTTGGTTGCTCTTTTGATTTTGTGGTAAGAAACTAGATCAGGATTTTGTCTTGGAGTCAAGGTGCAAAAGATACAACAATTCCAAAAATTGTTGCGCACTCTCAAAAGATGTGTCTCTTCGACAAAGGGTACTGTATTTGGATACGAGAAATCGATACCAAATTATACGTGATCAAGTCAAGCCCTCTTGAATACTTGATTGTGGAATGTGGGATGAAGGTCCTAATCTTTGAAAACTAAAATCTATTAATTAACAAACATCTGGTTCCGAGTTTGAATACAACGCCAAAGTATCATGGATTTAGATGTTTATATTAATTATGGTTTCATGACATAAATCGTGTCTGACTGTGAGCACGTATAAAGGTTAAGAATCAAGATTGTGAACGGTCATAATTCTTATGGCGGACGGTCAATGTCAAACATCTTCCTGAAATTCCTTGAGATGTGTCTTCCCATCGAATGACTAATGTCTATATATAGATGTGAGTACGGATGTAAAAATGAAAAGGTTCTTCATTTACAATACATCCATTCTTGGGAAATCTATCCCTATGGTTGCTAACTCAGTAGAGAAATGATGTTAGATATTCTTTTTGCCCATTCTACATAGAATATCAATCAATCGTGTTTATTATTCTAAAATAATAAATTAACGAAAAACCTGTAAGGGCAGTAGTAACGGTCTGGTTCGTTGCGATGTACATTGATTGGTCAAGACAGTTATTATCTTCGTTTGTGTTTAAACTCTCAAACATGAAGTTCAAAGGTTTTTTTTAAAGAGATTCTTACTGGGAAATATCCAATGCCGAAGGGCTGGAATCTCTTGGATGGGAAGATAATAATTAGTATGCTTCTTTTCACGTGATGCAAGTCTGGATTTTGACTATTTTCGAAAAGAACCAAATAGAACGAAGGAACAAAGTGACCAAATTAAACTTTGCTCTGGCGCCTATCGGTTTTGGCAGGAATAGAAAATCAGTGCAAGGAAAATCCAGATCATGATTTTCTTAAGTTTACATATGTCATGGAACTGTGGGGGTGAAGGGCTGAAGTTGTTTGGAACAACGTAGACTTTGCGCATCGAATTACCCCTCCAGGAAGTATGTAGTACAATGACATGTTGGGGGAGGTTTACGAAATCCGAGCCGCTATGCGCAATACGAAACCTACACGAGCAATGAAACACAATGCGGAAATACACAAACTATGACGATATAGAAGCAATCACACAACACCGGCAATTACGTGGAAAAACCCCTCCAAGGTGAAGGGTAAAAAACCACGGGCAAATCTTCCACTATAATCAAACAATGGGTTACACACAATTCTCCCAACTTTGGGGATAAACTCTTCTTCAAGGTGCCTATAGCACTTGGATATCAATTTGCCTAATTACACTCACCCCTAAGGATGGATCAACAATTCATTCATATATAATATGAGATTCACTATCAATTTGAGAATTAGAAGTGATTTGAGATACTTACTACTAGGGTTTGACAAACCCTAGAATTTTCCCCCTTTGAAGAGATGTGGAAATTGATCAATCAATTCTCCACCACAACAACCAAAAGATCCTTCAACAAGAACCCTTTCTTCTCCTCTTCAAGATGCTTCAATCTCACCAAAAATTGGTGGTTTAATCTCTCTACCTCACTCACTCTCTTTTCTTCTTCCTCTCTTTCTCTTTCTTCTTCAAAACAAGAAGAACAACCCGTGAGAATGAAAAACATTCTCCTGATGCCTTTTGTTAACAAAACACATTCACAAGGCATGTGTTAAGCTCATCCCTTAAAAAGTTAAGGGGATACCTCATTTGTTGGGCCATAAGGTGCTGACCCCAACAATCTCCCCTCACGACTTATGGCAAGGTACCCGTCACCACCAAACCTGCCCTGCTGCAGAAATACACATGCTTGTATTTTGGTAGCGACTTTGTCATCATATCAGAACCGTTGTCATCTGTATGGATATTCTCAATATACAAGACCTTCTCCTCAAGAACTTCTTGTATCCACTGATACCTAATATTGATGTGCTTGGACCTCGAGTGAAAACTCGAATTCTTGCCGAGATGGATGGCACTCTGGCTGTCACAGTAAACGATGAACCTCTGTTGCTTCACACCGAGTTCTCTAACAAACCTCTTCATCCACATCATCTCCTTTCAACTCTCTGTAGCCGCAATGTACTCTGCCTCTGTAGTAGACAATGCCACACATTTTTGTAACTTGGATTGCCAAGACACAACTCCCCCTGCATCGGTAAATAAGTAACCCGATGTAGACTTGAGACTGTCTTGAGCACCTGCCAAATCTGAATCTGTGTAACCAACTAACTCTGGATTGTCACCTCCATAGCACAAACACATATTAGAAGTACCCCTTAAATACCGTAGTATCCATTTCACTGCTTCCCAATGCTCCATAGCAGGATTTGATAGAAATCGCTTACCACCCAACCGCATGAGCTATATCCGGCCTTGTACACACCATTGCATACATCAAACTACCAACTGCGGATGCATAAGGAATTTTCTCCATCTTCCGTTTCTCAACATCATTCACAGGACATTGATCACGAGATAACTTAAAATGGTTTGTAAGTGGACAACTTAATGCTCACCTTGTCCATGTTGAATCTTTGCAACACCTTCTCAATGTAGCTTTCTTGTGATAACCACAGCTTCCTCGCTTTCCTATCACGAGTGATCTCCATGCCAAGAATACGCTTTGCTGCACCCAAGTCTTTCATAGCAAAAGACTTGCTTAGATCTGACTTCAACCTGTCAATCTTTTTCTTATCTTTGCCAACAATAAGCATGTCATCAACATATAGCAAAAGAGTAAGAAAATCACCATCAGCAAATTTTTGAATGAATACACAATGATCTGAAGCCGTCCTCTTGTACCCATGTTCCTTCATGAACGATTCAAACTTCTTATACCATCTTCTTGGAGCTTGCTTCAAACCATAAAGACTCTTCTTTAGCTTGCACACCATGTGCTCTTTGCCTTTGACTTCAAAACCCTCGGGTTGTGCCATATACACATCTTCCTCCAACTCACCGTGAAGAAATGCTGTCTTGACATCTAGTTGTTCTATCTCAAGATCCAAACTAGCGGCTATTGCCAAGACAACCCGAATAGAATAAAATCTCACCACCGATGAGAAAATCTCGTCAAAGTCAACACCCTTTCTCTGCTCATAACCCTTCACAACTAAGCGTGCTTTGTACCTTGGTTGTGAGTTACCATCTTGATCTTGATTAAATACACCCACTTGTTCTTGAGAATTTTCTGGTTCTCAGGCTTGTCAACCAAATCAAAAGTGTCATTCTCATCTAAAGAGCCAACCTCTTCTTTCATGGATTTCAACCACTTCGACTTTCGGGGAACACTAAGAGATTCTTCATAAGACTCTGGTTCACCTCGCATCTGTGAGCATCACATACTCATGTGGTGGATACTTTGTTGAAGGTAATTTGGTCCTCTTTGGATCTTCTCAACTCAGCTTCGGTTGTTGTTGTTGCTGCACTTCTTGCTCAACATCACCCATTTGGAACATCTTCATGAGCTTCATCTTCATTGCCATTTCCATCAACATCATCATCATGTTGTTCAAGAGTAGGAACAACTGGATTTGGATCCAAGGTCATATCATCTTGAAGCTTTGGCATCTCAATCTTCTCAAAGTCTTCAATAGTCTGATCTTCTAGGAATACTGCATCCCTACTTCTGATAACCTTCTTCTCAACTGGATCCCAAAATCTGTAACCAAACTTCTCTGTTCCATAGCATAGGAACACACACTGCTTTGCTTTGTCGTCAAGCTTTGATCTCTAATCTTTTGGGATATGAACAAATGACCTGCAACCAAACACTTTCAAGTGATCATAAGTAGGCTCTTTGTCTCTCCATACCTTTTCTGCTACTTCTCCATCTAGCGGTCTTGAAGGAGATCGATTGATTAAATACACAGCAGTATTCATTGCTTCACCCCAGAAATGCTTATGCAACTTGGAATGAGATAACATGCACCTTATTCTCTCAAGAATAGTGTGGTTCATCCTCTCTGCAACACCATTATGTTGTGGAGTCTTCGGCATTGATTGTTCATGACGTATACCCATGCTCTTGAAATACACTTCAAGTGGCCCAATGTACTCTCCCCCGTTGTCAGAACGAAGGCACTTCAAGGTTCTACCTGTTTCTCTTTCCACCATGCTGTGAAACATCTTGAACACAGGAACAACATCGTCTTTGGTCTTGATTGCATATGACCAAACCTTCCTTGAAGCATCATCTATGAAAGTAACAAAATAAACAGCACCACCAAGTGTTTTGACCCTTAAAGGTCCACATACATCAGAATGAACAAGATCAATAATACCAGAATTGCGCTTGGGTAAAGCTTTATGAAAATAGACTCTAGTTTATTTACCAACTAAACAATGAGTACACTTACCCAATTGCATACCTTTGGCATTTGGCAAAACTTGTCTTTTGGTGAGGATTTGAATTCCCTTCTCACTAAGATGACCAAGTTTTCTATGCCATATCTCGGAGATTGAATCTTTGTCAACAGCATTCAACTCACCTTTCAACACCTTCACTTGTGTCTTGTAAAATGTGCCACACTTCTTGCCTCTTGTAATAACCATGGAGCCCTTGCTTAGCTTCCATTTTCCATCACCCAAGTGATTGTTGTACCCTTCATCATCTAACACTCCTGGTGACATTAGATTCAAACGAAGATCTGGTACATGTCGCACATTTCTGAGAACCAACGTACAACCAACACTGGTCTCAACCTTCACACCACCCATTCCTACAATCTTCGAAACACCACTGTTTCCCATTCTGACTGAACCAAAGTCACCAGCCTTGTAGGAGGTAAATACATCTTCATGAGGAGTAGCATGATAAGATGCACCTGAATCAACTATCCATTCGAATCGAACCTGCAAAACTAACACAAACATCATTACAATCGAAAATACAATGATATCATCATTTGTCACGTGAGCTGCAACACCATTGTCTTGGTTATCATTTCCTTTCCCCTTCTTGTGTTCTTGCTTTGACTTTCTCATTCATTTGAATAATGACCTCTCGTATGACGGTTCCAACATTCAACTTCCTTCTCGGACTTTGATTTACCCCTTGACTTGCTACGGCCAACATGTCTTCGTCTTTTCTTCTACCCCGATTTTTGTCACAAGAGCTTGAATGAGATGAGTCTAGTGACCTTCTTCTAACTTCTTCACTCAGCAAGCGCTAGTTGCAATGATCATGTTCAACTTCTTGTCCTGGAGCGAATAACCGAGACAATTCCTCAATGGCTCCCAAATCATCGGTAAAGTATTTAGTAACAAATAAGCTTGAACATCTTCAGGAATTTTGAGGTCCATAGATGTAAGCTGATTCATGATACCCTTCATTTCATTTAAATGTTGCGCCATTGAACTCCCTTCCTTGTAACACATCTTTCCAATCTTTTTGAATAGAAGAGCTTTTTCACAAGGAGACTGCTGATCATATATCTCCTCTAACTTGGTCCACAAAGGATATGCTAGTGTCTCACTAGCCACATGATGAAAAATGCTATCATCAATCCACTGACGAATATAACCAACTGCTTTTCGATTAGTAACCTTCCAATCTTCTGCACTTGTCGCCTCAGGCCTTAATCCCTTGCTCTCTATTGGACCATAGAGATCTTTACAATATAACCAGTCTTCCATCTTCGCCTTCCATATGACAAAGTTCTCACCGGTCAAATTGACCATTCTATTACTAGTGCTAGCTTCCGCCATTGCACAGGATTAGCTCAACCCAAAAGCTCTGATACCACTGTTGGGGGAGGCTTACGAAATCCGAGTCGCTATGCACAATACGAAACCTACACGAGCAATGAAACACAATGCGGAAATACACAAACTATGACGATATAGAAGCAATCACACAACACCGGAAATTACGTGGAAAAACCCCTCCAAGGTGAAGGGTAAAAAACCACGGGAAAATCTTCCACTATAATCAAACAATGGGTTACACACAATTCTCCCAACTTTGGGGATAAACTCTTCTTCAAGGTTCCTATAGAACTTGGATATCAATTTGCCTAATTACACTCACCCCTAAGGATGGATCAACAATTCATTCATATATAATATGAGATTCACTATCAATTTGAGAATTAGAAGTGATTTGAGATACTTACTACTAGGGTTTGACAAACCCTAGAATTTTCCCCCTTTGAAGAGATGTGGAAATTGATCAATCAATTCTCCACCACAACAACCAAAAGATCCTTCAACAAGAACCCTTTCTTCTCCTCTTCAAGATGCTTCAATCTCACCAAAAATTGGTGGTTTAATCTCTCTACCTCACTCACTCTCTTTTTTTCTTCCTCTCTTTCTCTTTATTCTTCAAAACAAGAAGAACAACCCGTGAGAATGAAAAACATTCTCCTGATGCCTTTTGTTAACAAATCACATTCACAAGGCATGTGTTAAGCTCATCCCTTAAAAAGTTAAGGGATACCTCATTTGTTGGGCCATAAGGCAGTGACCCCAACATGACAGACCCTACAATTCGAGTTATGAAGAATAAGGTGGGTCAAACTGTTGGTCAGGAAAAGTGTCCTTGAAACAAAAAATGGGGTTGTAATGTATTGGTCTCGCCAATCGACCACCAGTATAAGAAACAATTTTGTTCTAGCATGTGCATCGGCTTGGGATGCATTGACATACTTGATTTCCAATCGGAACACTTGCAGTATGGAAGATAGATCAGGTCACTCATCAGAGAAATAAATAAGTCATTACTTGATCTTTTCGCTTACCGTGATGAGTATAAATGTTGATTCAACAATTTCATTTTAATTATGATATAGATATACTCAAGTGTGTCTGATTCGTTTTCATTATGATATTGATATACTCAAGTGTGTCTTGTCATTGGCAGAACTATATTATTGTATATGGTTGACAAACTGGTTTTTCCTGAGTTCGTCCAAAATGTGGGGCTGCTCAAAAGGCGTAGCACGTACAAGAATGAGTTGGATAAGTTTATGAGTTTTATGTAACTCAAACATAAATCCTGGTTAGAATTCTAAGAAATGTGAGGAAAGTTATTGGGATAATAATTAGTACTCCATATGTACGACATATCTGGGAAAGTGATACATACATGGAATCTTAGATATAGATGATCTGAAATCATCAAATGGGAAACTATGTGCTCGTTGAAGAAAGAGTGTGTTAGCAAGGAAATCATCTAAACAAAGGTTGATAGTGAGATCAACAATGAACTCCGGAGTTATGCAAAGTTGGAGAAAAAGAAAGGGCGACTTTTGAATTTCCTTGAATATATATACTTCTGGCGAAAGTATACGCATGTACAAAATAAATGTATTGTCTGATCAAACAATATAATTATTTGGAAATAACACATAGTTTAAGATTATGGTATGTCTCGATAAATAGATCGACGATGTAGTACCATAAAGCAATTGCTCTCAAATGCGCGCATCAAAAAGAAATAGTGTATGTGAATTGTATCTAGCCGGCAAATGATACGACTTCTAGAGAGCGTATAATTGCGTCATCGAAGGAAATGGGATAGCCTATATAGAGTAGTATTTATAGCGGACACCCAACCTAGCGATTGGAGATCCCATGGTTATCTAGGTTCAAAAGGGACAACCAAGTTATAAATTTATACTCACCGGAAACACTGTGAGAGTTTACTCTCTTTCCCATTTCTATGATGAAACAGTGTTGCCTGTCAAGTGAGAGGTTGAGATTTTCTATTAATGATTCATATGGATTAGTTTTCACTAATAAAGTATGACAGGATACTTTTCAAATAGGAGATCACCTATATGAGTGTGAAGTGCGGCCGCTTCTATGATAACTATAAGGCTAAGTTAATCTAGAGCACTCATGAAAACCAACATCGTTCGTCAATTTTAAATGAACACAACCGAGAACCGGATATGTAAGAAAATAAACTGTGTGATATCTATTGCATCGGTTTACATTATAAAGTTGGGCGGTTCAAGACATCGCGTTCACCAAACAACTAGTAAACCCGGTAGGTATTCACTACGGAAGATTCAAAGCCAAAAGCTATCTCTCCCGATGCAGTGATGTTCCGCGCACAAACTCTTTCTAGTGTCTGCATTAAACTTGCATGAATTTCTATTCAATGTGGGGGATTGTTGGAATTATTGAATAGAAATATGAATAGGTGTGTCAACTCACTTAAGTCTTTTCAACATTAGTGTCTTATCCCAAGGAATGTGACTCTCCATTAAGGGTTGTGACCCTTCATGAAAGAACTTCTCCAAGAGTCACCTCTAGCCTATATAAACCCCACTCATTCTCCATTGCAAGTATGTTTTTAGAGTCATAAAACTAGTAATATAATTTTAAGAGTTTGCATGTGTCTTCAAGAGTTAAAAAAGAGTTTGTGCTACATCCATTCGCGTTCGATGTTCGGTGTTATTGAAGTGCTCCGAAAAACATCGAGGTATTGTTGAATGTTGGAGACATATGCCGCTAAATCTGTAATAGCATTATATACAGGGCATCAAATATCTTAAGCAAAGAGATTACTCGCCTCAATACACCCAAGTAAGTTTGTTTAAGTTTTTGATTGATCATCTTTTCTATCCTTCTTTTGTTGTTTCGTTGTTGGTATTACGAAACGTAATACATAGATGAAAACCGTGTTACAAAAAGTTGTAACGGATCGGTGGATAATACACGAGTTGTATTATTGGAGAATCGGTAACGAAGGTATTTATCCAACAATCTAGACATCACTATTCAGAAGTGACCTAGCCCTCGAGTCGGAGGAGAGAGAAAGAGCGTGAATCGGCGATCTTGAAATGAAAACTCAGTAAGCTTAATTTTGATTTCTAATCCTTGTTGCTAAATCCTAATCGTTTGTCCATGTGTTCTTCTTAGCCTTTAAATCCTTATGCATAACATTATTTCAAATCTTAGTACATGAGATTAATTTTTAGTTCTTTCTGTTTCAAACTTTGGTTTAAATCATAGTATTCTTCCATTATTAAAATTGGTTTTAAGCATGGGTATTAACTAATCTTTCGATTTCCCTAATGTGTTATCAGATTTTTCCCTCCTAATGGCTTTTGCCTATAGTTATGTTGTGTTTACAGCGTTTGCTCTGGTTGCTAAATGGTTTTTTGAAACCCTGTTGTCACCATTGTTGATCCATCATGAGAATTCTCGACTCAGTCTGAACCGATCCACTATCAAATCTATGGAAAGTCAATGGAAAAAAAGGCGGAAGAGAAGGAATTTTGAAATTCAAAAAAATCAAAAGGGATTTGGTAACAAGCACCGGATTTTTCTCTTAGGAATATATGTTATCGGGTTTGTTACTGCAATTAGTCTTATCATCCATAATCATCGGATATTTTTCCTCCAAAAATATAGTGCGAAAATAATTGGCAAATTGGAAAGTAATCCTAATCAATTAGGGTTAGCACATGATATTAAAAAATATTCTGAAGTCTCTAAGGCTCAAAGGAATTGTGCTACAAAAAATAAAATCATGGCAGATACTAATGAACAAATGTTAGACCTGGAATCAAAGTTCAAACAAGCAGCTCTGGATCTTGATAAAGAGGAGGATGAAGTGGATGAAGCCATCAATGAAGAAATAAAGAACTGGGATAACTGTCTCATTGGAATGATCATCATGGAAGAAGGATCTATGGGATTTAAAGTTGTAGAACACCATATCAAGTTTACTTGGTCTCATCTCTCAGAAGGTGAAGTTCAGGTAGTATAAATCGACAAAAACACTATGGTCTTCAAATTCAAGGATGAAGAAACAAAAAACAACATCTTCATAACCAGTCCATGGAGTTTAAACAAGAATCTGGTGATATTGCATCACTATAACTCTGAAATCATCTATAAAGATCTATATTGGAATCACCAATGCTTCTGGCTTCAACTGAAGAAATTTCTACCTAAGCATCTCAATGTAATCTCTGTCACTAAGATTGGAAAACTGGTGGGTGAGGTCATTGCAATTGAACCCAAAAATGCAATCCCAGTGGATAAGGAAGGAGTCAAAGTTTGTGTTAATATTGACATAAACTTCCCACTAAGAAGAGGATCTATGGAAAAGACTAATGCAGGGTGTACTAGATGGATTAAATTCTTCTTTGAAAAACAACCTCACAACATCTGCCCAAAATGCTACATCATAAAACATACTAGAGGAGCTTGCAAGGCAGCAGAAGAATTCTTGGAAAAATCTCACATTAAGCCATATTTCTTTGGAATCAGTAACACTGCTAACAAGAAAATGTTAGAAAGTGGAAAGCAGGATAATACTATCCCAATATTCCCAAAGAATAAAGAGATTAAGAAAACCAGTTTTATACCACCTAAAGATGGTATTCTTCTGTTGCCAAGGAAAAACACTTCAACTCAACAAGAAGCTGATAATGAACTAACAAGATTGGGGAAAAGATCAAGGCTCAATTCTCCTCAAGATACAACTGAAGGGTGGCACAACATCAAATTCTCATGATGGAGGACAATTAGAGACACAAGCACCAGATGGACTCACTACAAAGGAGAAACCTTCTGACAACACTAAGGGAATGCAGAAGGTAATTTACAAAAAGTCTCATAATACTTTCAATTTTCTGCATAATTTATATAGACTGCATATTAGCTTTATATTTCAAACTCATATTATCATTCATTACTACTCTATTCCTACAACTATGAAAATCATTTCATGGAATGGTTGTGGGTTTGGCAACAAGGACACAAGAAATCATCTTAATATGCTAATCAGAACTCAACACCCTGACATAATATTCCTATCTGAAACAAAAAACCAGTCTAAAAGAATGAATTACTTATTGAAAAGATTCAAATACCCCAAACATAACCCTTTTAAATCCTATAGGTCTCTCTGGTGGTTCAGCTGTGTTGTGGAAAGATGGTATTGATTTGCAGGTTATTAATGCTCAAATGAATATGATTAACTGTATTGTTAAGCTAGATGGACAAAATTACAGTTCTCTTTTAACCTGTATTTATGGTGCTCTAAATGTTAGGGAGAAAGAAAACCAATGGAATCACCTTAGATCTCTAAGGAATTCCTATAATAACCCTTGGATTGTTATAGGAGACTTCAATTTCATCTTGCATCAAAATGAAAAGGAAGGTGGTAATTTACATAGACAGAATGATATTGATGCAAATATTCTTCTTTTGGATTCTTTCAAAATGTTCAGCATGCCCTATATAGGAAACCCCTTTACCTGGACCAATAAAAGAGATGGTTCTGAACTTAGTTTAGAAAGACTTGATAGAGCAATCATTTCCTATGACTGGTTTAACTTTTATCCAAAAGCTGATTTATATCATCTAACTGTCTTAGGGAGTGACCACTGTCCCATAATGCTAATTACCAGCAAAATGGAGTGTACCACTAAAAAACCTTTTAGGGTGAACAAAGCTTGGTTTAGAGATCACACTTGTTCTGATCTTATTAAAGCTGGATGGAAAGGTAATACTAATGGTTCAGCTAGTTTCATCCTTGCTAATTGTCTTTATAATACCAAAACCTTCCTTAGAAATTGGAATTATCAACACTTTGGTAATATTACTTCTCAGATTTCTAATCTGGAATTCCATCTTTATAATATTACTAGAACTGTTAGAAATCCTAATGATAGCAGGATCTTGGAGCTGACAAGGAAACTTAAACATTGGTATGATGTTGAAGAAGATTTTTGGAGGCAAAGAGGTAAGGATGATGCTATTTTCTTAGATGACAGAAACACTGCTTATTTTCATCAAAAGGCAAACTTTAGAAAACAAAAAACTCAAATTCAGTCTCTTCAAAATAATATGGGTCTTTTGCTTGATGATAGGAATGCTATTGAAACTGAACTGCTAAGACACTTTAGTGACATGAGTAGAACCACTAAACCTCCTAATTTTGAGTCTTACCTTGCCAACATAAAAAAGATCATTACTGATGAAGAGAACCTCATGTTAACTGCTATGCCTTCCAATGAGGAAATCAAGCAAGTTGTTTTTGATATGAAGCCTTGGACAACACCTGGACCTGATGGCTTTCCACCTGGTTTCTACCAGTTAATGTGGGAGACAGTGAGTCCTGATGTTATCAAAATGGTGAAATATTTTTTCCATACTAAGTATATTCTGAAACAATTGAACCATAATTTCACTACTCTTATCCCTAAGAGTAATTGTCCTAGAAATGCTGCTGATTTCAGACCTATAAGCTTATGAAATGTTTTCTATAAAATTATATCTAAGTTATTGGCCTCTAGACTTAAGAAAACTTTGCACAAGGTCATTTCTCCTGCTCAAACTGCTTTTATCTCTGGTAGATTAATACATGATAATATTGTTATTGCTCATGAATTAATCCACTCTATGAAGAAAACTAAAGCTAAAGATGGTTGTGTTGCTATCAAACTGAATATGTCAAAAGCTTTTGACAGAATAGAATGGTCCTTCCTCCTTGACAGTCTCAAAAGTCTAGGCTTCTCTCAAGATTGGTGCAGTATGATCATCCAATGCATCTCCACTGTTTCTACCTCCATCTTACTCAATGGTGCCCCAGGTAAAGTTTATTATCCACAAAGAGGTTTGAGACAAGGAGATCCCTTGTCTCCTTATCTCTTCATTTTGTGTATGGAAGCTTTGTCTAGAAGTCTAATTCAAGCTGAACATGATAACCTCATTCATGGGTTTAAGGTTAATAAACATTGCCCTTCTATATCCCATCTTTTCTTTGCTGATGACTGCCTTATCTTCATCAAGGCAAGAACTAGAGATGCTAGGAACTTAGCTGGTATCATTGAACAGTTTAGTAAATTCTCTGGGCAAGCTGTCAATTTTGACAAATCTGTTATTTCCTTCAGCAAAAAAGTTCCCAATAATATGAAAAATGAAGTTGCCAATATTCTTAGAATTAGAAGAATGTCTTTAAATGAGAAGTACTTAGGTGTCCCTCTTCTTTTGAAGAAAAGAAAGTTTGATTCCTTTAAACATTTGATTGATAACTATAAGAATAGACTTGCTCATTGGAAACCAACTTATCTTGCTGCTCCAGGTAGAACTGTTATGAACCAATCTGTTTTAGGAAGCTTAGCTAGTCATCACCTAGATGTCTTCCCAATGCCTAAAGAGCTTACTGAGAAGCTAGATAGCATCCAAATGAGATTTTGGTGGGGAAAAAGGATGGTGAAAAGGGATGTTTTCCTAAGGGCTGGTCTGACATAGCTCTTCCAAAACATTTAGGAGGCCTAAATATCAGACAAACTGATATCCTGAATCTTGCTCTCCTAGCTAAATTAGCCTGGAGAATGATTGAGAACCCTGATGATACTTGGTCATGTATTTTGAGGGGTAAATATTTCATGAATTCTAACCCTTTATGTGATAGTGTTTCTAAACAGGGATCCTAGATATGGAAAGGTATCTACACTGGACTGAACATAATTAAGAAATGTTATGTCTGGGAAATTGGTAATGGTAATGCAGTGCATATTTGGAAAGATAACTGGATTCCAAATATGCACAGTCCACCCTCAACCCAATTTTACTCTTCTAATATGGTGTATGTGAGTCAGCTAATTGATCAGGATAGAAAGTGTTGGAAGATTGATACCATCAATGCTTTGTTTGATAGAGATACTATGTCTGAAATCTTAAAACTTAGAATTCCCTTTAATGGTGAAGATAAGCTTAGATGGGAACCTAACAGGAATGGGAGGTTTTCAGTAAAATCTGCTTATAACATGATTTTGAATGATAGACTTCTACTCAAACCTAGCAATAATAATTTGAGTATAAACTGGAGTTCTTTCTGGAAACATAAACTCCCCCCTAGAATTCATCACTTCATGTGGAAATTCTTACATAAATGTCTGCCAACCAGACATAAGCTTGCTAGAATGACTAAATACCAATGTAATATGTGTCCTATGTGTAGTCAGAATGTGGAAAAAATACAACATTTGTTTGTCTCCTGTGCTACTGCTATAGATATCTGGAATAGGGTTGATGCAACTTTGTTAAATATACTCTTATCCTCAGATTTACATCAATGGGTAGCTCAATTTTTTCCAACAAGTAACAATTCCATAAGTCTGGATTTCAGACAATATGAGAAAATGGCCTTCTGTATGTGGTCTATTTGGAAATCCAGATGTGCTAAATGTTTCGATGATATTAATCCTAACATTGATTCTGTAGCTAATACAATCTCTATGCAGATTAATGAATTGAGAAACCACAACTCTACTCAGTCTATGCACAATCAGATAGCTAGACAAACCCAGCAGCATTGGACTCCTCCTACTGTTGACATGATAAAAATCAATTTTGATGCTTCCTTTATAGACAGTAATAGTTTCTCAGGATGGGGACTAATGGCTAGAAATTTTGCAGGAGAATGCAATGGATTTGAGGAGGTGCGACAGTGTAAAGTATATCCTGAGCAAGCTGAGGCTCAAGCAGTGCTGAATGCAGTTTTATGGGCAAAACATCAAGGGTGGACAAAGTTGCATTTAGAAGGAGACTGCCTGAATGTGATCAATGCAGTTAATGGCTCACAAACAGCAGTGAATTGGACTTCTCAAAATTTAATAAATGATGCAGTAGACATCTTAAACTCTTTTTCAGTATGGTCATGCACACATGTGCATAGGGATGCAAATCACTTGGCTGATAGTATAGCAAAGTTTGCAAGATCCCAGTCTTTTTGCTTTCAGTATTTTCTTAATTTCCCTGATTGGATTAAAACTCTAATAGATCAGGACAAATCTCTCATGTAAACTAGTTTCTTTTATTCAATTTTCCTATTAAAAAAAAAAAAAAAGACATCACTATTCACTAACCATCCGCATTAATGAAATCGTACTTTTTCTTTCCCAATATATACTTGTATGAGATTACTGATTTTAGCCACTCAGTATCTTCCAATCAGTATTCCTAAATGGATACGCCAACGAATTCTAGTTTTATTTCCTCTGTGCTAGTTCTTTTCTCCTTATTATTACTCAATCGAGCTTTCGCAGAAGCTTCAACGTTTTCACTTATTAATCAAGTACTAGTCCAAAATCGTAGTTCCCATGGTCGTTCTCTGTCGAAGTTGTTTCTTTTCGGGGATTCTTATCTTGATACAGGAAATAACAAGAAATTTACAGTTGAATCATGGAAGTTTCCTTTTGGTATGACTCTTCCCGGTATTCCGACTGGTCGTTATTCCGATGGTCTTGTCTTCACTGACTTTCTTGGTAAGTAAATGTTACATGTATTTAAACTTAATCTACGCTATTCTTCTGACCAATTATTTGCATAAATTCATTTCTAATTCTTATTTCCCCTGACAATTTAAATTGCTAGCATCATTTATGGGTGTGGAGTCTCCAATTCCTTACAAACAATGGACTAGATTAAGCAAAATAAGGGTAGGAAACGGGATGAACTTCGCCCACGGTGGTACCGGTGTGTTCGACACATGGATTAAGGAACCAAACATGACCACACAGATCAATACTTTCAAAGAGCATATTGTGGATATGGAGTGTACAACCAATGCGACCTTGACGAGTCCATGGCCGTTGTTGCTCTCTCTGGTAATGACTACACACAGTATGTTCATGACGGTGGCACCGATGAGGTATATACAGCATAATTAGCCGTGTAGCAACAGTCTAAGACTCTTTTACAAAAATTGATAGTACTCACTATTCGTGCATATATATAATGTAGGGTTTTCGAGCACATATTGCAAAAGTCTTGGATCAATTGGAGGTTAACCTGGGAGAAATTGGGAAGACAGGAATCAAGAAAGTAGTAATGCTGGCTTTGCAACCGCTTGGATGTCTTCCTAGTAAGGCAGTATTTGTATCCTTCGAAAAGTGCGACGAACCCTTGAACAATGAGACAATTTTTCACAACACGTTGCTACAGAAAATCGTTCAGAAGCTCAACAGCGAAACAACTGATTCTCCGTTTCATATGCTCGATCTCTACAGCGCTTTCATGTCTGTGATTGAAAATTGAGAAGGTACTATTAATACAGGAAACGCCGAGTTTGGAAACCCATTGTTGAAGCCATGTTGCATACCTACAAGCGCCGAATATTTGTGCGGGAATGTAGATGAGAATGGGGTGAAACAATACACATTACGCGAGAACCCAAATGACAATATATTTTGGGATCTATTTCACGCAATCTCCTCAGCTTTGAAACCTTCTCTTGTTTGGTGCTTAATTACAAGACATTATAGTTTGTGGTTCCATTTTTCCGGTTACTACACTTTTGGATGCCTATGTAGGATGTGACAATTACTTTTAAGGGAAACCCAACAGCCAACTAGAATCATTAATATGGGAGGTTGGCCTGGTGAATACTAGATCAATTTGCAAAGATGTTATGCATGGCCGATTTGAGACCACCACTAATTATACAGCTGATATAATTAATTTATCTTCCGCAATTAAGAGAGAAGGAATATGAAACCCGATTTAAACACGGTGCGAAAATTTGCTCCCCTTTTCGCTTTCACAACTGTACGTAGTTATAGGTATGCGGGTGTGAGAGGAACTTGTAAGCAAAACAAAAACGATAAAGAACACGTGACATTTACTCCCTAAAGGTTTCCCAAGGGTGATTAGGGTATCCGTGCATGGACATGCACCAAAATATGCATGCATTCTATCACAGTTCTAAAAGGAGCTCAAAAATCGGCACAATAAAGAATGTCGGTTGGGGACTAGCCAGTGGCACAGACAAAGTCACACTACTTGGTCTCACAGGACTTGCTACAAAACTGTTAGTTCAGTGAAGCGGGAAATGGTAGCCATCGGTTATTCAAAGAATCTAAAGAAAAATTTAAAACATATAATACATGTTTTTTTGGTGCCAATGAGTTTACCAACAAACACAAAGAGAAAAATAATTTAAGATCTTCAAAACTATTTCAACCACTTCCATTAATGGAACCATTTTTTCTTTCTCTATATATACTTCCACAAAGATAATGTGTTAGTTACTCAGTAATCTCGGTATCTCTAAATGGATAAACAAAAGAGCTATCATTTTGTTTTCTCAGTACTAGTTCTTTTCCTTTTATGCAACTCCGCTTTCGCGTTAGATACGTCTTTTTCGTTCATAAATCAAGTAGTACCACATGATCGACCCCATCTTCATTCTATCTCAAAGTTATTTGTTTTCGGAGACTCTTACGTTGATACAGGAAATAACAATTTTACAGTTCAAGCATGGAAGTTTCCTTATGGTGAGACCTTCCCCGGTTTTCCCACTGGTCGTTATTCCGATGGTCTTGTCTTCACTGATTTTCTAGGTAAGTAAAATGAACATCAATATGAGTTATATTCTGATTTCTGAGCTTCTGCCCATTTATTGTATAAACTCATTTTTGACTCATGTTGTCCCTGACATTATGATTACTAGCATCATTTATGGGATTGAGGTCTCCAATGCCTTACGAACAATGGAACAATTTAAGCAAAAGAAGGGTAAGAAGTGGGATGAACTTCGCCCATGGCGGTGCCGGCGTATTCAACACATACCATAAGGTACCAGACATAACGACTCAAATCAATACTTTTAAACAGTATATCGTAGAAGGAGTGTACAACAAAAACGACCTTGAGAAGTCCATGGCCCTTGTTGCGCTTTCTGGAAATGACTACCAACAGTATATAATTGACGGAGGCACTGATGAGGTATAGCATAAATCTACTCACAAACTGTGCATGTCAAGTTATTGGATCGTGTCTATGATTCTTATTTAAGTTCTTACTGTTGATGTAGGGATTTCGAGCATTTGTTGTGAAAGTCTTAGATCAACTAGAGTTGAATTTAAGAGAAATTGGAAAGACAGGAGTGAAGAAAGTAGTTATGTTGAATTTGGAACCGCTTGGATGTCTTCCTAATAAGGCATTACTTCTGTCCTACGAAAAGTGCGACAAGCATTCGAACAACGAGTCAATGTTTCACAACATGTTGCTGCAACAAATTGTTCAAAGGCTCAACAATGAAACAACTGACTCTCCATTCCAAATCCTCGATCTTTACAATGCTTTTCTATCTGTGATCAATAAACAAGGAGGAGAAGACTACTCTGCAGGTATTACTAAAATAAGAAGTTTAGAGTTTGGAAACCCATTGTTGAAGCCGTGTTGTTTAGGTTTTTGTGGTAGCGTTGATGGCAATGGGGTAAAACAATACACATTATGCGAGAACCCAACTGATAACATATTTTGGGATGCCGTACATCCTTCACAGTCTGGCTGGAAAGCAATCTTCTCAGCTTTGGGATCTTCTCTGACCGAGCTACACTCCCACTTAAACATCCACCCACGACGTCCCTCCCTCTCTGGATCAGGAGCTATATCCTAAGTATGGCCATGCTAGGCGTAAAATAAGTGTTTCTTTGAGAACCATGAAAATTGGTTTGCAAATAAGACCTCAGTTGGTGTGGCTTTTGTATTTGCTTATTATGGGGCAAAAGTTGACAAAAGTTTGCATACTGTTTTGTTGAAACAAGCAAATATGTAACCCAAGCCCAAGAACATTTTACGAGCAACTTTTATGTATCACGATTTGATTTGTCGAATCTACTGTACAATCGAAATCAGCCACGTGTCATTGCCAACCACCATAAAAATAAAACGTGATCATGTTGGCCGGTTCAAGTGTGTTTCCGAGACTGCGCGTTGATACCAATAAATATGGTGGTAATTGAACTTTTGTCCCTATTTTTGATAGTCTATACAAATATCTTATCACATACTCCCTCCGTTTCAGGAAAAATGTTACTTTCACTTTTTCAATTTGGCATATTTTTAGGCTAAAATGAAAAAGTGAAAGTAAGACTTTTCCTAAAACGGAGGTAGTAATAATTTTGTCGCTCCTTATCTAAAAGCCCATCAGGGGCCCATCAATAATTTATGGACTTCCAAATATACCCCAACCTCTATATACCTTCTTCTTATCTTCTTTATTTCTCATCCTGAGAAAAATATCGAACAGAGCTCACCACCATTTTCATCGCCGTCGCCACCATCATCTTCATCTCGTCGTCGCCATAACGAACGCAACTTGACCAAAGAAAGATCTCCATCGTCACCATCTATTGTTTTTATCTATTTATAGTTCTCTTCGTAGAAGAAACAAACGAGCTCACCACAGTATCCATCACCTCCATCTCTTATTCGTTTTTTTCCGGATCGATACATAAAACTCAAGACGATACCGATTCATTTTTTAGTTCATCTGATTCATATAGAAAACTAGTAAATGAAGATGATGGATCCGTAAAATTTAGGTATACAAATAAGAAGGTATGGTTCGGTAGGTTTCTCAAATCATCTTGGATTTGTTGTTCTTCTCTGAATATCTCTCGAGATCCAAAGAAAAAACACCATCTCTCTCGCTCAAGGTGGACCTCTTTCCTGATCTGCTTTCAATTTTTTCGTTGTGCAGTTTTTATTCCAGATCCGTCTGTTATAATATTAACATGGTTTAATTGCAGATTTGTTCTGCCGCTAATGGCGTCTGTGGCATATGCTAGTCCCGATTTGTCTCGATTATCTGTTTCTACAAATCCACCTCCATCACGAAAGCCTGAACCAATTGATTTTTGGGTATATTAATTATATCTTTGATTGGGTATATTATTTTTAATTATATCAATTATTTTTCTCGTTTAAATTTGTGGGATTCAATAGGGTTCACCAACCTGAGAATGGATCCCAACTTTGAGTAAGATATCTTTGATTGTTCAATTTTTCGTTAGTTTTAATTAATTGAAACCCTATCTCTTATTCGTTTTTTCTTTTGGTTTCATTTTCTTCCAAACGAGAAATTTTGTAGTTTAATCTGTTGAACCCCTGAATTAGTCCCGCAAGGAGTAAAAATCACTGAAATGTCTAACTAATTGGGAATTATGATAACTAATTGAGAAATTTCATGGTTTTATCCTTTGATTTAAGTAATTAAGAATCATAACTAATTGGGATTTTTTTTTGTAGTTATAGGTGAATTTTCTATCCAGATGATTTAAGTATGTTGTTGGTCTCTTTGGTGTATATTATCCCAGATTTTGGTGTTATCTGAATAAAATATGGTGGTTATATGGGTTGAAACAGGCAGTGATATTGGATCAACTATGGTTGTTGATCCATATATTTTGGATCAACAATGGTTGTTGATCCAACTGCAATGGATAAACATCCACTGTTGATCCAACTGAAATGGATAAACATCCATTGTTGATTCAAGCGAGATTGGTTTTGAAGTCGGTCTTGGAGTCATTGGTGTTTATGAAGCTAAAGGTAATGAAATATGGTGGTTATATGGGTTGAAGCAGTAAGGTGGTATTGGATCAACTATGGTTGTTGATCCATATATTTTGGATCAACTATGGTTGTTGATCCATCTATATGGGATCAACTACTGTTGTTGATCCTTTGAACTCATGTTTTATAGTTTAAATCATGTAAATTTGTTCTAATGTTGAACTTGTGGTGCAATGGTAGCATGAATGACTCCATGTTAGATGATGCGTGTTCGACTCACGCCAAGTTCACTCCATTTTACACGGATAAACTATCATTATTGATCCAATTTTACATGGATCAACTTCCATTGTTGATCCACTAAAATTGGATCAACTTCTACTGTTGATCCTTTTTTCTTGGATAAACTAGATAAACTTCTATTGTTGATGGTTTTGTTGGTGGATCTCAAAACTGCGGTGATGAAGTGGTAGCATTTTTCCATCAAAGATGGATAAACATCCATTGTTGATCCAAGCGCAATGGATAAATTTATATTGTTGATCCAACCGCAATGGATAAACATCCATTGTTTGATCCAACTCAAATGGATCAACTACTTTTTGTTGATACAAAAAATTTGAACCTAAGCGGTGATGGTGGCGGCATGGTGGTGACGGTGGTGGCGGAGGAATTTAATTTGTTGTGGTGGCGGAAACAGACTAGTGGTGGAGGAGGACTAGTGGTGGTGTAATGGTGGCGGTGAAGGAGTGGTGGTGGAATATTGGTGGTGGTGGCGGTTGGTAGGTGGTGGTTGTTGAACGGTGGTGGTGGTGGAATGGTAGTTGAATGTTGGTGGTGGTGGTGCTAGTAGTGGTGGTGAAGTGGTAGAGGAAGAAATTTGTTGTATTTTGAAATAAAGAAAATATTATATGAGTGAGGGTATTAATGTAATCTAATATTAAATTGATAAGGTTATAAAAAAGGAAAGACATATTTATTGTTGTATAAAGATATATTTGTAGGGAGTTAAAAGTAAGGACATATAATTAATATACCCATAAATATGATATTCAATTAAAGATGTGGAAATAATAACCAAAACATTGGTTCTAATATAGATTGGCCGGAAAGAATAGGAAAGTACTAGACTAGCTAATTCATCAATTTCAATGCTTAGTAATTCTTTTAGTAAAGATTCTTTTACTAATGAAGCAGCCTTTGATGCAATCAACGGTCGTCGTACTGACAAGCCGTCAATAGATTTAGTTTCCCACTTTCAAAAATGTCTTCTTTGAAAATGCTAGATTACACAAAAGGCACTGCGTTGTTGGACCTAATAAATTTGTTGGTATTCAAGTAATGTCAAAATAAAAGAACCTAAAATGGGAAACCATTCTGTGCCTACTGAAATCAAGAAGATAACCAGAAATGGCAGGCATGAATCACTACCACACAAGCACACACTCAAATTCAAACCCTCTTCGAAGAAAACAACTAGTAGTACCAAACTGACTTGGCTTTTGGCAATGATACCAAAATGGACCACAACCGGCCACAACTAGTTCTTGTGCATTGTGGGAGTCAAATTTGACAACAATTTGACTGAGCTAACTCTGACTTTATCAAACCGGGTCAACTCGGACAGGTTGCAGTTATTATAAAAAGGCATGGAAAAGAAGAAAAGAGGAGAAGAAGAACCATCAGGGATTAGGAAAGTTTGGTGGTAGTGGTGGTGGAGGTACATGTGCCCCCAAATCAAAGCAGCTTTTTCCAAAAATCAGTCACATAATTCTTTAATTAAAAAAGTTACAAATTTGGAATCTCTCTTTACTTTTCTCTTCTTCCTCCACTTAAAGTCTCACCCGTCTCTCCAAATCTCACTTAAATTCTCTCTTTGTACGGTGAGAGACACACACATAGAATTCCTCTGTTTTCCTCAGTTCTTCTCATCATCAAACTCTTGCAATGGACAAGCCGAATAAGCAGCGGCTAGATGTTTTCTCCATAGTTCTATTCACCTTCTTCTTTGCTCTTCTAACAGGTAATTAACAACACAATTTCCTTACAATCTTGCTATCTACGGTGTTCTAATTCCCAAGACAGTGTCTGGGTACTTGTGATGAATTTAGTAAAAAAATAATGTTGGGGTTTTGATTATTAATTTTGCAGGAGGAGCAAGTGCATCGTCTCACTCACACAACCACAAGAAACACCATAATCACCACCACCACCACCACCAAAAGCATCATGATGAGCAAGTGCAACAACATAATCATGATAATCACATGGGTTTATCAAAGCTGTTTGTGTTTGGTGACTCATATGTTGACACAGGAAACAACCAGAAAGCTGGTGGTGGTTCATGGAGTTTTCCGTATGGTATAACGTTTCCCGGCAGACCAACTGGCCGTTACTCTGATGGCCGTGTCTTTACTGATTTCATAGGTCAGTACAATAATTTACTGTTTTAGATATTATTTTTCATCCATCTCTGCAAGAGTTTTTATTATTGGTGGTGGGGCAGATTTTTACTTACTTTCCCATCTGCCACATATCCTATTTTGCTTCCTTTTCTTGTAGTGGGATTTTAGCTTTAACTTTATCCATTCATGATAATAGAAAAAAATGTGTAAGATGGTAGATGAAGATGGTGAAGAATCATTTATTCACCCTCTGTGTAAAGTATTGAATGGAGTTCTGATTCGTGATGGGGTACGGGGAAACTTCATCTACTCTCATTATGTTTATCACTTTGACTCATTGTTTGACCTTTAGTTGAAACCACAAACAACAATTAAACATGTTTTTTTTTTTTTTTTTACTTTTGATTAAAAATTGAATAAAAATTATACTTCGGGAATGCAACAATCCCATGGGCCAATTGCTGTTTCTTTCCCAAGGGATCCAAAGACATGTAGGGACTAGGTTAGAAACTTAGAAGGAAACCACTGTACATTGTTATAGTTTAATACTACACTAATGCTAGATTGGCAGGTCTAATTCCGAGTAAAATCCTACGCCAGAGAAAGCTATACTTTAGCCCACTGCTAATCTCAATGATACAAATTTTTTCTAAACCACCATTAAGTTTCTTCTAGGGATTTTGCTCAGTCGGTCTAGAATTATCTGGTCAGTCAAGAATCCAAACTCAAAATTGGTCATATTCAAGGCCCCAGAGCACTAAGTTGGTCAAGCTACAAATTTAAGACTACACAAGGAGTCAATTTTCAGCACTTAAAAGCTAATGAATGCACAGTTTTAGATATTGCATACACACCTGTGCTAATAAAGTGCAAAGTTTGGCTGAATGATTGTGTCCCCCTTTTTTTCTTTTATGAAAGTGATGACTAATCTTAAGCTCTTTAGTTTGTCATTTGCTTGCTGCTTTGCTATAGTGATGTAACTTTCTCTGTTCTCTTTATTCTTGTTTGCTTCTGTTTTCACATGATTTTGTCTTTGTGCACTGTTTTTCTTCTTACAATATCATCAGTAAATGGCATGTTTGACTTATTTGGTCCAATGGTTTTGACTGTTACAGCTTCGTTCGTCGGAGTGAAGTCTCCGATACCATTCAAATTGAGAAAATATGGAAAGCCATTGGTGCCGCATGGGATGAACTTTGCGCACGGAGGTACAGGGGTGTTCAATACATTAGTTCCGGAACCAAACATGACTACCCAGATTGATACATTTACACAATTGTTGAAAGATGGATGGTACACAAAACACGACCTTAATCACTCTATGGCTCTCCTCTCTGTCGCCGGCAATGACTATGGTACCTTTCTTTTCCGCAACGGCAGTGATAAGGTAAACCACATTTGTCATCCTCTAACTGAATAATGCAAACTTAAATCGTCTCAATGTATACTGATTTTTGGAAGTTTTGATTTTCGCAGGATTTGCCAGCTTTCATAACAAAAGTGGTGACTCAAATTGGCGTAAATCTAGTGCAAGTACATGGATTAGGAGTAAAGAAAGTGGTGGTAATGGGTTTGCAGCCACTTGGATGTCTTCCAAGTAAAACAGCACCATTGGCATATCAGAAATGCCAAGAATCTCAAAACACGGCTGTGGGCTTTCACAATTTGTTGTTGCAACAAGTTGTTGAAAAGCTCAACAATGAGACAACTGGTTCTCCATTTCATGTCCTTGATCTCTACACTCCTTTCATGTCTGTTCTCGATAAGCAAGGACCGAAACAAAATTCAGGTGCTTAATTTTAACCACAATTTTTCGTATTTAACTACATTGCCGCCCCAATGGACTAGAATCTGAATACTATTATTGATTGCTGTGATGCAGGGCATAAATTCGAGAACCCGTTAAAGCCTTGTTGCTTAGGCATAAGTGACAAATATAGCTGCGGGAGTGTTGATAACAAAGGGGAGAAGAAATATACTATCTGTGAGAACCCCAAAAGTGCCTTCTTCTGGGATGGGGTACATCCTACACAACAAGGTTGGAAAGCAGTGTATGCAGCTATGCAACCGTCCCTCGACAAACTCTACTACTAATTGATAACTGCTACAACTAAACTTAAGATGTTTTTTTTAGATTTTGTTACCTTTGTGTATGAGTTGGTATCGCATTGAGGTTTTATACTTTTGTTTGTCAAGGTATGTGTTCCATTCAGATTGTTTGCTCTTAGCCTTCTTCAAGGGATTTTCATTGTTAGTACTCCATCACTCTGCAAAAATAATATATATGTAAAATTTCAAATTCAGATTGTTTTACACAGTTACAGTTGGGAACTCTTGTCATGGGACAAATTTCCTGGCACATCCCTGGAGGACTACTAACTGCACTGGTATATTGAGGGATAAACATAATTCTTCCTTGTATTCCTGTTTAATAACCTTGGGCTTTAGATAATGGGCTTTGTTTATTTCATGGCTAAGGTAACCCAAATTTGTAGGGGTGAGCATGGCCGGTATGGACCGGTTTTTACCACATCCGCATCCAATCCAATTAATTACGGATTTCAAGTTTGGCATCCGCATCCAATCCACCATCCAACGGATTTGCATCCAATGGATGTACGGATGAACGGATTGGGTACGAATAATCCAATGGATTTGTTATAATTGAAAGTTATAATGAAAAAATAAAACCAACATAGACGATTTCTTATAGACCTATACATTCTATATATGTACCTAAATATAAAAGTGCCATGAACAACACTCCAAGCAAATACCTTAAGAATTCCTAAACTATCTATATATATTTTCTACAAACTATATAAATATCCTTAATCTAACAGTTATGGATGTTCAGCGGATTTTCAAGGTTGCATCCGGAACCAATCCGTAATTCGTTGGATTCCAAAAATCAAATCCGCATCCAACCCATTAGCGAACGGTTTGGGCAACCATCCGTAAAAATGCGGTTGGTCCCGGTTAAACCCGTGGATTACGAGCCAAATGCTCACCCCTAATTACGGCTATGGATGCTTAACTAGGGGTGGGACTTGGGTTGGGTTAACCCACCCAACCCATGCCCAACCAGAACATTAGGCGGACATGGGCAATGTGTTTCAAGACTTTGGGCTAGCTTCGGCATAAGTTTTATAAACCCGAGTTAAATTTGGCCAAGCACGGGCACAAATATTTCTAACCCAAGTAACCCGCCCAACCCGAAGAACTATGATTATAGTTATATAAAACTATTTTTATAATTGGTATTATTATCTATTTAGAGTAATTTGGATATTATCTTCAAATCTAATAATGAAAATATAAATTATATTTGTCTCATTAATCATTCAATATGATAAAAGTTTATATTATTGTAAATAATCTTCAATTATTTGGAAATTTGAGATAAATAGAGCAATTAAATCTTATTATTACTAAAATTTGTTATTATTATATTAACAAACTCGTATGTCCAGCGAAACTTGGGCCAAACCGAAGAACCTAAGGAACCCGAGGAACATAACTTGGGAGGGCTTGGGAAGTACTTCTATGAGTTCCACGGGTTCGATGGGCAATCTGGGCAAATGATTCCTAGCTCGGGTCTGCCTCGGCCAAGCCTTCTAACCCACCCAACCAACCCAAGTCCCACCCCTATGCTTAACATGGGTCATCTTACATCGTCAATAACCAAATTTCCAATTGAACTCAAACCATGAAACAACAATGATTCAAGTCCTAAATCTTCAAATTGGAAGGATATCATGAGAGATCAAGAATTACGACTATTTCTTAGATTGAAGAAAAAATTCGAATTCAGTAGATTTTTCACTCACATTTTCTTCTACCAAAAACGTTTTGTGAAACTATTTAACTCCCACGGCCCCAAATTTGGAGTGTCCCCTTTCATAGGATTTCAACAAGCGATTGATATTTCGCGATCAAAAGTGTGGTACTGCATTCAGGGCGGACCAGAAACTTAACTAAGTGAAAGCAAAGTCTTACTAGAGAGTGTAAGAATGCAACTAGAAAGCAAAATTCTTCTAAATTTTAGGCTTGGGAGCCAGTTGGAATGGTGTCCACCCCCATACTTCCAACTGGCTTCGTCCCTAATCACTTGGAGCAGTGGTTATATATTGTATTAAGAATCGAAATATAATCAGAAGAAATAATATCAATTTGATGAGGGTTTCTTCTTAAACTAATGAATTCTCTTGGACTAAAAAATGATACAATGGGAGAATATTTTTGGTCTTCCGATATCAATACGTTGATTATTTCGCTCCCCTATTTTGCTAAGAATCCTATTATTGGGGCTTAAAGGGTTGACCATTTTGGGGGCTTAATTGCTTTGTGGAGGCAAATAATAGATAAGGGGAGACTCAAGTGATTGATAAGTCATATTTACCCTTTGTAAATACATAATTTAAAATCAAAACCTAATCCTAATCTTAATCTTAAATCAAAATCAAACATCAATATCCATTCATTTTCTCTATTCTTCTTTTTCTTCTAAAAAAAAAACTCTCAAAAACCTAATAATATCTCCCTCTCTTCCCCATTGATTTTCAAGATGGCACCAAGATCAAGAGTGACAAGGTCCGGCCGATTGAACCCTGATTCTGAATCAGGGCAAGTTATTGATGTTCCATTTCATGGAGATGTGGTGAACCAATCTCTTCAAACACCTTCAAATCCTCCTGTGGTGAACCAACCTGTTCATACACCTGTGTATCCTCTACAAATGACTCCTACTAGGTAAGAATCGAAAAACCCACCAGTTATTTTACCATTAGACTGAAAAAATAGGTTCGATTGATGGTTTTAGGGTCTCCAAGCGTTTACGGCTGGGATATCATATCGTCCTGGCCGTAATTTATACATAACAGTTGGGACATCAAGAATTCCCAGCCGTCAATGTCTTACGCGGTTAGGAAAATTTGAGAACCCAACCGTGAAATACATTTACGGAAGGGACTTTCCCAGCCGTAAGTTGTCCTGTGTTTACAGAGTAAAATTGAGTGATGAGTGTTTCGGCTGGGAGTTTCCAAACCGTAAATAAATTTTCCTAACTGTTATTTTTATTTTCTAGCCGATACTTTGTTGACAGTTAGGTCGTCCGCATATTTCTAAGCCGAGACTATGTTTACGGTTAGGTGGTCTCACTTTTCCAAGACGATAATGTTTATAACGGATCGGTTTTCTTTTATTTCCAAACTGTAATTGTATCACTCCGTGTGAATTGGTCCTATCTTTTGATATGTTTTCATCATTTTAAGGAGGAACCCTGAAAAGAAGAAAGAACCACAGGAACTACCAATGTGTGATATTGCTACGATGATGGTACGTAGGCTAAGTATATGATTTGTTTTTCATACGTTGGTCAAATTATGTTCCCCTATTAATTGAATAATGTGAAAATATGTCTAGAGAGCTAAGTGGATTGTCAAGGGACTGATCCGTAACATTGAGGAGGTTTTATATTTGGATTGCGAGGAACAAAGAACACTGATTATGAGGCTTCAGGAGTTACATAATCCTGCGAAGGATGATCTTTCACAAACTTTCGAAAGTTCATCATCATCTTCTGAGGATGTTCCTTCGATTGTTGGTCGTAGTGGATGATTGTAGGTTATGTACTTGTTTAAGTCATTCGAGCTTATGTTTATTCAAACTTTTAGCATGTTTTAGGTTATGGATTTAGGTGATTTACTTTTCAGACTTACTTTTCATTATGCAGACTTAACTTTTGATGAATGGATGCTAGTGTTTTGATGCTTAATGTATCAGATTCTTGTTTAAGTATAATATGATACTAACATTCCATGGAAATTTCGGCCAGGATTTCCAGCGGTAAGTTTGATTTACGGCTAGGATTACCAGCCGTAAAACTGACAGTACCCGGATTCATGGGTAGGAATCCTGGACGTAATTGGTTTTACGGTTTGGTTTCTCAGCCGTAACGGAGTATAATCTGAAACTGATATTCCAGGAAGAGTTACGGCCAGGATTATCATCCGTAAAACTGATAGTACCCAGAAATACAGGTAGGTTTCCTATCCGTTACTTACAGCGTATGACCTGGTCGTAAATACCTCTAAATAACCACATTTTTACCATATAATCATTACAAATACATAATAAGAGTAAAACTAGATTCTTTATATATAATGAGTGATTCAAAATACATAAGTTCACACCACATTGTTATCATATTATCATTTTAATCACCACCCTACAAAAAACATTGTTATCATATACCTTCACACGATATTTACTCATAGTCATCCTCATTGGAACTCATTAGTACACAGGATGGGCCATCCCTCGAAAACTGTAATGCATCCCACAATTGAAATCTTTGTTCGAACCTATGACATCAACACATTGGTATTTCGCCGTCACATCCGTCAACCTTCCTTAATGGAGGTAATGGGCATCCATATTTCAATTGGAGGCTGATATAATGGGTCATGTTCACGAACCCCATGATGACTATCTTTGGAGATTCTTCTTCGGTAAAAATACGTCTTGTTGGTGCGTATGTAACACTATGTGCATAGGAGATGGAATGAATAACGCAATGGAATGCGTTAGGGAGTAGATGCCCACATATTGGCATTCTCATCCAGTATTCACTTCTCAATGTAGTGTTGCCCATTAAACTCCGTTCAAATGCTTTGAACTCCTCGATTAGCATCGCCTCCGTGTCATTTCTTTCGAATCTCATCATTGGCTTGTAGAAATCGGGGAACCACTTTAGCTCAAGCAAAAACTTTTTCCTTACATAAGTAATTTGGTCTTCACCCCATTCTTTTGCCTCCTCAAAAGGTCCAAGTTGATATATGAACACATGGTAACCACAATTTCTGTCGCCCTCAACATCGTCGGTGGACTTGACGTATCGATGAATAAAATGTGGTAAAAAGTGCATGTAATTTTTATATATCGTGTAAGTAGGTCGGATATAATTACCTTACTCATCTATAGGGGGTGATTTCATCGGACCTACATCCAAGATAATCGTCTCTTTCTCACCATCAAGGTTACTAACAACTCTTTGTGGCCATATAACCCTCTTGCAATTAGTTTGCACATTGTTCCATAGATGCAACGTGGAAAGATGATGACGCACGTAGGGGAAAACACGTGGTATAGCCCACATAAATGCTTGATCCTTATCTGTAATCAACACCCATGAAGTATAACCTTCTTGATACAATAACTTCACCTTTTGAGACGCCCACAAATAACTTTCCTTCGTCTCGTCTTTCAAGAAACAAAACGTAACGGTAAATGTTGACTTGGTAGATGTTTGCCCAACAAAGTTTAATATCGGCATGTTGTACTTGTTAGTTTTATACGTGCAATCCATAAAGAGAATTTGATGAAAACATCTTTCCAATTGTACACATTGCGGATTGGAGATGAAAAGATATTCCACTTCCTTTTCCTTATTCGTTTCATAGGCGGTGGAGTACTTTGCCTCCTCAAACCAAAACAATAAGTGTTGCTTAAGCACTCTCTCTTCCCATGACTCTTT
The DNA here is from genome assembly GCA_023529315.1 of Papaver bracteatum. Taxonomy (NCBI): domain Eukaryota; kingdom Viridiplantae; phylum Streptophyta; class Magnoliopsida; order Ranunculales; family Papaveraceae; genus Papaver; species Papaver bracteatum. The sequence continues at coordinate 71,916 of JAJJWX010001308.1, forward strand.
TCTAAATTTTTCTCTTTCGTTATAGATAGTTGACAATGAAGATGAGTTTGGAGATTTAAAACCTTCACGCCACTAAGAATATCAACAGGTCTTGTGCGTCTTTTAATAAACACGTGTACTAACTCCCTTTCTAAGGGATTGAGCCATGCCGAATAAGGATGGTTGATCAAACTCTCTAGAATAGAATGAGTATGATAACCCGAGATGACTTTAGCCATATACCACACTTTCTTATCATCGTTAAATTTAAATTGAAGCTTAAAAGGGCATCCACACTTCTTCGTATTATATACTTCCTTCTTCCTTGTGGTTTTTCGTATATACTCACTAACATTTTTCCAATGGCTCTCATACTTTCCACTACACTCGCAAACCATTTGAATGTTGTTTCTTGTAACTTGTTTATTATGGACTATGATGCACATCTATTTCAACCCTTGTGATTGAGCCCACTTCTTTGCATCTTCCTTATGTTTCCACTTTTAATTGTTTGCATAATGAGCACTTGTGTCGTCGGAAACTTGCACAGGTTGGGGTTGATCTTCCATAACCTCCTCTTTCTCTTCAATAACCACCTCTTGATCTTCCATAACCACCTCTTGGTCTTCCACCGGAATGTACGGTACAATCTACAATAGAATGACATATGTCACATAATTATTCACAAAAGAAATTTAAACACACACAAACGTCTAGGTCAACGAGTGATATTCTAGCCGTCATTGAGTATACGGCTGGGTCAACAAGTGATATTCCAGCCGTCATAACTTACACGGATGGGTCGAAAAGTGATATTCCATCCTTCATAACTTACACGACTGGGTCAAAAAGTATTATTCCGAACCGTAAAATGGTTACGTCCAGGTATTTCAGGCTGTAAATTGGCATGTAACTGGAAGAGTCGGATTACGGCCTAGAAAATGAGACCTAACACAAGTTACGGCTGGGTAACCCAGCCGGCGCAGACATTATTAAATACCATTTAATATTTTCGACCAGGATATATAACCGCCACCGATAGTATTAAAAGCTTCCCATGCACGTGGCCATAATTTTTTAGTTACGGCTAGGAAAATTCATCGTTCCATCCGTAATAGTTTGATAACGGCTGGGAGTTCATCAATTGTGAGCCGTATAACATAATAACGTCCAGGAGTTCATGATTTCCCAGCCGTGATTGTACCTGGCGGCTGGAAACATAGGGTTTTCGAAAGGAAAAAATAGAAACTTCTTGTAACTCTGAGCTTAAAAACTGAAATTGGAGTTAGAATAGAGGTATACCTGGTAATCTTATACATTGATCTCTTCGATTTCTTATTTTTCTTGGGTTGGTCCTTCGAAATCATCGTAAGGTTCATAAGCGTTATTTTGAGTTTGAGAAAAAAATTCATGATTTTCTGAAAAATCAGCAAAGAACTGATCGTTGTTGATGATTAATATGTTATCGTATTTTGAAGGAACACGCAATTGGGGGATATCCAATATAATTGGGGAATATAAATTACTTCCCTCAACCCATGGTTTTTACTAAGGGGTGACCATTTGGTATTAAAGTACCAAAATTCCCTTTGGTTAATTAAAAAACTTTACGAAAAGACTTTTATACCATTTCTCCTAAAACATTAAAATCAAAAATCAAATTCATATATCCCCCATTTCTAAACATCAGTACCAGTAGTGCTGTAGGTTTAGGTTTTAGAAGAAAAATTATTCTTCATCGTTCTTCAACCGTTCTTCCTCGATTAATCGAAAAAGAAGAAGAATAGGAGAACTCGGACAACCAACCTCTCGTAAACATGGCTTCTGTGAGAAGGTTAGTGATGTTGAACTAGTTTATAAGTGTTTGAATTGAATTACAACAGTGAGTTTAGCTAAGAATCGCTAACCCTAACTCAAACAGTTGAGTTTCAGTGATTTCCGGCATAGACATTTGTATGAATACAATGCCGGTACAACGTAAAGGCATGCAATTTAGGTTGAAGACAACGCCGGTAGATAGTTACGGCATTGATTTTAGTATTAATGATATGCCAGTATTGAGTTATGGAATCACCTGAAACTAAATGTTTAATCCCGGCATTGATTTTAGGTTGACTTCAATGCCGGTATTATGTCACGGCATTGATTTAAATTTATTCGTGTATGCCAGCAGTCCACTTTAAGTACACAGGAAAACCCTTGGAATTTTTTATCAATACCGGCATATAATTTAGGTTGAATACGATGCGGGTAAAAAAGTTGTATTTTACCCAGGGGGTCTAGGGGTCCGGGGGGCGCAGCCCCTCCCGGATGTGTTCGAGAAAATTGAATTTCAGTTCTTTTTGAAAAAAAATCTGGTTTTCAGTCCACTTCCGGCACAGTCATTTAATTCTCGAGCATCAAGATCAAGCATCGGCATGGTATGTTGCTTGAATTTCTATGCCGGCACATGGTGTAAAGTATCCAGAAACTTGGAAAAAAAAATTCACTTGACTACCGGCAATGATAGATTTCTATCGAGCATGCCGGCACTTAGTTACTGCATTGAATGTTAGTTACCAAGCATGGCGGCACCATTTTCCGGCATGGTCTTCATCACTTCCGGCGATGTAAAAATAATATTTCTGACAAGACTTGTCGGTGGTAGTTCCGGCATTCATTTTATCTATAGATCCACGCCGATAGACATTTCCGGCGTGGTCGTTAATTATTTTTTTTCTATGCCGGTATTTAGATTTGGAAGGCACTGCTTCATGTATGTTTTGCATGCAGTACTGGCATGGTAACCTTTGAATTTAACCATGCCGGTAGCATATTCCTTGTACCGACATAGTTTTTTGGTCAAATATTGTGTCGGTTTTGGTTTCAAAATAGGCGATATCAAGCTTCCGGCATAGTCGTAGTATGAATACAATGTCGGAAGCCTCTATACTGGCATTGTATTCATACAACTACTATGCCGTCACAGAGATTTTTCAGCTGAAAAAATGGTGGGTTCAAAGAAAAAAACAAATTATCAACCTCTAAGCAGCTTTACATGTGTGTTGGGGATGCTTTTATGATGTGCAAGTTTACTTTCTTGTGTAGGTTCTTTAGATAAATCTTCATGCTCGTAAAAATCATCATTCAAGGGTGTTGGTTCCACTAAAACTTGCAATTGTGAGTTGTTGTCATTAGCAGAAGATTGAGGATATGATCCTTGTTGTAGTTGTGCTAAAAATTCAGCAGATTTCCCTCCTTCTACTCTCACCTCACTGACCCAAACACAAATAATAATAGTACACACAAATCATTTATCAAAAATCTTATGATTTTACTAATTATTATTAATCACTAATCAGGATTAGTGAAGGGTAGATTAGGTATTAAAAACTATTTACATAAGGGGTGACCCAGAATTGCTATTGGGAACCCATTTTTGTCCTTAAGCTATATCCCCCAATTAGATTGGATATCCCCCAATTGCGCGTTCTTTTGAAGATGAGGTTCACGTAGCTACATCAAAAGTTTTGCTTGAATCACTGATTTTCATTTTTTTCCCAATTTTTTTTCCTCTTCTTCTTCTCCTTATCTTCCCTCAGATTTTTTTTTGTTTTGATTTTCAACATCAACACTTAACTTAAAGAAATAAATTAGTGTTGATTAATTAGCTAATCATGATTAGTGATATTAATCAAGTTTATTATCTAAAATCAGTGAGGGGTCATATTAGTTATTATATAAATATTTGATGAGCGGTGTCCCAATTACTATTTGGTGACCCTAAAGAGCCCCCAAAACATCAAGACTTTTTAAGCCCCAATAATAGGCTTCTTTGCTAAAGAGTAAAAGGTTGTCGAGAATTGTTTCACAAATTCGAGGAAAAGTACTTGGGTTCTTTTAAATAAACAAAATGTGTATTGTGCTTGACTTTAACTGGGAGTAGTTTTTTTTTTTTCATAAAAGAGGATAAACCTCATAACATTACATTAAGAAAACCGATTTTGGGTATCGGAAACAATTACATGATTTTTTTCAATTTCATTGCATCATCATCGAATTCACAATGGCCCCACCAGTTTTTGATACCATATTAGAATTCCCAAAGGAACAAATAGGATCACAAGGCAAAATTAGTTTCGTAACAAAACTAATTTGTTTGACTTCACAATGCAGTGGTTGGATCAGATCCAACCCCGTGATATCACAAACATGTACATCTAAGTAACATGGTTTTGAGTTTTTGAAGTATCAATATCTACATAGTTTAAAGTAACATGAATCTAAGTAACATGAGTCTTCCAAATCGGTCTTTAGTAGTCAATCGTGACGAGTCGGCACAATCGACGTTGGAGTCTTTGTAGCAGTTGCTGAAGTTGATGAACGTGCAAATGGTTTTGATCTTTTGTTGTTGCCTTTGTTTCCTTCGATAGAGTTGATGATGTTCTTTTTTCTGTTGGATGTGATTTTTCTCCATAAAGAACCATTATCTTCCACTTGAGCATATCTCTTCTAAAAGAAGAAAAGAATAGACACAAACCCAAATCTGCAGAAACCCAAAACTAGGAAAAGAGAAACTAAACCTTGTAACTGATTTTGAAATCAAGACTAGTAAGAAATCAGGGTAAGATAAAAAGAAACAAGTATTAGGAAAGTTACTAATAAATCTAAATCTAGATTCAGTTTGAAAACATACTGAACCAATCCTAAAAACGGAAGGAAAAAGCTGTAAAAAGAGCAAATTAAAGAGATTAACCTAAGATTGAAAATGGGTTCAACTTCTCCTGCTCAAATCTGCTCCAAGGGAGCCGATCTGAACAGGAGAAGATTCAGGATGAAGGGGTTAGGAAGAGTTAGAGAGAAAAAAGAAAGGAGAAGAAAGAATAAAGAGAGAGAAAAAAAGTGGGATTAGTAGTTCGAACATTATACACATTATGTGCGGTTAAGGAAAAATATGTTTAAAGATACCAACAATTAATCATGGTTGCTAATTGGAGGTACTATTTTGCTTGGGGGTGTACCAACTCAAAGGATTTTTTTTTGTCCTATATGTATATTGGTACACTCCCAAGCAAAGTTGTATCCCATTAGCAGTCTTGAAATTAATGATGTGCGATAATATGGGAATCTCTAACACAAAAAATGAGTGTTCCGGCTACGATGGGAACGGACCACATATTAGGAGTATGCGTCCCCACTTCTCTCTACGACATATCATCTCCGTAAGAGACTCCAACAACTAATTTAGTCATGCAAAACTAATCATTAGCTACTTATTTCTCGCTTACTGTTATACCCTTGATTTCCTAAACTCAAGTATTTCTGTTTATATTCTTTCCACTTTTTTCTCACTTTTTTTCGTTATTTTGGTAACAAATTCTTATACGGATGGAAACTACATATTTTCCTCTATAGAACATAAATAAGATGGTTCAACATCTTTTTACTGTCAACGTTCATAGTCAAATCAATACGATCCAAATAGTCGAAGGTAGAAAAATATTTGCAACTAGTTATAATCGATCCATGTCTGTGTCCATCACCAAATCTAATATTTTTTTCCTTAAAAATAATGGAGTTCTGATGAACAAATGGTAAGCTAAAATAAGGGAACAACCCTTGTAAAAAAATCCCGATAATGGAAGAATAAATTAAAGTGAGAATGGTATAATTTGGTTTAGAAAACTCTGAATTCCTTCTGTCTCCAGGAGAAAATAAATCCAAAAAATCTTAGACGAATCGGAAGACAGATTGAAGCAAATCATCCCGGAGCATAAGAGAAGACATATTCAGTTACTTATTGCAATTTAGGTAATTAGGGGTCATATGGTAATTGATAGAAAAGTAATTAAGTTTTAATTATCAATACCGTTTTGGATATCTGAAACTCGTTGGGTACGTGACGTGTTGTATAGAGAAGTGGGGACGCATACTCTAAATATGCGCCCAATTCCCATCTTAGCTGGACTAAAAAAAAAGTCCCCACCGTCGGCGAGGAAAGAGAAAAAAGTACAACCATATCTATTAAAATTTAAATTGTACATGTTTCTTAGGTTAAGATTGAATAATATAATAAATGTACATTTAGAAATGGCCTTATATATTTAATATTATGCATCAATTTTTTCAGGAAACAAAATTAAAACAGAAAGATCCGTTTTTTTAGAGACGAAAGGAGTACACATAATGTAAAATAGTCTAAACAACTAATGCTGTAAAAAAAAAAAATTTAACCGGAGGATATTTCATTGTACCTGCTAGTATGGTTTTTCAATGTCGGTAATCCATCGACCATGACGATTTCATTGAAAAACCATGCCGGCAGATACAGTAAAAAAATATCTCCCAATTAATTTATGTATCCATCTTCCTATGAATCTTATCTTTTAATCAGTACAATCGGCAAGGAATCCTCGTAATAATAACACTACAAGAAAAGCGGCCTTTGACAACACGGAAAAACCGTTGTCGAAATGGTACGACAACGATTTTCCAGACGTTGTTGTATGGGGGGTTGTTAAAAGTTTCTTCACTTCGACAACGGTTATTCTCCAATGCAGGAAACGTTGTCATACATGACCCAAAGACAACAGCTTTGTTCCATTGTGAGATGTTGTCTCAACAACGATGACAAAACGTTGTCGAAATATTTTTATATTTAAAAAAAAAAATAGAAAAGAAATCTTCACATGTCTCAACTAGAGACACTTCCCATAATAAAACCAATAACAAAATTGGCCAAACCTTTCTCATCAGGTTCTTGTACAAATACAGGTGATGCACATGAGTTACCAAAGACAAATATTGTCTAACACGTATGTCTCGAATGCCCTGACAGTGTTTCCGTAAGCATAAAATTTTTGGTACATGGATTGATAATTGAAAGCACCATTAGTGAACCAACACCCTGCGAAAAATTCTCGAGCAACTAATTCTCCAAGAGTACATGAACTATATGGACAACAGGTTATAGAATTAGTAGAATAAACACAATTCAATAAAATCTGAAATTTCGACTTCATTAGATATCAATATACAAAAACTACTTATGTTATCATCTCACCATACATTTTTATTGTCTAAGCAAAAACATTGAATCTCCCTACATCAAACACATGTACAATTATTTGAATAAATTGAGTATAAATTTAAATTATGCCATTAAGTTAAAAATCAATACCAGATTTAAATTTCATCATTACTCTGCCATTGACCTTATATAATAAGTTTCCATTTCAAAATTCACCGTATACCACAACATCAACAAATTTCGAAGCTATCTAAGGGTCCAAGATATATATCTTACAAATCTATCCAAGGTCTGAGCTAAATTCGCTGCATTTAAATGACTATCTGGAACCAATCGAGCCAAACACTTGGATAGCAGTTCATGACCCATGTTCGTAGCATTAGCTAAAGACCCTCATAAATAGAAAGACATGTATAAGTTTTATTTCATGGGGACTGGGAAAAAAAGGACTTCAAAAACCTATTGCTATTTCCCTATAACCATACGTTGGTGTCTCTATGCACAACAATGTTTATATACAGGCCCCAGTCATAGATTAGTAGCACAACCAAAATTCAATAAAAACAAACAAACTGATTCAGTTTCATGAATCAAATAATAGATAAAAACTTCACATTTAAACTGGGAAAATCCACGTATATGACCCTAATAACAAAAATAAATTGGATTCAACTCAACCCTAGCTTTAGCTTGAACAAGGAAAATATCAAATTATTAAGTACGAGTATCAACAAACAGAAATTCACCTTCTCCCTTGTTAACCGTGACCTTGCAGCTTCAATCATTACAGAAACAAGCATCATTTGTTAGCTTTGTACACGGATACTTAATGAGAGATTTATCCTCCAGCCTCAGTGATACGAGCCTAAAGCAAACAGAAATACAAATCAATATTTGGATCTATTAACTAATAAATAAACTTCGAACAGAAAAGAGTAAATAGCATATAAAGATGTAATTTCAAAAACTAACCTCATTGATTTTTTCGAATGACTTCAGTTCAGATCTAATTTCAAAAGCATCATTTTTACTTGATAAAATCAGTATGAAAAAAAAAATCATACCAAATAGTCCAACTTAAGTTAGAAACTGCAGATAAGGATCATAATGTCCATAAAAGATTTATCTTAAAAGTAAAATTATTACACTCACTTAGCGCTTGACGCATAGAAAAAAATTGCACACAATGTCCCTTGTATTCCTAATCTTCGGTAAACTTGATCTTTTTCGAAACAGTTGGACACTACCCACCTGTAAAAACAAGGTCACGTGTAAGCAAACACCTACTGATGAAATGGAGAACTAAATAGAATGGATCAAGTCAAAGCTTAAAGACAGGTTATATTGAACTTGGAATTGCATCTATGCAAAATGAAGTGGTGAGCAACAGGTTACTTCACGGAACTAAATATACTGATCAAACACAGTAGGTTGCATGACTAAAAATTACAGAACTAGCAAATACTAAAATCAATGTTTCAATAACGATATCGACATAAGTTGCTGAGATCGGTGCCCAAGAGTTTGAGACAAAAAATGAAGTCAAGCAATCAAAGCGTGATAAACAAGGTCCTATACACGATTCCTTAACCAATTTTCTATGTTCATCCATGTTCTGTCCCGTATACAAATCATGATGGAGTGTTAAAAGTGACATGAAAATATAGAGGGAATTCTTCTTTGGCTGTGTATAGCTTGGTGGAAGAACACCAGAACTTGTCGTCAAAAATTTACAGTTCAAAACAACAATACCTGGTTATGTTCGTTGCACCCAATTTGAGTCCAGTTCACCGGCTTCTATTAGTGGGTCACTCAATGCCATCTAAAAAAGAACACTCATAACTAATACCATCAGCTTCTATCTTCAATCATCCCATCTTGCCTCGCTTCATGATTCCCTCCACCAAACTCATATGTTCTTCCGATGCTCTGTCCTGTAAACAACTCATGATGGTGAGTAAGAATGAAATGAAAATATCTTGGGAATTCTGCTTTGGTTATGCTATTCAGGGGATTGTCGTAAAAATACGATTTGCGATGGTTTGTTATAAAAAAAGTTAGGTATGTTAGCATCCGGTATTCCTAATGCACATGGTAAAAGCTTCAGATCTAGTATAACCTTTTGTATTATAGCAAATACTAAGCAAATGGAAATAATTGCTTAAATTTAAGGATGAAATTTCTCTGTTTGAACAGTAAAAACTTGCAACAAGTGCTCGAAAAACAGATAACTTAATGCATACAGTTTACAAAAATCTTTGCAACCTACGTTTCACAATTATATTCAATTAAACCAGCACAAACTTGAAACAAGTTACAAATGGAAGCCAGACACAAAGAGTAAGTATTAGTAAAAAATCACAAAGAGCAAGTTTAAGTACAAACCTCACTACGTCGGGAGTTAAAACTCGAGAAACCCAAAATAATTAGATTTTCCTTTCTGTAAACCAACCAAAACTTAATCAACACAAAAACAAACATATCCAAAACATCAAATCGTAACAAACCTTGTTATTCATCACAATTATTAACAGCTTAATTGAACAAAATTGCTTTAAGAAATCTACACAGGAAAAAGAAAAAAACCAAATTCAAAATCACCAATTCCATTCCAACGCAATCCATACTAGTTCTGTAACTCCAAACAAACCTAATTACAACTACAACTCCATTACATTTCATACTCGTCATACCCATCTCCAATCCCAATTTTATTATCAATTATATAACTCAACAACATTCTAAACTTCCATCTAAAAGTTTCCATTCAATCAAAGCTCATCTAAAACTCAGATTCGTTCATCACCACCTAATTTATACAATCCAAACAATACAACTTCAAATACTGAAATTAAATAACAAAAAATCTTACCCAAACACTAACCTCCTTAGGATTGTTATTTCACCAACCACCGATTGCTGAAACTCTAAGTTAACCTATCACCATCCTTGGATTCATCTGCTGGGACTTAGCTTCATCTGAGTTAACCTCAAAACCCGAATCAATATGCAAATAGCTTCATCACCTTCTCATAAAACAAAATCAATCTCTAACTCCATCAACAACTTCAAAATATCAAATTCAAAACCCTAACTATCAATTAGAGTTATATTTCAACCTTATTTCCTAATCCAGGCCAAACCCACCTTCAATCAATCCTCTTAAGCATCAATTTCATCTTCATATTCTCTTCTGCAATTCTCCTGGAACCTTAATTCAAATCTCTTCAATGATTCGCCACTGAATCAACTTCAAAGATCCAATTAAACATCAACCCATTCGATATTCATCCATCAGAAACTCAATATCTTTGATCAATTCCACGAAAATTCAAAAAGAAATAAAAATCCCTAATTTTAATTCTCTGTTTCACCTTCTAGATTCGATAATCGAATCAACACCACCACCAACAATCACCACATAATCCATCTCCTCTTTAATCCATCTCCTAATCACTAATTTGATTTCTCAACCAACACTCGACTGAAGAAAACATAGAAGAGAAGAAGAGAGAAGAAGAGAGAGAAAGGAAAAAAGAGAAAATAAGAATTTCTCTTCGATTTGGTCAATGCCTTCATAATCGAAACAAAGGGATAAGGAAATGGAAACGAAAATTGGATTTTTTTTCTTTTTTATCATTTTTTCTTTTCAGATCTTGAGAATTTTGATGGATTTTGGGTTCTTTTTTCTGTGAATTAAGTGAAGGGAGAAAGAAAGATGGAGAGAGCGGAAGTGAGATTAGATTTAGGTTTAGACTGGTTTATAAAATAGGAAGAAGATCGAAAGGTTAACACCATACCACGTGTCTAAACAAACACTAATCTAACGGCTCTGACTGTTTATAATAAACGTTGTTGTAACATTATATTTATAGCATTCAACAATGTTTTTTCTTAAAAACATTGTGAAAACCCTACTTTTCTACCACAGTTGACACAACGTTGTCATATATCTGTTGTGAAAGGACGTTTTTATTGTAGTGTAACTTTACTTTTGTGCCATATACAGGTGTCCCGTTTAAATTCGAATGAAAATCCATTTTTCCATATATTAAAACTCACAATAATAATAATAAGATTCTCAATTTAATGACAATTCAATTTTGTACATATATGGTAGCTTGCATTAAATGTGATTTTAATTTTAATTTACCTATAAATACATGTTTATTTCATATCGTCTCCACCCAACAATTTCTTTGTTTTCTTTCGCTCTCTCTCATAACTTGACCTCGAGTTGGTATGAGTTTGTTTCTTGTGCATTATAGCTTTATGCTTTTGTTTATGCTTGTCATTCACAAAAATAGCGTATTCTTTTTTGTGAAATAACATCCCCTTTTCAGTCTCTTCCATTTTCTTATCTTGTTATTCATCTAACCTCAGTAATTATAAAACTTCAATGCAAATGGTTTCTTGCATCTTCGTTTTTCTGTTATACTAGTTAATTACATGACAAATATTTTGTTTTTGCGCAGAAAAAAAGATTGAAAATGGAGAACAACCAACAAACTTGCGCAGCTTGCAAAATTCAAAACAAGATTTGTTCACCAGAGTGTCCCTTGGCTGCATATTTTCCTCCTCATAAGTTGGAAGATTTCAAGAATGTAAGTGACCATTTTGGAGTGCCTAATTTTCTGAATCAATTGGACAAGGTAAAGCCTGATGAGAAGCAAATAACAGCTAAGACGTTAATAATAGAAGCTAACTGCAGAAAGATTTTTCCCATTGGAGGGATATTGGAAGCTGTTTATCGTCAAAGAAAGTTACTAGAAAAGCAAAATAAATTTCTTCGCGAACAAAGTGAATTTCTTAGCGAACAAATTGAATTTCAGCGCCAGAAATTAATAAAAAAGTAAACAACAATAAATTATGCATCTCAGAACCAGTTGCAGGAGCAACATCTATATTACCATTTTGCTAAGAAATAATAATCTGTTCATTTTGTTTTACATCCATATGAGTCGATTTGTTTTTAATTTTCTCAAGGAGCAAAGTAATGTAATTTGGATGAATCGTAGCTAGACGGGATGGATCTTGTGAACGGCATTTTTCTTTCGACGTAGTTTCATACCATAAACAGAAGAAGAATAAGAAAAAGAAGATTAACGTTGATTTTAACAAAAAAATATTCCACCCTTAAATGAGATCTGCTAGACCATAGCATTGTCAATAATGTAACCTCCTGGAGACACTTGTCTGTCTTGCTGAAAAATTCTCTCTCGTTTTTCTTGAGAGATATTAATGTTCATAACCTTGGTTTCAGTGGTATGTGCTAGCCTAGTTTTGTTTCATGAGGCCAACCATACGTACGACTTGCCCGAATTTAACAAGCTAGACCATGGCATGATACACATATGATGCATGTGCAGTCAGCTAGGCAACCCAACTTACCAGACGTCAATTAGTCTTTTCATTAGTTATCGTACTCTTAATATGCTAGTTTCTATAGAATTCGAGTTTATAGCATCAGGACACTAAAGTTGGAAGAACATTAGCTTGGTTCACTCATAGTACAAACACTTGCTTACAGTAGCTGAATTTGATGGCATTTTTTTCCCAAATTGTCATGAAAATTTAAATGATAGTACAACCTAACTTAAAGCATAATTGTGTATTTTCCGCCTATAAAACGGCATTTCTCTGCCTTCAGGAAAATGCATCACCAGAAGCATTTCAATTTCAAAGCACGTTTAGTGAGTTATATCTTCTTACACATACTACTCCAACTATCTAGATTAATTAACACTTCGATGGAGATGAATAAGAGCATAATAGCAACTCTTGAGAACAAGTGCATCCTAGTTACGGGGGCTACTGGATTTCTAGCAAAACGTACGTTCTCTGTTCTCTCTATACGTGGTACCACGATCACTGTAGCTATCCAAGAATCATCGTTAAACAGTTTTGTTCTTTTTAATTCAGTTTTCGTTGAGAAAATACTTAATTAGGACTCAGAAAGATTAATGGACCTCCCCAATTATTATGGCGATCCAATGACATGACATTCAATTTGGGACCCAAGGGTACAACAAATATTTATGAAAGGCAACATCACTAAAATGTCATAGTTAACGTATTAGGTCTGAACTGATCTGGTTAATCGAAATATTCTGCTCTAAATAATGGATAGATATGATGTTGCATTGAGTACCAATGCCTTGGGAACCAAGAATATTTTAGATTTCTGTAAGAAACGTGTGAAAATTGAAATGTTTCTCCATGTAACAACTGGTAATGATTCCTTCTTTTTGTCGATAATTTACAAAATGGATTACCAATCAAAACGCTAATAAATTAAGAATCTCGTCCCTCGTCAAGTAAGTATCAAAAATTAAAGGGAAAATCAATCAAACAAGGTAATGCAGTTTCTGCAGAGTCATCTGCCCTTCTTTTGGCTCCTCAGTGGGCACAAGATCTTCTATCATCTGATGTCGTTTTTATTATGCAACCTCATAGATTATGTGTTTATCTTGCTGCAAATCTCTCGTTTCTTCTTGGAGAGCTTCTTTTGGTTATATATTTGAGTTATTTTGTAAAAAGGACTTATGTTTAACAACTAATTAGGGTCTGGGTCGTAGAACATGCAATTGAAGCATTAGGGTCGTAGACTAGCCAGGACCGTTATAAAACTGTCAGTTGACAATTCTTGTTTTGTTTAACACCACGACTATGGGTTGACTGGCGTTATCAATTGTTTTGACTACTATAAAGTGAGTTTTCTATCTTCCCCCTAAATCATTTTTCTGTTATCTAACTCATCATCTCATTCGAACCCATTAAAATAAAGGGCTGTTAATTGAACTGACAATACGTTTGTCTCTTCCGGTGCCGAGAATTAAGCTATGCTTATGTCAGAGAACGATTCTGACCGGAAAGGTCTTGTGATAATGTGATGAAAACACGATTTTGTTTAACCTCGCCGTACTCTTAGAAGAATAAGAAAACTAAATTACATTACCAGTCTAATCTATAAAGATTGTATAATGGAAAACCAATGTTTCATTGTTTGGAGACAATATAGAAACAAAACCATCTAATATCAATGGAAGTATAATCAAAATAAGCCATAAATGATGAACAAGATGAATCTGTGCTAATGTTGCAACTGGAGCACTCCTTCATCTCCATCCCTCGCTAAAATGGGTCTAAATTTCTTTTAGGCATATCATCGAACAATTTCACCGCCTAACTCATTCCAAAACACTTGCCATACATATCGATCAAACCACTCTCAACAAACATATCATAATCAAACCTATATTTCACTACCAAACAATGTATCTGTTTCTCATGTAGGATACTAGTTTTTTCACCGTTTTGGTAATACAGCTAAGAAAGTAATTGATTATGATGAGCCCTTATTTCTCTCATCAAATTAAAAAGGTTTAATACTTCATTAAATTTATGGGTATGTGAGAAGTGAGTAACCAGAGACGTCTAAGTAATGAGATTATTATTGTTAGGATTGATGCTTATTCTCAGGAAGACAAAAGAAGATCATCGGCCGCCATTAGCTTAAAAAGACAAGAGGTGAGAGAAGACCCATTCCATCATCAACGGAGAAAGATAAATTAATCAGCACAAGTTTATCCCCAGCCGTCCACTAGTGCTTAAGATCGATGGTTTAAATAAAATATCCGAAATGTGAAACGGAGTTAGGATACAATGGCATTTTACTAATTCCTATGGGTATTTTGGTCAGAATTTTAGATGGTCAACCCAGTCTTTGGTTAGTCAACGACCCTAACGCATCAACTACATGTTTTACGACCCAGACCCTAATTAGATAATAAACACGCGACCCTTTTACAAAATAACTCTATATATTTCATGTACAACCTTGGGTTTTCAATAATATGGGCTAACTGGCGATATATTTCATTGGGCTAAGAATAAGAAAAGCCCAAAGTTAACAGTCTAAATCATGATACACATGATACATGTGCAGTCATGAGCTAATTAAGCTTCAACATCAGGGGAATAAAGTTGGGGAAGAAATGGACTGGTACCAAAGATCAATTAATCAGCTGGTTAGAGTTCCATTTAATTGGAGTTTATTGCATCAGGACATTAAAGCTGGAAGAATATTAGTTTAGTTCACTAATAGTACAAACACTTGCCTACAATAACTAAGAACTATCTTTTGGGGACTACCCAAAAAAGGTGGGGGACTACCCAGTGATACAAATGTCCACCCTAAAATGATAAGGGGTGTCCTAAAATGTGGAAATGACTAACCTACCCTTAACATATATATATATTACCACCTCCTCCCATCACCACCAACTATATATATAACCACCTCCTCCCATCACCCTCGCCGCTCACCACCACCACCACCGACCACCTCGAACCACCACCACAACCACCTCTATATATATTATATAGCTTAATTTAAATCATTAAAAAAACAAAATCAAAATCATAACAAACCCATTACTTGTCATTCGTTTTTGGTTGCAAAAATGAGAAGTAATCATTAAAATGAGTTGAAAATGTAAGTTGCAGAGAGAAGTTGGCTAAGAATTATGTGAAAAACTTTGTCGAACTAGCAGAACTCAACTTTTAACGAAGGTTTTTCTTTCGAGAGAAAAGTTCGATTACGCCGAAGTTTTTTTTCCTAACCGAACTTTAGTTCGGTTGCGTCGCAATGTTTTTTTCGTAACCGATTACGGAGTTTGTGAATTTTTATTTTACCTGGACTCAGCTTGAATATGTTTTGTCTTATAGCTTTCATATTGGTCGTCGTGCTGACAGTTTAGCATGAAGACCATCGCTAAAGTAGCTAGATTCCATCTTACTTCCAATATCATCATTTCTCGAACATGGTTAGTATTTGTAGTATACAAACGATGAAATTGAGATTCCAAGTGGTCAATTTTGCAAATTAAATTGCAACCTATGATGGTTTGAGATGGTAATCTAGAAATCAAATTAAATTGCAACCTTTTCAACTAAAGTTCGGTTACCTCCAATTTTTTGTTTCCTAACCGAACTTTAGTTCGGTTAAGTCTCATATTTTTTCTCCTAACCGAATTTTAGTTCGGTTAAGTCGCAATTTTTGAACCCTGAACCGAACTTTAGTTCGGTTACGTCGCAAATTTTTTTTCTCCTAACCGAACTTTTCTCTGAAAACCTATATATTGTGTTCGGTTACGTCGCAACTTTTTTCATTTTTTTTTCCAACCGAACTTTTAGTTCGGTTACGTCGTAAATATTTTTTCCTAACCGAACTTTTCTGTGAAACAAAAAACTCCATTAAAGTGAGTTCGGCTACTGTGTTTTTAGAAACATTAACCGAACTACACTTTGAGATGAGTTCGGTAAGACTGTTCTTCAAAAGTTGTAGCCGAACTTTGTAAATCAAACGGAAATCAATTTGTAAATTGTTCATTTTTAGGAATGTTTTGGCCAATTCAAGCACCATTAACTAAATTTGAAGTATCCATGAGTACCCAAAACATCATACTCTTGTTCTTCCTATTTCTTTCTTCTTCTTATCTCTAAAAAAAATATTAAAAACAAAACAATCCAACTTATAAAACACTAATCACTAATCCCTAATCATTAATCACTAATTAGTTTTTAACTAATCACTAATCACTAATCACTAACTAAGTTTATCATCAAGGGTAAAGTGGGTATTAGAAAAAATATTTATAAGGGGTGACCAAATATTATTTCTAATATCCTCCCCAAAAACTGATGGGTAGTCCCCCACTTTTTTTGGGTAGTGCCCAAAAGATCATTCATAACTAAATTCAATGGGCATTTTTTCCGAATTGTCATGAAAATTCGAATGACATAAAAGCCTAACTTAACAGATATTTATGTTTTCCAATTTATAAAACCGCATTTTTGCGTTTACGAAATTGCATCAGAGAAGCATTTAACTTCAAAAGCACGTATATTTTTTCCGATTTGTCATGAAAATTCGAATGACATAAAAGCCTAACTTAACAGATATTTATGTTTTCCAATCTATAAAACGGCATTTTTGCGTTTAAGAAATTGCATCAGAGAAGCATTCAACTTCAAAAGCACGTATAGTGAGTGATATGGTCTTGGGCATACTTCTCTAACTAGCGACATATTGATGGAGTTGAATAACAGCATAATAGCATCTCTTGAGAACAAGTGCATCCTAGTTACCGGGTCTACTGGCTTTCTAGCAAAACGTATTTTCTCAGTTCTCTTTATACGTGGTACCACGATCTCTCTATCCGATATATAATTAAATAGTTTTGCATTTTTAATGCAGTTTTCGTTGAGAAAATACTTAGGACTCAGCCTAATGTCAAGACACTCTTTCTAGCCTGATCGGGTTGCAACTGAGATTATTAGTCCCACATTGTCTGGGCATCTAAGATCCTGCGGTTTATAATCCTTTAGGGCTTCTCCACTTATTGCCAATTGGTTTTGAGTTGGATGCCCGTATTCTAAGATGGTATCAGCCCCCCTACGATCCTATTTTTTTATAAACCATTAAAATCAATGGCGACGGAACAATTAAAGCTCACAGACATTATTCTTGAGGCATATAGTTCTATGCATCTGACAACCTGATGATGCTCTCTACATGGATAGGTGCTACCTCGCATCTCACTTCTTGATTCTGTACTTTACATAACGTTACCAATTCTAGTATTGTACGGTCTATCTTAGTTGGCAATGGCAATAGCATTCCGATTCTCGCTAGTGGTACCAAGCTCATAAACCTCCTTCTCGCACCCTTCAACTCAAAAATAGACTTGTTGTTCTGATATTATCAAAAACTTAGTTTTTGTTCGTAAGTTCACCACCGATAATCGAGTGTCCGTTGAGTTTGATCCATCCGGGTTTTACGTGGAAAGATCCGAGTTCAAGAAGGATTATCCTTCGGTGCAATAGTTCCGGGAGCTTTACCCTATCACCAACTCTACCGTGCCAGCTCAAAAATCGTCCAGTCTTCCCCCCATTTCCCTTGTTGTACATTCGCGAGATATTTGGCATAGCCGCCTTGGTCACGGCAAGCAGCTGTTTTTAGATGTTTTGCGTACCAATAATTCTATTCATTGTAATAAGAATCAACATTCTAAACTTTGTCATTCATGTCAAGTTAGTAAACATGTTCGATTACCTTTTTATGAATCAAATTCCAATACTTTTGCTCCATTTGATATCATTCACAGTGATTTATGGACCTCTCCTCTACATGTTGATACCGGTTTTCGTTATTATCTTATCTTGCTGGATGATTTCACCAACTATCTTTGGGTTTATCCTTTAAAATTTAAATCCCAAGTCTATGACAAGTTTTTGGAATTTCGTTCTCTTGTTCAAACCCAATTTGAGCGTCAAATAAAAAGTTTTCAATGCAACATGGGACGTGAATTTTACAATTCTTCTTTTCACAATTTTGCTCGTACTAATGGTCTAGTTTTTCGCTTCTCTTGCCCCCAAACTTCCTCTCAAAATGGCAAGGCCGAACGCATGATTCGTCGTGTCAATGATATCACCCGTACCCTTATGTCTCACGCTTCCATTCCACCAAAATTTTGGGTATATTCTCTCCTTATGGATGTTTATCTTCATAATATTCTTCCCACAAAAATCCTAAATTTTTCCTCTCCTGTGTCTATTCTCTATCAACGCCAACCAACATATGACCATCTTCGTATTTTTGGTTGTATTTGCTATCCAAATCTATCCTCCACAACTCCTCAAAAACTTGCCCCCCGCTCCACTAAATGTGTCTTCCTTGGTTTTCCTCCCAACCACCGTGGATATACCGTGGATATCGCTTCCTTGATCTTGCAAAAAACAAGATCATCCTCTCTCGTCATGTCACTTTTGATGAATCTGTTTTTCCCTTCACAGAGTCTCCTACAAATAATTCTTCCAACACCGACTCTCCTCCTTCATCCATTCATCCCTCCTATAATCTCTCATACTCGTCAATACAACCTTCCCCTACTGTCCACCATCCTCCCCCTTACACTCCACCACACCGTCGCTCCACCTTCTCATCTACTACGTCTGTACAGCCCACTACTGTCAACCCTCTTCTACGTCAGCCCCACTATTTCTCCAGTCTCTCTTCTACGTTTTTACAGCCAACTACGTCAGTACCAACCACTACAGATTCCACCCCTCCTCTCTACATCCCCCACTACGTCCCTACAGCTCCTAATACGTCCCTATAGCTTCCACCCCTCCTATCTACAGCTCCCACTACGTCCCTACAGCTTCCACCCCTCACACCAGCTCCCACCCCTCCTCTCTACAGCTCCCAATACGTCCCTACAGCTCCCACTCCCACTACAAGTCAAGTACCCACTTCGTCAGTACCAACCACTGCTGTCTCCACCCCTCCTCTCTCACCAACTGCTCCGTCCGTCCCTCCGACTCCCACAACAGTTCCCACTCCCACTCCCACTACAGTTACCACTCCTACAGGTCCTACACCCACTACAGTTCCTCCTCCTATAGTTCCTTCACGACCTGTCACCAGAGCCTCCCGTGGCATTCACAAGCCCATCCACCGTCTCAATCTTCATGTCCAAACATTACGTCATATCTCTCCAATCCCTCGTTCTCACATATATGTTCTTAGGGATATTAATTGGAATGTCGCCATGAAAGATGAGTACAATGCTATGTTGAAAACTAACACATGGGAACTTGTACCACGACCCCGTGATGCTCATGTTATTCGTTCCATGTGGCTTTTTCGCCACAAATATCATGCTGATGGCTCCTTGCAGCGGTACAAGGATCGACTTGTTGCTAATGGTAAATCTCAGCAGGTTGGAGTTGATTGTTTTGAGACGTTTAGTCCGGTTGTTAAACCTGATACTATTCGTACTGTTCTTACTATTGCTACTTCGCGTTAGGGCTGCCAACGGGTACCCGAATACCCGGACCCGACTCGGAACCGGGTGAAACGGGTCCGGGTCCGGGTCTCAAAACTGGACCCGTTAGTGATTTTCGGGTCCCAACGGGTAGACCCGAATAGACCCGATAATAAACGGTTCCCACCGGGTCCTACCGAAGGTACCGCGGTAATCGGGTATTGTAATAACAAGATTTTGTAAGGTTAATTTTGTAAACTCAGGGAAGATTAGGTTAGTATATATTCTTCCTTACTAACTCAACCCTCATTTTGCCCAGATCCATCTTTCTTTTCTTCTGACTGCAAGAATAACTATCTCTTCTTTTTTTTTCCGATGATCAATAATCAACTGATTTAGTTCTCTGATACGTTATAGATCATCATGGGAAGGTATTTACTTACTTATTACTATCTATTTATGTTTTGATTTTTATATACTTCTCAGTTTGTTTACATCAGTTTAGGGAAATGGAATTCTAAAATGGGGTTTTAACATTTTAACATTTGTATTGTGAAATGATGTATTATTACTAATATTTACGATTGTTGATGTTTGATTATTAGAAATTAGTTGACTATGAAATTTCTTTTAGAGAAATTAAAATGGGGTTTCCACTTTCCTTTATTTTTTTTGAGCTTAAGAAGATATGTAAAAACCGGATTTGTACATTATCTTGGGTGGGGGAAGGTAGGAAGGAAAGGAAAGGTCAAAGGTTTGCTTGGATGTTCCACAAGATGTTTGTTTTTTGCTTCAATGATTTTTTTCCTTTTTCTTATTTATGCTTGCTAGTTGGTAGTCATTGGCGTTGACTTATATTGTATGAGGACTTGTACCTCTTGTTAATCAAGGATGTGCCTCACTTCAATTGTATGATGAGTATTAGTAGGACTTAAAGCCCAACTGCTAGATTACACAAATCAATCTAGTTTTTTAAGCGTATAATACATTAAAGCAAGAAAAAAATAGCTACCACCAACGTAAGCATCATCATGTTGCCATTACTTTAATCAAATCATTGGCATTAGCATAATATTGTGTTCACTTGAGACCGTGTAGAAAATGGTGAATCGAATTGTGTATGTTCTTTCTTTTTATCTAGTGATCTATTCTTCAAAGAATCTCTTGTAATCCCATTTGATTGAAATTTGTGCCCATAGTAGATGATATTGTTCTGAGATTGAATACCTACTCCTAACTTACTTGGTCCTTTTTCTTACTCTTGTACAGCTACTACAGAAAAGATGTGACCATTACTATTGGTCATTTACAAATCATCATTATATGCCAACTTTTGAAACTAATTGTATGCAGATTTTCTTCTTTTACTACTTTCGCAACTCATCGTTGTTGTCGTTCCCTTGCAGAACCAATACTCCAAAACAGAAAGGAAAGGTAGTTGGTGACCATGCTCGTGCTATACCCACGGGATCATCTAAGCCTCCAAAAGCTCAAGGTTTGAAGCGTAAGAGGAATGAAGTTGTTAAAACTACTGTACGAAAAGAAGTGGAAACTACAGCTAGTAGCTCATCTAATCCGTGGCCGTGGATACATCTCCACCAACTTCACAACAACGTAAAAGAACTTCAATGGTGTGGAATGACTTTGGGCGGATATTTGAAGATGGGGTAGTGGTTAGTGGAAAATGTAATCAACGTCTGTCTGCAATACTTTGTGCGAGAAGTGAATACGGGACTAGTAGTCTTAGGAAACATTTGGCAAGTTGTTTTCCATACCAAAGAACTCAAAAGAAAGTTGACGAGATGTTCTTGAAGGCTTGAACTAGAAGACAGTCTTTGTATTGCATTTAACTTCAAATTCATTCGAAGTAACTCGTGACCTCATCGCAAGAATGATTATTTTGCATGAATTTCCTTTTTCCATGGTGGAGTATGTTTTATTGGAATGGTGTTGTCCTCATTCTGACCCTAACTTTAAACTTGTGAAGCGCACGACCGCTAAGTCGATTGTTTGAAGGTTTATAATTATGAAAAGAAGCCTGTATGAGACTTTTAGTAAGGTTGATCGTATCAGCCTTACTCGATATGTGGACTTGTAATAGTCGAACAAGGGTTATATGGCTTTGTGAGCACATTACATTGATGAGGAATGGAGAGTTGAGAAAAGAATATTATCTTTTAGCCTTGTCGATGGGCAGCATCTTTGGAGCAAACATTGCTAAGGTCTTGATGGATAAGTTGTTAGAGTGGAATATAGATCGGAAGATTGGTTCACTTACATTGGATAATGCTTCAACCAATGAGGTAGTGGCACGTGAACTTGTTGACCAACTAAAGCCAGCTAATGGGTTGCTCTTGGATGGGGAATTATTCCAGTTCGGTGTTCTGCTCATGTGATAGCTATTATTGTTGATTTTGGAATGAAAGAAATAAAAAGAAGAAATACAAAAAGTTAGGAACTCTATAAAATTCATAAGGGCTTCACCAGAGACAACAAAAGTTTGAAGAAGTCTGTGTGCAAGTAAATGCTCCAAAGAAGAAGTTAGTTCAAGATGTTGATCTGGTGGAATTCACGTATATGATGCTTGAAACAGCACTTCCATTGGAAGCGTTTGATCGGTATCGAAGTTTGAGCGAAATTCCTTAAAGTTGCTCCGGGGAGGAAGATTGGAACAATGCAAGTAGTCTTTCGATTTGCTTGAAGGTATTCTATGATATCACCGTTCTCTTTTAGTACAAAGTACTTAACTGTTAATCGCTACTTCGATGTTGCATGCTGTTTGTACATAGAAATCCATGAGTGGTGCAATTCTGAGGATAAATTGATCTCAAAAATGGCATGGAATATGATGGAAAGATTTGAAAAGTATTGGGAGATCACAAGTCCGACTTTTGCAATAGCGTCTATTTTGGATCCTCGATTCAAAATAAAGTCGATAGTTTCTACTTCCCACAACTTTATCTTGCTAACGGTGAAAATGAGGAGTTAAAAGTTAAAGAAGCTGTTGAAAAGATTGTATAATGAATATGCAACTCGCTATGCTTCTTGACTCATGTATATTAGGAGGCATTCCCACAAATGATGTTAACATTAATAAGCCAGTTTCAGCTAGTAGTAGTGGTTCCCTTTCTTGTCAAAGTTCTTTTACTTCTAAACGTAATAGTTTCACAGCATATCTTGAAGAAAGTTCGCAAAATGCAGTTGTTCTAACAGATCTAGAACAATACTTAATAGATGATGCTCTCCCTGTAAGTAAAGGAAGTGGTATGACTAACATGAATGATGTGATTTTTGATGTTGGGATGGTGGAAGTTTTATGAACGAAAGTATCAATCGTTGCGTTGATGGAGCGTGATATTTTAGCAATTCTGCGTCCTCCGTGTAGCATCGAATCCGTTTTTCAGCACTAGTGGTAGAGTCGTTGATAAATTTAGATTTCTTCAATGCTTCGAGAGACAATTGAAGCTTTGATATGTGGACAGGATTGGATAAGAAGTGGAATGGAGAGTAAGTTATTTTTTCAATCTATTTGTGTTAATCATTATATATGTATCGGTATATTGATCACTTACTGTGGTTCATATGGTGACTGACCATTTTCTTATGTTAGGTAAAGGATTTAGTCTAAATAATCCTGCCTTAAAGACCATTATAGATTCAATTAGTAAGCCGCAAGAAGGAGAAGGAGGCGATGAAACTAATGGTGATGGCAATCTTGAGCGATTGTCGGATGTTGTCTACGTGATTTTTTGTTTGCAAAGTAAGGTTTATATATTACGTTACAATTATTGTTTTGGATTCTTTTTATTCTCCATTTGTAATGCCTCGACTAATCTGTTAGTTTTCTTTAGGAATACCACACATATGATGCTACATGTCGGGGTAACATTTTCACTCTATGGTTTTTAACTTTCATAGTGAGTGTGTCTTGAATCTTTTGGACACGGTGGTTTTTAACTATCCACTTTACTATATTTTTCATTTTTCCTTTTACGTTGCTAACACTTTTATCCATGATAGAGTTGTTGTGAGTGTAAATTGAGGACTGCTAATGAAGCTGGATAGTTTATGAGCTGAAATTTTATTTCGTCAATTCTGAGGACATGATCTTGAGTATAGCTTGGTGTTTCTTTCTTGCTTATGTTCTCTTGTTTACAGTTGGATCTTGTGTTGGTCGCAATTGATCTTTTTTACTTTTCTTTTTCTTAATGGAACTTGTTTTTGACATGGCCAATGAACACCAAGTTGCAAGCTATCTCATTTTTAGACAGTTCTTTCTTTTGGCAACAATATAGATATATAGATCTGCTAAATTTTTGGATGTTATATTAGGTCTTTCTTCTTGGCAACATTATATAAGTTGGGTGTGCCAATCTTTGTGGTTTATATTACGGCAGCTAAACTTTACATATGTATAGTTAGAAATGGAGTTGATGAACTCATCACTTATATGTTGACGTTATGCTTATATATATATATATATCTTGTAGGATTCATGAAGGTATTTCATGACATGAGAACCGATAAATACCCGGAACCGATGGGTACCCGCTCTAATTATCGGGTCCGGTTCTGGGTCCATAGAATTGAGAACCGGACCCGGAACCGTTAGGACCCGGACCCAAAAATAATAATCGGTTCCGGTTCCGGGTAGTATACTACCCGGACCCGTTTGGACCCGTTGGCAGCCCTACTTCGCGTTCTTGGCCCATACATCAGCTAGATGTCAAGAATGCTTTTCTTCATGGTGATCTGAAAGAGACAGTATATATGCATCAACCTCCTGGATTTTTTGACCCTGCTCACCCTGATTACGTATGTCGACTACGTAGATCTATGTACGGTCTCAAGCAGGCTCCTCGGGCATGGCTTCAGAGATTTTCCAAATTTATCACTAATTGTGGTTTCCGTGGTAGTGTGTGTGATCCCTCACTCTTTGTTTATCGATCCGGTACCGAGACGGCATACTTACTATTATATGTTGATGATATTATTTTAACTGCCTCTACTGATGCTCTTCTATGCCGCTTTATTGATTTGATGAAACGAGAGTTTGCTATGTCTGACCTTGGGCCACTACATCATTTCTTGGGTATTACTGTTACTCGTTCATCTTTAGGACTACATTTGTCTCAGTCGTTATATGCACAAGACATCATTGCACGTGCCTCCATGAAAACATGTAATCCAGTGGCTACTCCGGTCGACACTAACTCCAAGCTCAGTGCTACCTCAGGCCCTGCACTTAAGTATCCCACTTTATACAGAAGCCTAGCTAGAGCTCTTCAGTACCTCACCTTCACCAGGCCGGATATCTCATACGCGGTTCAGAATGTATGTTTATTCATGCATGACCCCCGTGAGCCTCACATGCATGCCCTCAAGCGAATCCTTCGCTATCTTCAGGGAACCATCAACCACGAATTGTTTCTCTCGGCCTCTTCTATCTCTGGCTTAACAGCATACTCTGATGCTTATTGGGCGGTTTGATGGAGAGAAAACCAAACTTGATCATCACCAACTCAGACTTAACAATCCAACCTACTGGTGATTGTACAAATCTCCACCAAAGTGATAAATTCCTGACCATATCAACAACCATCATCATATGATCACCCGTTATGCAACATCTTGAGAAAATACACCTTACTCCTTTATGTTCACAACTCCACATTTAGTGGCATCATTATAGGTGTATTGCATGCCAACTCAATTAGATCATACACGATCATTGTCCATATGCTACCAATCAAACTTAGTTACAGTCATTATGCGCCCTTGAGCCTTTGCTACCTTTTTAAACTTGCTCCACCATGAGCACAGCTCCATCTCGTCCTGCCTCGCTCCACCTAAGTTAATGTTCCACTATTATGAGCCACTAAATCCAAGTTACGCACCACATCCGTTAGGGTTGACATCCATAACTACTCGATGAAAAAATGAAACTACCACAGTAGCCTCCATGTGTCTGTATAAGCATTACCTTAATAGAACCATAATATCAAATCTTTGTCTCTAAACTCCATCTGAGTTAATTGCTTCTGCAAACAACTAATCACACACTTTCTCCTTTCCACGAGCATGCCCACGAAAGCGAGTTAACGAGATACTTTGTGTTAGTTTGTAATAAACCAACCTCCATGTTAGCTTCCAAGAAACTAACCATCTAGTATGCACCAAAGCATATTGAGCATGACTCTAACTGCGCACCAAATACAACCAATCCACAGATCATTTCCAGTGCGTGCCAATATCGAGCTCATCTCTATGAATCTTACTTTACCGAGCCTATATCCGACTGGATCATGATTCTACGACCATATATCACCAATTGAGTTTTACTCTTCAAAAAATCTCATCATATCTTCAACCATTGCATACATACCAAACATGTTTCCAGCTTCACAGAGACTTCAACAAATGACACGCCAATATTTTTTACTACGTCACTTCAGCAACCTCAACGGGCTTTGACAACAATGTCCCTTTTATAGGCATAATTGTCAAGATAGTCTTTGATCAATTTATTAAGCAAGCATGTAGTTTTGACTTCATGACAGTCAAACCACAACACAATCGGACTCGGATAGAACTGTGACCATTGTCGAAGAATTCACTATTACCCTTGTAACACTACATAATGTCACACATTCTCTCTTGTGCATATCCCTTTCCTAATCTTGCTCCAAACGTACACTAATATTGCGAAATCTGATAATACGTCCTTCAAACAAAGACCCAATTACACCCAGCCATAATCTGAAACCTTTGGCAACTTACTCAAGATCCAAGCAATTCAAGAAGCTGTTGTGTTTATCTTCTCATGGTATGTAGAGAAAATAACTTGACGGAAACTATATCGTTGCTTAACCAAATTTCTCTAAAGAAATATTTACCTTCATCTCTACAGGCTCTGTCACTATTGAACTCAACTTCAATAACTGTAGCAGACAAGCAAACCCCCAAATATTATCATTGCTATAACGTAGCTCTCTCCAACATAAAGTATCACGCCGATCATCAGGAAATCAAATAGCCAATGCATAATAAAAGGTTGATGGAAAAACATGCCGAAATTGTAGCCTACTCAAATTCATGCACCATGTTTTATCCAAGTAGTATGCGTTAACTTTCATAGCCACACCACCACAAATAATCTGCAGTATTGTATCTTTATTCTTTAAACTCACAACGGGTCTTTACCAAAATAGGAACGTATTCGCAACACAAATAGACCAACCTGTTTCTCCAAACGGTCTTGCACTTCAACTAGCTCTGATCGACTTCAAATGGTGTACAACCAAAAATAACTCTTCGACTGAACGTCATCGGCAAGAATCAAAAGATCACAAACTATCTAGCTTCTCCATCGGAAACAGTACGAGAGAAACTCCAGAAAATATTGTTCTACCCGACACAATATCATGCTCAACACAGATAAACAAACCCTACAAAATTGTGTTGAAAACTTCTTCTTATACAATAAGAAACCATAGCTCCACCACAACCAATATCACATCTCATCCAACAATCACTGTTCTGCAATTTATTTGTAGCCACATGCCTCAAATATTAAGACTGAATAACAAACTCTTCACTTCTGGAACATATCAAACCCTGGCCAACGGTTAACACTTCCAAAATCGAAACCTACTACGAGATTTTCCCAAATCCTTATTGCAACAAACAACTAAGGCAGAACGAGTATGAATCCATCTTCACATTCTTCAACTTCAGGTTAAAGAAAAAAACAGCAACATGATCAAACTGAAAACGATTGATATAACCAAATTATTGTTTCCCTTGGTTTGGAACAATAATGAGACTTTGACATGCGAATATTACAACTTCACTTCCACCAACATACAAATTAATATTTGTATCCCAACTACAATATTCTTGCCTTCTTGTGTCTTGCCAAGCAAACACTGATTAATTGAAAACCATATCTATGTAGGTCTTTCAAACAGTTCACAAGAATATAGTATGAAGTATAGAGAATAAATAAACTTACTTGAAGCCATGCATAGGGTTTTATGCTCCAATAAGAATCAATGTCAAATCTCCAATATAGAGCACCATAAACATCAAGACCATATATCTTGACCATATCGAATGCAGATCACCTGATTTAATCCCATTCCTTTAGAAGTACGCTTTACTTTGCTTTGTTCCAAAAACTGATGAAATCAAATCCTACACATACATGATAACATCAAACTCTGCATCTTCGGAAGCTGTAACATCAAATCCTCATATACTTGATGAAACCAAATCCTTTGTCTTGAAAATTTTCAGCTACCGGAAACCCAAAACTTATCTCTTCAAATCTTCTATCCAACCTGAAAGCTCTGATACCAATTGTTGGGGCAATTGGATCGCTCTGATACCAATTGTTGGGGTTCAGAGCCATCTACGTGCTAATATTGTGGAAACAAAATAGCTAACAAGAAACACTTGATCTCTTGGATTGCTCCATGAACCTCAATATGATCTAGGATAAGAAGAAGGGAAAGAGAACCACATAGATGCAATCCATAAACAAAGAAACAAGAAGTAAAGTACTCACGGATTTAACGTGGTTCAACAATATACCCAATGTATGTAATATTTTCTACATCCACCAAACGGCTACGACCTCTTTATTTATTATAGAATCACCACTGAGAATTACACAACTGATTGACTAAACCAATCCATCGACTCACCACAACGTGACCGAACACAAGAACTCTCACAAGCACCCTATAAGATCCAAAGTAGTGTCTTCACCCATACGAGATAACGTTTACCACATTATCTACCACAACAAGATGATCTTCTCTGCACACCCTGATATAGATTACCATGGACGCCTTTAGCTCAACACCAATAATCTAATCCAGCACCACCAAGATGATCTTCTCCTCAACAAGATGTCTTACCAACATCTCCACACGAATACTCCATAACGACATATCTTCCAACATCGATAAGTATCCCATAAGCACCATAATGATGTACTCCTTCCACCATTAGGTCTCTCACATAACCACCTCAATAGGTGGGATGAATCCCTCACATATCTACGAGATTTACATTGAGGATTCCATGACTAAAACACTTAGCCTAGACCTCCTTATATAGGAGTTACAAACTTCGTTCCCAAGGAAACCTTGGTCAATTAGGAAACCCATCTTATATATGAAAGTTGTCCTAAACTAGCTATGTTTCCCTAACGGAGCCTTTCCGGAACCTCCTAGAATTTAGCCATCTTCATTGACCTAAACTAGGAAACCACCGTTTCCCTACAGATATTTCAGTCCAAAATGAGGTTAACTATAAATTATGGATAGATATGATGTCGCATTGGGTACCAATACCTTGGGGCCAAAGAATATTTTGGATTTGAGCAAGAAATGTGTGAAACTTGAAATGCTTCTCCATGTATCAACTGGTAATGATTCTTTCTTATTGTTGATAGTTCACACCAAAATATTTACTAATCAAATGCTAATTATGATGTTGATGTGATTGGCAGCTTATGTATGTGGAGAGAAGGCAGGATTGATATTAGAAGAACCATATAAGATGGGTGAAACACTTAACAGGACTAAAACAGTTTTGGACATTGAAATGGAGAAAAAAGTCATTGAACAGAAATTGGAAGAACTCAGAGCTAAGCAACTATCAAAGACAGAAGAAACAAAGGCCATGAAAGAATTAGGCTTTGAAAGGTTTGAACAAATTAACAACTTGTTTTTTCTAACTAATCCTGACGATCCACGCGCTAAATGCACTGATTACAACGGTGCTTAATTGTTTGATTTGATTTTTGGTTGAGTAGGGCAAGAATGTTTGGATGGCCAAATGTATATGTGTTTGCGAAGGCAATGGGGGAAATGCTAATCGGTGAACGGAGAAAAAATCTTCCAATTGTTATTGTAAGACCAACGATTGTAACGAGTACTATCAAAGAACCATTTCCAGGCTGGGTTGAAGGTGTCAAGTAATAGTAACTTCCTACGCCAAAATTTTCATCATCTACATGTCAAGAGTATGCATATACTAACTAGTTTTTATTTTGTTGTAATCAATCAGAACTGTCGACTCTTACTTCGCCGGTTTTGGTCAGGGGAAAATAACATTCTTCCTTGGAAACTCCAAAACAATCATGGATGTGGTAACTCATTTTCATTTACTCAATCACTAAAATCATGTTCGGATACTGAAAATTCCTAGAAGTTACTTCTACTGATTTCAGAATCCGGAAAAAGTTGTTTTTTTTTTTTTTTTTTACTTTGACAAGTTCTGAAAACGCAACCAACCAATCCATTGATGGGTAAAGATGGAAAACCTATCAAAGTTGTCAAACCTTATTGTTTCAAAAGTATGAATAGTTTACAAATATACATGGATCTCAAATACAACTTTCCACTCAAGGTAGTTGCGCATACTCACCACATTTTTACGAGCCATTGAGTTTAAGAAATTCTTTCCTAACCAAATTCGGTGATTTTTGCAGGGGTTGCGTTAAGCCTATGCCATACTCCGCCATGATGATGGTGGCTTTTGCAATGACATGGAACGGCAAGTGCAATTTGTAACTAAATTGGCCAAATTAAACGAGCCTTACCTGGTGTTTAAGGGAAGGTACGTATATATACGTGTTCAATCAAACTGAATGTAAGTTTCGTTTTTCAGTAACATACCGAACATGTAATTTATTATGGTGGTTCTATTGCAGCTTTGATGACTCAAACACAGAGAAGCTTAGAATTTCAGTGAAATCCAACGTAAAAGAGGAGAAAATCTTTTACTTTGATCCCGAAAGCATCAACTGGGACAACTACTTCATGAATATTCATCTCCCCAGTCTAATGGCATATGTTCTTAATAATTAATTGATCATGGTTAAGTAATTGCAATATATAGTAAGAAATAATCCTCGTCTGGAAAAGTGTGGTGACTGAAATTACTGTTTATGTTTTTCTTCCTATTTTTATTTATCGGGGGTACTTGGGCATTATGTCCCCGTCTTGTTCTCTTTTTAATTAATAAACTTTTTGAATGTTGTCTGTTTCGGAAATGCTACTCTAAGTCCGATCCAACACCCCACTCAGCGCTCAGATGACATGGCGAGACAACCTAGCAGAAAAAATTGAAACACGTCAGTCCTCGATTTAATCGTGTTTGACCCAAAATTTTGGCGGAAACCAAATTTTTTGGGCGCGAAACCCAAATGTTTGTGAAAATTGAATTGTTATTTTTCTTTTAAAGTTCACTTTCTTCCGATTATTTTATCAATTATGAGGGAAAATTCATTTGCTGCTCATGAACTAAATAGAAGACTAAAACATAGTCGCCATTGATAACTAACTAATGGTGCTCCTAAACGAATTAAATGGAGAATCTTTGAACGCAAAAGGAAAGGTGAGTTAGAATTTTCGTTAATGTATGACTAATTTGATGTAAGTTTTTCTATTTAATTGTTAGGGTTTATGTAATTCAATTCAAAAATCGTTCCAATCGAGTATAAACTGTGTCTTGCTCAAAAATTGTGTATTGCTCACTAACAGTTTGAAAAAATGTCTAACATATGTAATGAAGTTTTTGATATGAATAAGTCTATACCATTCTTAAGATAAATGTACATGGAAACCCAGTAGCAAGGCCAATGTTGCAAGTGTACCTAATGAAGGGGATGGAGATGCTTTTGGTTCCTACTATGCCGAAAAAGAAACGAAATGGAGACCTCAGGGTAGCAAAAATAAGAACCAAAATATAAACACCAATCGCAGAAGATGTAATTGTGCGGAGTAAATTACGTGGCTTAGCATCCTTCTATCAATTACAATTTTGTCTCATTACATCACTTGGTAATCTCAAACAATGTATGCCACACAAGCGCCTTTATACCAACCATGGGGATTATATTCGAATCCACATTCAAATTATGCAGGACATAGATGGTAAGATATTAGATAAATAACAATTTCTTATTTTTAGGTTACATCACTTGGTAATAAAGCGGAAACTTTGGTAGTTTGTAGAAAGAAAAAAAGAACAAAATATAATTGAACTTGTTGTGGTTATTTGTAGGACCCGAATGTAGTGACTCAAGGGTCGTCGTTTTCTTATCTGTCTGCGGTGCTTAATCCATGGATGTATGAAGGACAATTTGGTTAACCAAGACAGTAGTGCATGATATTGAACCTGGTGATGATTTTTTTTATTTTTTTGGTAGGATGTCCAATGTACTCCGTAAGATGAGGTCTGCTGGAGTTGCACAGAAGAAAAACTAAAGGTCCCAATAGTAATTGGAACTCAGTAGTAGTTACTAGTGTTACTGAGCAAAGGTTTTTTAGTTTTTTGTTCCAGCTTTGTTTTTGGATTCGGAAATTGAAACTCGCCCTTTGTTTTTGAATTGTAGAGATACCTTTGTTGCATTTCTTAAGTAAAAAAAGTATTGTTCATATATATTGCAGTAGTTTACCTAGTGTTTATGTTAGTGGTGCTAACGGTACCAGTTGCTGCGAGTTATAAGGAGTATTTGTTAATGGTTGGTTTAAAAATTGTTAGTGGTTTGTTTATCAACTTTGGATTGCCTATATAAGGCAGGCTCTATGCATATATTATGTATGAAGTTTAAATAATATCCCTGCATCCTTAGTTTGCATTCGGGTTGTCATGCATTCGAAATGGGCGTCTACGTCCCATCATATGAATTGGAAATGTGATGCCTCTCGTTGTGAAGAAAAATAAAACTAAATTTAGCATTACAGAGTACTTATATAAGTTAGAGTCTTAGAGACATTTTGTCAAACAGTTATGGAGCAATACATAATTACATAGAGTTGCACAGACTAAAAGCCTACTAAATGAGTTCCATTAAATAGAAAAAGAACATCAACCAAAGTATTTGATAAGAATTTGGGTAACCATTACATTCACAGTCGAAAAAACAGCATCTTTTGAGAAACTTCCACTTTTCTCTTCATCTTGATTGTTGATGTTAAACCTCCCTTCAAAACGGTAGATAAATGAAAGAGAAAAAAACTCTATTGTTTGGAGTTGTTCATGAACATGAACTGAATTTTTCCTGATAAACAGATCCAAAGAAAGTGGAGTAGTGGACATAGAAAGAAAAGTAACATTTCAAATTTAGAAAAAATTTGGGTTTCTGCCAGAATTTTGGGTCAAAAGGGTTCTGCTTTTTGGCCAGGCTGTTTCGCCACGTCATTTGGGCGTTGAGTGGGGCGTTAACTAGGACTTAGTGTAGCATTTCCGGTTTTTTAATTCTTTAATCAACGAATAGAAATACCAAGGTTTGTCATGATTATTAATTGCGGATACCAATGCTCCGGTAGAACACTACCATTCGTGATGATACCACCAACCTCAGTTTAAAATTCGTGAGCTCCTAATACTGCATAGTGTTCTTTAGATCCATGGATTAGGAGAAGTAGCAGCAGCATCCACCACCACCAGTGGCACTGGCAGCAATCATAATGTTAAATTGGTAATAGCTTTATTGCTGGTAATTGTATTGGGCTTTGGCAGTGGATTAACTGTCAGAAGCTCAATGCTGTAAGCAAATGCTACACTCCTCGGCCCTGGGCCATTGCATCTACCACATCAAGATTACCAAAAACTCTCTATATCCTTAAAGCTTGAATAGACTACTTGAAGGAACTAGAACCTCGGACCACAACTTAAATAAACTATGGTGATTCAAGGCCATAAGCAAATGCAGGAAAATGTTAAAAGAAGAAGATTCGGATTTCATTGATATATAACTAAATCGATCAAAGGGAGTTTCATTAAAAAAGACATAGTGAAGGACTTCAATAATTGGAGCAGCAGAACTTTGTTATTATGCAGGGAACTTTAATGCAGGTTCAGACTAACAGTTATCGTGGCTCTACTCAAGGAGTGTGACTGTCACTGACCATGTCTAGAGGGTAAATCTTTTTCAAGGTATTAAGAAAGATACATTGAACTTTATAAATCAGTTTTTCAACAAATACCACCTAAAAGGTTAAAACTAACGAGAATACATGGGCACCTCAATATTCTAATCATTGTCAAGATGTAGTCATTATATCGTAAACATTTAGTTTATCAGTCGCTAATGCGTGTGTGTGTGTGTGTGCTTGTAGTATGTACAACCTATGGTTCACTGGTTAGTATACTTAGAAGTTTAGAACATGTCAAGAAAGAGGAGCATACCAAGTAAAGCATGGAACTAGGCAAGGAACAACAATACAACATTGAAATTGATTAATAAGGTTAAGCAAACACTAAACAAAATTTTCTTAATAGAATAATTTACTCATGATAAGACCTGACAAATAGGATCATTATCTGGTAACGCAAAGCCATGTTCTCGAGGTTTCATCAGCAAATTCTCCTTCGATAGGAATGTGCCAGGATCCTTTCTCTGATTCCTGGAAGCAATAAACAGAGATTAAGGATGCCAAAACTTAAGGAAAGATGCAGTAGCAGGCAATTATGTATGAAAACTGGAATCTTATCATTTTTACCTGAATGGCCAAGGAATATGAAGGTGGCATTTTTAGACGCAAATTAGATTTCATGAAAGTATAATGAACCTGAAAAGTAAAGGTTAACTTCATAAAGTCACTGAAAAGTAATGCAGAAGAGAAACAACAACATGGAATCAACTAGTCCAAAACTTGAGATAAGGTTCAAAAGGTAAGAATTTAATATTACGCACTTGATGTCGCTCTTTCCACTTCAGGAAAAAGCTGCTACCTAAGAACTCAAAAATGTGATCTCGCATTTCATCATTTGTCACAAGCGAACATTTAAGTTTGACGGCAGCATAAAGCCAGTACCTGTGCAACAATCCACATGTCATATACTAAACTTAAAACGAGGGGAAAAAATCAGTTCAGCTTAGAACAAGAATACTTGAGAAATTCAAAAAAACAATGGCAGAGCCTCTATATGGCCAAGCAAAAAGAAGTGACAATTCAGCTAAAACGGAAAAGCAAAGAGCACAGGGTATTCATTTTATGTACCAATCATCATTTGAACCATTTGGAGTTGTGTACAGTGCCCCTTGCGCCCTCCACCAATCAAGTATCTTTCTATTGGAAGGATTAGCTGTAAGTGACCGATAACGTTTATTATGAAGAATAATTAGGGGCCATTTCCTTTGGCTTGTCTCATACAGCTCTTTCACGACAGCTTCCAGCTGCTCTATTCCAATTTTGGGAATATTCATGTTAGTTATTTCAGTGGTATAATATAATGAACAAAGATAAAATGAAATCAGTAACTAAATATGAACCTGGGAGATGCTGAATCCGCCATCTGCAAAGTTTTGCTGGTGAAGTGCGACGTTTGCTCCATCAACTATAGCTACATAATTAGAATTTCTGTCCAGCCACGCCTAAACAAAGGGAATCTAACATATTACTAACCGGCGAAGAATAATAAACGAGATATTTTACATACTTTATAATCATATTTTGCATCATGCTACAACTTGGTGTAAAAGCTCCTTAGGGATCTACCAGTGATTTACTTCAGAGGCAAAATTATGTGAGTTAGACGAGGACAAAGAATTACTCACCTGAAAATCACTGAAATTGGACTTGGCTTCCCTTTTCATGGCTAGTGATGCTATCATTTCTGCAAACTTCTCAGTCTCAACCCGGTCAATATCAACACAATCTAGACGCTGACCACAATTACAACAGCACCCGTCTGAACTGACAGTTGATCTACTAACAACCCATTTCCCCTTCCCCAACCATCCCTGCCCATGGAAACCTCCTCCATTCTTCAACATAACAGCTTTAATCCTATTCTCATCCCAATTCAAACAACCCAATTCCAAACTTAATTTATTAGAAAACCAACTTTCAATGATCTCCGAAGTTTTCACACTAGTGCATCTCACACAATTTCTCAGTTTGTGCAAGTACGAGTAAACCTTCTCTTGATTTCCAGTTTCAATGCTCACCTTCAGCAACGCAGCTAATTCCGATTCCTCAAGATTAATCCCTAATGAAACCATATGATCCTCAACTGAATAAGCCTTTTCTGCCTCTATCTTGTGACAGAAAGCAAACAATGCCGGATCACAAGTTCTCAACCTAGGCACAGCATTATATTTCCCCATTGTTTTCACCAGTTCAAAAGCAAAATCACTATCTCCTTTCGCAGCAGCGAGTCTTGAAACTGCCGTAATTGTGGCTTCAGTTGGATTAATACCCTTTTCTAACATTTGATTATATATGCTAAAACCTTTATCTATAGCAGGATTTTCTACTGCATCCTCAGCTTCGGGTGAACCCAGTTCAGGAAGTGAACTAGAACACAGATAAATCAGTATATTATAATGATTATGATTTAAACGAAGGTTCTGCGAAACAGCTGTTTCGTACAATGCAAGAGCACCAGCTAAGTCATTGTTTTTTGAACATGTACCTAGTTCATAATAAAACTGTCCTTCTGGTAATGGGTTCTTCTTCCTTTTCTTTGTCTGAGGATTCGAACAATTGACAACCTCCATATCTCAGATTTTCAAACAAAGCAATAATCAAAGTTCAGTGTTTACGCTGTTCCCTATCACACCATAAAAGAATTCATGAATTAAAAGAATGCAAATTCTTAAAAGAATCAAATCAAAACTCTCATCTTGATAACAAAACCAAAAAAAAAAAAAAAAAAAAAAAAAATTCACATAATAATCTCTAATATGTAGAAAATTTAATGAATTGATTGAATCTAACTAAAATCACGATCTATAAGCTCTAAAATCAATAACCCAATGTTATAAATTTCAACTGCATTACAGAATATTAAGTGAATAGAGAAGAACAGATGTGAGATTTAGGTAACTGGAATAGAAAAATACGAGACACAAAGGGAAAGAGATTTACCTGATTTTCGATTTTAATTGATCTTGAAAACCTAATGTTTGCTCTTAATCGGGCGGGCGGGACAAAGCTGCTGGTAATTTTGAAACCCTAATTTGTGGTGGCTAATGGTTAAGGTTTTGTTGGGTATAACGCAGATTTACTTATATCCTTCTGCATATAAGGCAACTAGACCTACAGTACAGGCAAAACTATTTAAATCTTATTCAACCACATGGCTGGCACAGTCGTATTTTAGGACATAGGGTGGTCCGGTTTCCTATTCTCAGTCGTATTTTAGGACATAGGGTTAAGCAGTGAAGACTATGTCCACGGGCACGGGGTAAATTTTTTTTTTTTTTTTTGTACACTCTCTTAGATAGTGTATTAATTGGTTAAGCAACTAACGAGTAATTTTATTATTAGAACACTGCTGTCAGGGTAGGTAGGGTCAACCGAAGAAAAACGTAATATCAATTCTAGTGACATCAAAATGATATTCACCTGCAATAAGATCTCATTTAGTTGAATAAAAGCACTTCAACGAAACACCACTTCTCGGGTTGGCCCAATTACCTTGCCACAAAAGTTTCCAATCCCAGTGAATATTAGCGCTAGCAAAAATTACCAATTAATAGAACACCTGGGTACAGTAAGATTATTAGTGAGACATGACAAAGTGAATCAAAGTTTTTTTGTTTTAGACAAATTAGTATGAACAGCAAGTTGACGCACAACATGTTGGTACGTCCTATTTAGGAAAACATAGGAAGTGCATGCGAAAGGTTGGGTGGTTAGTGCTTCATATGCTGTTCAGGATACGTCAATCAACTAATTTGTCACTGAAAACTAATTTTAGATTTGATACAGAAATTAAAACGAAACAATATTTAAGAACATTTTGAAAGAACCATACAACTAAAAGCATCTTGTAAATAAACCAGAACGAAAACAACTTTCAGACGATGACAAAGATCTTGAAATTGTTTCCTTCTTCTATTATACTCTTCTTTTTCTGTTCTCTGCCATTTTTTAATGGGCATACAATCAGTTTTTTTTTTCTCAATCATATATTTATATTGATTGAAAAAAGCAAGCCCAAAAATTGGAGGTTACAACTTACAAGAGATTTTAAGAAAAAAGAGAGCCAACTATATAGGCCCAAAAGAGTAAAATTAAAACAACCAACTTAAAAGGCTCAGTAAAGGACTCAACTACATTAACATGGGCCAAAGATTACAATTTAAAAGAAGAGCCGAAGAATAACTTCCACAAGGAAAAACAATAAACCACTTTTACCCCCTAACTAAATCTGTAGTATACTGTATCAGGCATTTCAATTCTGGGCAAAAAACTTGGTCTGCCAAAATGAAAGTGTCTTTCTCCAGCTCCCATATTTGCTCCTCTTTTTGCTACAATATCTGCAGAGAAGTTAACTTCTCTATAGCAATGTTCAAATATTATAGAAGCAATTCTTGACAGAACTATTCTCCATCTAGCTCTGAGAAACCAAGGAACTCTACCAACTTCAACTTGCTGCAACACAGATTTGGAATCAGATCTTATAATAATTTTGGTTAATCCCCATTCCATGGCTAACTCAGTTGCACTTAAAATTGCATAATTTTCTGCAATATAATTTGTTGCAACTCCTAAGCCACCACTCAGAGTGCCCATTACTTGACAAGTTTCATCTCTCACAACTACTCCAAAGCCAGCTGTACCAGGATTACCAAATGAAGATCCATCACAACAAAATAGAGTGTATCATGCTGTTGGAGAAAACCAGTAACAAGGTTTAATACTCTGATATTTGCTCCTTCTGATTCCCAGATTAAAAAAGCTTATAATTTTTTCATCATAGGATTGACACCAATTGTAACCTTTCATTCTCACTCCACCAGTTTTTACAATCTGCAACACTTTCCTCTGTATATTATGTACATTAGGTTTTACTTCTTCAAAGTACTTCTTGCTTATTTGAAACCAAATATCCTTTAAAACCACACAAGAAGCTGTAATCCATATCTCCTGAATAAGAGTGCTTTTATTCTTTGTACTCTTCCAAATATCATCAAAAGATTTAGGAGCTTTCACATTAAAAATAGCTGATAACCATTCCCAAATTTGCACACTGACATCACAGTACTAAAGTAAATGATTCATGTTGTCTTGCTCTTTCTCACACACACAACATCTGAAAGCTAGACCATACACATTGCTTATCATGATTATATCATCCACATAAATTCCTTGCACTAGTTTCCAAACATTACTTGCGATACTAGGATGTAAAAAGTTATTCCACACATACCTTGACCAATGCTTCCTGGGTTCCTTGTGTCTTAGCTTATTTGTTTCTGCAGCTGTTTTAAATGTCCCTGAAATATCACCATTCCAAATCAATTCATCCTCATCTCCTGAAACTTCTGGTAAGGTATAATTCTGTATCACTGCTTGAATTTCACTTGGAATAAACCATGAACCATTGTGCACTAATTCAGCAAGTTTCATTGTTTTGTTATTTAGAAATAGCTGAGAATTACCCATTTTACTTTCCAAAGGAACATCACCAATCCACACATCATACCAGACTGAAATTTTCTCTCCATTTCCAATACACCACCTTGAATCTTCCTTTAACATTTCCCAATCCCATTTAAGTCCTGGCCATACTGTAGATAATTGCCATTTGTTACTCCACTGGCCATTCTTATCCATATACTTTTCTTTAAATAAAGTTTCCCATTCCTCAGATGAATTAATGATTTTCCACATCATCTTCATAAGAAGTGCTCTGTTGATGACTTGAAGTCTTGGAATTGCAAGTCCTCCCTCTTCCAATGGGGTGCATACTTTTCTCCATGCTAAAGTTTTGAATTTCCTCACCTCCCCATCACCTGACCATAGAAAATTTCTTATGATTTTCTCACAGGTTTTGATCACTGTAGAAGGCCATTTATAGACTGTCATGTTGTACATTGGAATGCTACATAACACTGATTTTATGAGGACCACTCTTTCTTGAAAGGATAACATTCTCCCCTTACAAGTGGCTACCTTTCCTTGTAACATCTCCACCATAGGCCAAACAGTTGATGACTTCACTCTACCTGCTACCAAAATGACTCCCAAATACTTATCAGGGAACTCACTTTTCTGCATTTGCATAATTTCTTGAATTAACTCTTTCCTTGAAGAAGAAGTACCATCAATGAACAGTTTGCTTTTGCTCTTATTGATGATTTTCCCAGAACTTTTTCGATAAACCTCTAGCAACTTCTGAATATTTTGAAGACACTTCTTCCATCCATTGCAAAAAAGAAAAACATCATCTGCAAAAAAACAGATGAGTTGGAGTTATTCCCTTCCTTACCACCATTGGAGTTATTTTGTTCTCCTTCACCAACTGAGTTATCTGCTTACTAAGAACTTCCTCCATTAAAACAAAT
The DNA here is from genome assembly GCA_023529315.1 of Papaver bracteatum. Taxonomy (NCBI): domain Eukaryota; kingdom Viridiplantae; phylum Streptophyta; class Magnoliopsida; order Ranunculales; family Papaveraceae; genus Papaver; species Papaver bracteatum. Next base: position 112,063 of record JAJJWX010001308.1, read on the forward strand.
AGAATTGGAGATAGGGGATCTCCTTATCTGAGATCCCAACTCACTGGTAAAAAACCACATGGACCACCATTTATCAAAAGAGAAATTCTTGCTGATTTAAAGATTGTATGTAGCCACCCACACCAGTCAGAAGAGAAGCCAAATTTTCCTAGAACTTGAAATAAAAACTCCCAAATCAATGAATCATAAGCTTTGAGATATCCAGCTTAAGTCCAACATTGCCACCTCTTCTTATTTTCTTCATTTCATTAACCATTTCAGAAGATAGAAGAACATGTTCTTGAATACACCTTCCTTTTATATAAGCTGCTGGTTGAGGAGCTACAAGTTTCTCCATTAAAGTTCCCATTCTCACAGTAATGATCTTAGTTATTATTTTGAAGCTTAGATTACTCAGGCCTATTGGCCTAAATTGATTTGGATTATTAGCTCCTTGCACTTTTGGCAGCAGCACTAAGAAACTTGAATTAAGAACTTTTGGTATAAATCTTCCTTTCTAACAATACTGTATAGCTTGAACCACATCTTCTTGAATAATATTCCAGCATTCTCTATAAAAACTTCCTGATAACCCATCTGGTCCTAGAGAGATGTCATGATCCATGCCAAATACAGTATCTTTGATTTCTTCAACACTAGGAACTGAATCCAACATAACTTGGTCCTCTTCTGTAATCTTTTTTGGTATAACATCCAATAATTAAGTCTCCAACTTCCTCCACTTCCTTACATTTAAATTTCTCTTCATAGTAATTAACAAGAATGTCAGCTATTTGCTTTTGATCAGTGCATATATTTCCTTCTGCATCTTCTAACTCACTTATGAGATTTTGAGTTTGCCTTATCTTAACTGAAGTATGAAAAACAGATGTATTAGCAGCTCCCTCCTTCATCCATTTTACCCTGGCTTTATCTTTCATCATTGTATTGTATTGAACCTCCTTGGTATTCAGATAATTCTGAGTTGATACCAAATTGTTTAGTTTATCCTCATTAGCTTGATCATAATCTGAAATTACCATAGCTTCCTGAACTTTTCTTTCTGCTTCTTTTATTTGAATATTAACATCTCCAAAAACTTGCCAATTCCAATCTTTAAGAATCTTTTTTAGTCTCTTCAATTTTGTTTGAAAGACAAAAGCTGGATTACCTACTACTACTTCATCCCAACATTTGTGAACTGTTTCCTTAAAATTTGGATGAGAAATCCACATTTTATGAAATTTAAATGGGGAGTTTAGTGGTTTAGGAATGTTTAAATTACCTCCAGTTAAGGGTGCATGATCTGAAGACACCCTTACTCCCACTTTAACACTCCAATCTGCATATTTTTGTAACCAAAGCTGGTTAAACATTGCTCTGTCCAAACTACAAAGAATTCTTCTAGAGCCATGTTGACAATTAGACCATGAAAATTGTTGCCCTGTTTTTGGAGCTTGCAGCAATTCACACTCATCAATACAATTGTTGAAATCTAACATTGATCTTCTATTTGGACTTTTACCTCCAACATTTTCTTCTACACAAGTTATAGCATTGAAATCCCCAAGAATTAACCATGGTTTTCTCAATTTGCTAATTATCTCCATTTCTGACCATAGGAACCTCCTTTGCACAATCCCCACATGAGCATGTACTCCTAAAATTAGTGAATCCCCAACACTTATAGTGATCATCTGACTTGACATAGACACCACACTTGGAGTTGCAAGATATTGATGCCAAAAAATCCAAATATTCCCCTTATTTTTTGAGACTGAATTATGAATTACCATACTCTGCATACCTGGTAGATTTAACTTCTTACAAAATGATGGAGTACAATGTATTTTTGGTTCTTCAATCCATACTAATGAAGGCTTGACTTGATTAACTAAAGACCAAAGTTTTTCTTGAGCCCTAGGTCTCTTAAGGCCCCTTAAATTCCAGTAAACAACTTTCATTATTTTGGATGGAGGCCTGTGCCCCCTTTTCCTTGAGTTCTTCGTAAGTTATGCTTCACTGGTGCTGGCTGAGGAACAATTTTTGGCTCTGTATTCTTTTGGGCTTCAGTTTTTGTCTCCTTGCTTGGTTTTTGAATAATTCTAGACCAAGAAGTGGAAGGAACTCTCTCTTATGATACCTCTCCATTTTTTCCATTTATATATTTCACCACACTTGACTCCAAAGAGTTTTCATCTACTATCTTTAATACTTGTGCAGGACTTAAAGAATCCTCAGTAGTTTTTTGATTTCCAGTATCAAGTTGTTGTAAAATTTCAAATCTACCAGAACTCCTTTGAAGGATTCTAACTGAGCTTGCAATATTTGAGGCATGAGTAGTAACTTTTTCTGGAGTGAGCACCTTTCCTGGAGAAACCACTTTTTCTGGAGTTGTGCTTACATTTGATGAGGAGGACACAGTTTCTTTGATTTGGGGTGGAGCTATATCAAATTTTCCAAAACTTGAGAAATTTTCTTAGTAACATTCTGACTACCATCCTTTTGCACATTTGGTGTATGAGAGATGATTTTTGATCTACACTCAGGTTGAGTATGACCAATAATTTTGCAATTAGGACAAAATTTAGGAAGTTGTGTAAGAAGAACATTTTGCATAAATACACCATATTTGGTTTTAATCCATAGCTTGCTAGGAATTTTCTTTGCCAAATCAATTTGCACCAAAACTCTTGCATATAACCCATTTTCATAATTCAAAGTAACCTCATCTACCTTCACAGAAGTTCCAAGAGCACTGCTAATGGTGAAAAGGCTTTTTTCATCCCAATATTCTAAACTCAACCCTGGAAAATGAGCCTATACCATTGCTGAACAAGTTCTCTGGAATTCTGGTTTGAAATTAGGCATCCAGTTCCTTACCCTCAGTATTTGATTGGATACCTCCCATTTTCCATATTTGATAGTATTTTGATCCACTTGATTATCCAATTTGATTGTGAAAAAGCCTTTCCCTAGAGGTATCATCTTACAAGAACCTATCAGTTTCCATTGACTTTTCAAACTCGATACTGCATCTACAAATTTGAGCCTCAAAAAATCCAATCTGCCAATTAATGAAAATTTCCACACATCATACCTAGCTTCCGAATTATTATCAATCAGATCAATTGATGGACATTCCTCAACAGGAGTAACCAGATCTATCTCTGGAACATCCATGGAAGAAACTCCTTATTTTTACTAATGAAGATGAAAAAACGAATTAACTCTAACTAGAATTAACGATAACGGAACATTATGATTAACACCAATCATGAATAATTCTGTAAGAATGCTTGAGTAATGATTAACCACCTGAATTAATGAAGATCGAGAAAAAATTCCTACTGAGTCAATCGCCGATTCGCAGAGCTTCCGAATTATCATCAATAAGCGTTACAGCGATGAAACTCTTCTTGAACATCTCAATAACTCTTTGAATAATTCTTCCAATAAAATCAATTCCCTTTCTGTAAATGAACTCAGGTACAAGCTTCACCTTTCAACATGGAATCAGTTGAGTCACCACGAAAATAATACTAATGGTAGCCCTAAAGTTGCAAAGCCAGAAATTATATTGCAGGGCTTTATGTAAGAACATTTAAAAAATTTGTAAACGAAATCAAAATCAATATTGTCTCTTTATAATAGATTGTTGTAAAACATGACCTTTACAGGAATGTTTTAACAAGTATAATAACATCAAATCCGGCTTAAGATTGATATTGAGATTCTATAACTACTGATCCACTCTCCTTACACTAGTGACCAACTGCAAGCAGGTGCTTAAAATCATGTGTTTCACTATAGATTTTTTTTTATAAAGATGTGTTTCACTATAGATGACTGAAACAATTTAGTACCTCCATAGACAGACTAGCAAGTTAGAGTTGGACTGATCCTCAGTAAGAGCAACAGCAGATCCCAAAGACTACCTTGAAACTAAAACACTACTGTAAACATATTAGAACACAAGACCTCGTCCAACCGGGAAATACAGACACAAATGCGAACAGGCACAATGATGTAAGATAACACAACAGAAAAAAAAAACGGAGTAACACGACACACCATCCAAGATTTGGCAGGTGTGAAGAATGTTTACCAAGGTAAAAAGGCACTTACGTTTCAGATAAGCATCAAACAAACTCCCAGTGACACCTTCAATGGCTTCGAGCTCCAAGAACACTACAATCGCCACTTCTTGCTATCATGCCTGCACCAGCTTGTCTCCTTCACTTTATCGTGAGTAGCACTGTTAGAATTACCTCTAAACATGTTCTAAACATGTAGATTATTCTAGAAACAAATAATATAAGGTAAGCCTCCATAGGAATAGTTGTTAGCCTCCAAAGGCATAGTTGTTAGCCTCCATAAGCATAGTTGTTAGCCTCCAAAGGCATAGTTGTTAGCCTCCATAGGCATAGTCCTCTTCTTCTCTTTGTAAGCCTATAAATAGGCATTTGTAGTATCATTTGTAATTATCCAAAAAATATCAAAAACATTGTATTCTTGTTATCTAAACACTCAATCAATGAATCTCTCTATTTTGGTTCAATCTTGATATGGTATCAGAGCAAGGTTAAGGATCCTTGTATCTAGTATTGAACCATGGGAGATTCAGATACAGAAAATTCTAAAACCACAAAACCTTCCGACACAATTATTTTTCAATCCGATGGGTCATCGTTCAAGGCAGGAATTACTTTGGATGAATCAAATTATGATATGTGGTCTCAAATCATTGAGATGCATATTCTTTGAGAAGGAGAAGATCTCCTTTATTCGCGATACGTCTCCAGTTCCATCTAAAAATGATGACAAGTATGATAAATGGTACGAGAAAATCAAAAGGTCAAGAGATGGCTATTAATGTCTATGTCACCAGAAATAATGAAACGATATATTCGTTTACCTCTTTTGCTCGTGAGATGCAGGATCTTGTTTCTAAGGCTTTCTATGATGGAGCAGATGAACTACAAATTTATATCTTAAATCAAAGGGCTTTCTCTGCCAGGCAAAATGGTAGACCACTCCCGGTCTATTATGGGGAATTAGTAGAAATCTTCAGTGAGCTAGATCACCGTGATAAGGTGATTATGGAAAATGAAAAATATGTTGAACTATATCGAAAATCAGTTCAACGTATGAGGGTGCATATTTTTCTTGCTGGTTTAGACAGTGAATTTGAACAAATACGTGGGGAAATTCTAAGGAAGGATCCCATACTTGAATTAGAACCTTGTTATGCTTTGGTACGACGTGAATCTGTCCGGCATACTACAATGAACAAAGGAACTGAAGTTGATACTTCTGCAATGGAAACCCGTCGTCAATACAACATTAAAGATAAGTCCGCCACCTGCACTCATTGTAATAAACGTGGTCATACCAAAGACAACTGCTTTGAGATTGTCGGGTATCCGTTGGTGGGATAAGCGCGATCCCAAGAAAAAGAACTCCGTTGCAGCAGCACATGTGGTTAGCAATCTAACATCCGCTATGGAAACAACCAATGGTAAGGTTTTTAATGTTTCGCAAGTTGTTCCTAATAACTCATGGATAATTGATTCGGGTTGCCTGAGACCATATGACTTTTGATTCCAGACAGGTTTCTCCTCTTAAAACATCCATACACAACTCCGTTTGCACATCAGATGGATCTTTCGCTCCGATAATTGGAGAACAATCATTAAATCTTCTTGATACATTGAGTCTAGATTCGGTTTTAGTCGTTCCCTCTCTAAGTTATAATCTATTATCAGTTTCCCAAATTACTAAAGTCTTACATTGTGTTGTTATTTTTTGGCCTAATTCTTGTGTCTTTAAGGACATCCGAACACGGCGAACGATTGGATCTGGGGTTAGAAGAGGAAAGCTCTACTATCTAGATTTGGCGTCAAAAATTTCAGAAAGATTATCTAATGCTTTAGCTGTGAATGGTACTCAGGGGGAGAAGGAGAAATCGCAAATTTGGTTATGGCATAGACGGTTAGGGCATGCTTCTTTTGGCTACTTAAAAAGGCTATTTCATAGTCTATTTTCAAAGGTTGATGTTTCTAGTTTTCAATGTGAAGAATGTGAACTAGCTAAAAGCCATCGTACTTTGTGTCCATCAATTTTAAATAAAAGTCCTATTCCATTCATGATTATTCATTCTGATGTTTGGGGGCCGTCTAAAGTTAACACTCTTGGAAGCGCACGATGGTTCGTCACCTTTATTGATGATTGCACTAGGATGACATGGGTTTGCTTGATGAAATCAAAAGATGAAGTGAATAATTTATTTCAGAGGTTTCACAAATTAGTCAACACACAGTACAATAAAAAGATTCAAGTTCTTTGAAGTGACAACGGAGGCGAATATTTAAGTACTGATTTTCAACATTATTTAAGAGAATGTGGTATTGTTCATCAGACAACTTGTCCTAATACTCCTCAACGGAATGGGGTAGCTGAAATAAAAAACCGTCACTTGCTTGAAGTTGTGCGTGCTTCATTAATATCATCTCATATGCCGTTAACTTATTGGGGTGAAGCTCTTACCTCTCTGCAAAGATATGTGATCAACCGCACACCTTCAAAGCACTATCATTTTTGAGACACCATTTCAAGCTTTCACCGAGGCAACAGATTTCACCAATGACTCCAAACTTGCCACCACGCATATTTGGTTGTGTAGCATTTGTGCACTTACACAAGAACCAACGGAGCAAGTTATCTCCCGAGCTTTAAAATGTGTCTTTGTGGGATATCTTGCAAGTCAGAAAAGGGTATAGGTGCTACCATCCTCCAACTAAACGAATGTACATCACATTGGATGTTAAGTTTCACGAACACGTGATGTATTACTCGAAGTATGAACTTCAGGGGGAGTATGAAAAAGAAATTCAGACTCTTGACTATGAAGAAGACATAATCGAAGAAGATGTTGTTCTTCATATTCCAAAAGAACAGAAAGTTAGTGGGGAAGAAATTAACACAGATGGTGAAATTGAAGCTATAAATGAAGTTGAAGAAGATAATGCAGATGGATCAGAAGATAATGCAGATGAAGTTGAAGAAGATAATGATACATCACCAACCCCAATCCAACCGTTCGCTGAAGATGTTCTTGAACCTGCAAAGAAACAATTGCGAACGTCGGAATAGAGGTATCCCTAAAACTATGTATGAACACGATATTTCATCAAAATCTAAATATCCCATGAGTAATTATGTCTCTAATCACCGTCTGACATTAATCAAATAAGTCATTTGTGAATCAATTATCTCTGTAGTTATTCCTAACGATGAGGAAGCATTATCTGATCCGAAATGGAGGGAAGCTATGATCGATGAGATGAAATCCTTACAAGAAAATAATACTTGGGATATGGTTGAATTTCTAGAAGGAAATAAAGTCGTGGGATGTCGCTGGGTTTTTACAGTCAAATACAAGGCAAATGGTGAAATTGAACGCTTTAAGGAAAGATTGGTTGCTAAAGGGTATAGCCAGACTTATGGTGTAGATTATAATGAGACATTCGCACCTGTAGCTAAAATGAATACAGTGCGAGTCTTGTTGTCTCTTGCTACAAATTTGGGTTGGCCATTGCAACAGTTTGATGTCAAGAACGCCTTTTTACATGGAGATTTGTCCGAAGAAGTGTATATGCAGCTTCCACCGGGAATGATGGAGTCGAGTTGCATAACGGAAAAGTTTGTAGGTTAAACAAGTCATTGTATGGTCTGAAACAATCTCCGAGAGCGTGGTTTGGAAGATTTACCAAGTCTATGAGAGCATTTGGTTATCGCCAGGCAAATTCAGATCATACTTTATTCTTAAAAAGAAATCGAGGTAAGATTACGACTTTAATCATATATGTAGATGACATGATAGTTACAGGAGATGATCCAGAAGAAAGAAAGGCTCTCCAAAATTATCTATCAAGTGAATTTGAGATGAAGGATCTTGCTTCTTTAAAATACTTCCTTGGAATTGAAGTATCTCGATCAATGAAGGAATATTCTTGTCACAAAGAAAATATGCCCTTGATTTGTTGGAGGAAAACTGGTATGACAAAGCATGTCAACTTTGTAGATACACCAAAGAGAGCCAGGTTTGAAATTATGTTCGGATGGCAACCAAGTACTGTTGATAAAGGAAGATACCAAAGGATCGTGGGTAGACTAATGTACTTGGCACATACAAGACCCGATCTTGCATATGCATTGAGTATTGTTAGTCAATTCATGCATAATCCTGGAAAACCACATATGAATGCGGTAATGCGAATCCTAAGATACCTGAAGTCTGCTCCAGGAAAAGGGATCTTGTTTAAGAAAGGTCAAGACTTCAAAAATATGGAGGCATATCTTGATTCTCGACTATGGTGGGTCATGTGATGATATGAGGTCTACTTAGGATATTTTACCTTCGTTGGGGTAATCTTGTTACATGGAGAAGCAAAAAACAAGGAGTTGTTTCACGATCAAGTCGAGCTGAATGGCGAGGTATGGCGCTAGGTATCTGCGAAGTTATGTGGTTAAAGCGTCTGCTAACTGAATTGGGGTATCCTCTAGGAAACCAATTCGTTTGTCTTTGCGATAACAAAGCGGCGTGTGATATTGCACACAATCCAGTTCATCATGATCGCACAAAACATGTGGATATAGATAGGTTATTCATTAAAGAGAAGTTGGATAATGGGATCGTGGAGTTACCTAGAATTAGATCGGAAGAACAGGTAGCTGATATTCTAACTAAAGCAGTTCAAGTAAAATATTTCTGAAGTTTGTTGGCAAGCTAGGCATGAGGGACATATATGCACCAGCTTGAGGGGGAGTGTTAGAATTACCTCTAAACATGTTCTAAACATGTAGATTATTCTAGAAACAAAGAATATAAGGTAAGCCTCCATAGGCATAGTTGTTAGCCTCCAAAGGCATAGTTGTTAGCCTCCATAAGCATAGTTGTTAGCCTCCAAAGGCATAGTTGTTAGCCTCCATAGGCATAGTTCTCTTCTTCTCTTTGTAAGCCTATAAATAGGCATTTGTAGTATCATTTGTAATTATCCAAAAAATATCAAAAACATTGTATTCTTGTTATCTAAACACTCAATCAATGAATCTCTCTATTTTGGTTCAATCTTGATAAGCACAGCATTGCATAATACAAGAAATCAGATGACATAACCTGTCTGATAATGCGAGGAGATCAATCAATACATAATGAGCAGATTAACCGGTGGAATCTAATTAACACATAAATTTGATATTGAGATTAACCAGTTTGATATTCACATAAGTTTTTTTAATGGGGTATTTTCCCAAATAGTTGAAGTGCATGAAAAAGGCGTAAACAAAATTACCAGTCAGTTCAATCAAAGGTTCGTTTCATAAAAACCATTAAATCTATACCCATTCAAAAATTGGTTAGAAATCGAATTGCGTTTGTATTATAGATTGTAATTAAAAAAGAGGATGGTTATGTACCTGGTGCTGGCAGTGATGGTGGGGATTATCGGAATCGAAATTGACAAGGACTGAAATCCAATTGAACTGGTATGAACTGAAATTGAACTGAACTGAACTAATGCAGAGCCGGCCCTCCCCTTAAAGCAAGGAAAGCCTTGCTTGAGGCCACAAGTTGGAGGGTGCCACAAAAAAAAACATATTACAAGTATAAAATACGAATTTTTCTCTCTTAAGAAACACCGGGTCCAGTTGCGAAAGCAAAGCAAAAAAAAAAACAGAAAAGGAAAGGAAAGGAAAGGAAACTGTTCTAGGACACAGAAGCTCATGGATGTATGATTTTATTTTTTTTAAATCAATTGATTCTTTGTGTTTCTCTATTAATTGTACAAGTGGAGTGCACGTGCTTTGCATGTCGGCAAATCTTAGTTTTTCATATGCATTTTCCAATTCTACAAAAGTATGATGTTCTGAAATAAAAATCATTAGAACATAATAATCTCCGCTAAATATTTCTGCATACTCGGGCGTGTATGTGGTGGCGTGAACAGGATGAGCAAGGTCTAATTTCTGCATACACTATTATTTTCTCAAACATTACGACCTTTCTCTTCTCGGGCTTCCCCAATTCTTGGATTACTTGAAAAGAGATCAATAGTTCCAGCTGCAGGTCTATTATTGTAAAATTCAAGATATAGACCATTGCTATACTGGTACCATTGATGATGCTCAAACCTGATTTTATAAAACAAATAAGATGACACCAATAGTTACATAAACAATGAACACCCAAATCTACAAAGCATAATCTGAAGGATATATTGAAGTTAAGTGTTGAGCATTATCTGCACTCAAACCTCTTTACAATTTAAAAAAAAAAACACTCACAGAACATGTATATTGTACAGTTATTTCCATGACTTGCATTGTTTGCCTAATGAACAATTATATCTGAACAAAGAAATGATCACCGCCGGATCAAGGTATTTCCAGCAAAGCGTTCATCATCTGACAAACGCGGGTTCCCTATCAAGGTTAGCTCCATTAAGAAAAATGCTCAATTTTGCTAGATATGGCAGCCCCACTACTTGCATCTAAAGGTCTTAAGGTGTGTTAGACATAATCCTGAATGCTCTAAGAGAATCAAACCTATAGTATTTCACAAATCAGTATGACAAATGCAAAATCAATTACCAACCATCCATTCATTTTCTTCTAATGTATCAGCATTTGCTACACATACCATCTCATTTTTGCTTCAACTCTGGCTTTGTCTCATCCTCAAACTAAGCACTGCAACAAACTACAAAAACTCAGTGAAAAAAAGACTAAAAATTGGAAGCAAAAACTCCAAATTAAGGAACACGCTTATTATAATTTATTTTTTTTACCCGTATTGAGAAACAACCCTAATTTTGAATAACTGAAATGAGAATCAAATAATTATTAGGATTTTAATGTTAGATGCCCTAACCTAATTAAGGGGAAACCCAATTTCGAATAAAAGACAATGATTAAGAGTTTGAAATTATACACCTAATGAAGAATATGAATAGAACCCTAAAATTATATCTTACAGTAGAAAACAATTAAGATTTGAGGACATGTACATACCTAATTGAAGAAAAGAGAAATAGTCGATTCAATTTGTAGTCTCCTCCATTAATCGTTGGAAACTTATTTGAAGATTCTTAAGGAGAAGATCAGAAATTGAATCGTTCAACTAAGAGAAGTTTACGATGTTCTCCATTAATACCATCGATTCTCTATTAATCGTTGTTTCTCTAGCAGCTACAGTCCCACAGAGAATAGAGTGATCGAAACAAAGAGATGCAGAAGTAATGTTTTCTTTAGAAGTCCTAGTTGGATATGAAGGCCTTAATTAGAGATTGGAATAATCCAACGAAGGGTTATAAAAGAACATGGGAAGTGAATAATACGGGCGACGTACCAAAGATACGTGCGCAGACGAAACATTCGTGAGCAACGAAAAAAGGTTAGCGATTTTAAGTTTGGGTTATTGGCATTAAAAGGGGGGGGAGATCTGTATATGTAGTATGTTCTTTGTGATGTCTCCGTTTGAGTTTTGATCATTGGTTCTGTGTTGTTTAACGTGTCATTTTCTAAATACTAAATCAGTCTTCAAATTTTTGGGATCTAGAGATCATTGTTCATGGATTTATGTTCAGTCCATAGTTGCATCGTTATTAGATGTGATCCATTGTCACAATAAACTTCTTTTGTTTCACTTTCATTTGTGTGTAGTCTTTATGTAATGCGCCAATTCTGTATAATTCATGTAATTCCTCAATGATCGCAGTGTTTGGATAAAATTGAGATGGGAAGAAAGAAAATGCTGACGGATACAATGCGCTATAGAACTTGAAAGCAACATTTTGAATAGTTTGGGGTGTATTGTGCTTCAGTTAGTATATATAATGTGTTGCAAAATATTTTCTTAGAGCATAAAAGACATACAACTCTTAGTTGTTAGGCACCAACTCTTGATTAACATGTTAATGAAGTTTTAATGTATACTTTGAAGCAACATTTCTAAGAGCAGGGGTGAACTTCGATTTTTTCTCTTGCCATCGGTTTAGAATGTCTTGGTGGCTCATCACTATTAAGCATACATAAGGGGCCACAAAAGAAATTTTGCATTAGGCCACAAAAAATGCAGGACTGGCCCTGAACTAATGTTAAAAAGAAATCTGTAATGGTGGTGGTGGTGTTGCTGGAGGTGGAGGGTAGGATTCGAAACTGGAGGAGGAAGGTGGTGGTGGTGAGTAAGAAACGGAAATACTTGAATTAGTTCAGGTCTCTATGGTTCCACGGAGGTGGTACAGGTTGGAGATGGTGGAGACGGTCCGTCTGCTTATTCCGCTAGTGGTGTTGATGAAGTCGTGAAATAGAGAGATAGTATCATGAAGGAACTTGTTTTCAAGTATTAGGGTGTTTTAGTATTTTCAGCTACCAAAGATTACCACGAAAAATCAATCTTTTTCTCAAATTTGTTGTAGGGCCTACGACCTATAGATATTGGTTCATTTTTCATATATTGTATAATTTGTGTCGAGAAAGAGACGGAAAATAGGGAGAAGAAAAAAAAGATTTCTTATTCATGTGTACATAAAATACAAAGCCTAAGCCTCTATTTATATAGGTAGATGACTTGGTGACCAAGATGTGTAAACCCTAATCTTAGACACGAAGAGCATCTTAGTAAATAAACTTGGTTTATAACACTCCCCCTGATGACCACTGTGGCTAATTCATTACACACATATCAGGAAAACTCAAAAGAGAAAAACCTGAAATTCCGTAAGCATGTAAAGACTCAGACAGTGTTGGACACGCATATGTTGCCTCGTTAAAACCGTGACAAGGAAAACCCAGTGGGAAAAAACCTTGACAAAGGAAAAAGAGTACAACTTGATGTAGTCCAGTGAATTCACCTTAATTTGATGATGACGTTCCCCCTGATGAGTACTTCAGTAAATTCTTGGCTTGCAAATCTCTGAGTTGAGACTTCCCTATTTCAGTGAACGAATTTCTTGAATGTAGAAGATATTTGTTCTGATGAAGTCTTCTTTTGTGTTAGTCTTCTAATAGTAGTGTACTCGAATCTTCAAGCTTCTCCAAATGCATTGAGAACTTGTGTCTTGGTTTGCTATCTTCGAAGATGATTTGCATATGTATTTCATGTAGTTTCTTCAACAAGGTTCCAATATGTAGTTACAGTACCAAAGGTGAACAAAATTTGTGATCATACCTTTTATGGATCAAAATGATATCCAAATTCCTAGGAGGTGTTTATGTTGATGTGGTATAACAAAATGATCTAGTTAATGGCGGGAATCCACCAAATAACTGAAATCGATACAACCCCCCTTGGATGACCACCATGTTGAATTTAATTGCCTCACTAAAACCTTTCCTTTAAAAACCCAATGGGAAAAAAATATGGACGAAGGAAAAAGAGCACAAATATCAACATTTTGAAAGAAAAAATAAACGCGAATGAGATGTTGCCTCGTTAAAACCTTTTCAGGAAAACCACATGGGACAAAACCTGAAACGAAGGGAAAAAGAGTACAACTTTTGACGTAAATATGGATGCAAAACCAAGCATCAAAATAATAACTCAGTCTATATCAAAGGACGAGTTTAAGCTAGCATAATTCTAACTACAAATTTAAGAAAGAAGAGAAAAATAGAATTTATGTTGCCAAAACGTGGATTTTAGGGTTTTTATGGACTCCTCAAGAGACCTATGAAGTTGACATAAACAACTAATTTATCGGATTTTTTTTTGGTTTTGTACCAAATTTCTAAAAAAAACACATAAAGGATTGCTAAACCTGATATAGTCGATTCAGGTGGCTGCATGGATATAGTTTGAATCCTTCAAGGATTACAAATCCTAGTTTGTTCTTTGACCACATATGAGTCCTTCAAGGACTACCACTCTATATATATCATATAAGGAGAATAGTCATTGAAGCAATACTAGGGTTTAAGAACAAATAAAACCCTCATTCGTTTTAGAACGATTAATTTTCTCTTAATAACGCATCACGACTACACCAACCTATGACTTTAAGAATTCAGGCTTGCACGTTTAAGGTGTTAAGTCTTGGATCCATAAATCGCGTTATTGAAGAGATTTCTATCCAACATAATTTGGATTTTGTGCATACCAATCACATATGTCGATACTTCTAAGTAGAGGGGTTAACAACCACCATCAATTATTATCTCAGTAGTTACTGTAAAAGAGTATTCGACGATCATTAGTTTATTATGACCCAACAAAATTCTCTGGTGTATACACACTTTGAAAAAAATCAAATTTTATTGGTACCAGTTCCCGCGGGCATTATTACCTCCTCCTCCTCTTCAAATGAGGAGATTTTAATTTTGAGAATGTGAATCATATTACGATAGACTCTATCGGAGCATTATCTGTATATGTAGCAAAACACTACATTTTTGCTAGAAGTGATTGGATTTTCCTTTTCAAATGGCATTATCTTATGGAAAAGCTCAATGTGATAATTTCACGTCTATTCGCTAATGGCAGCCATTTTTGGATTTGATTCGATGGGAGAGAAATTGGTATAACTTTTAAGTTAACAAACACTGACTTTTAGTGTTGTATAGTCTCCCCCTGATTATGGAGGAAATATTTTCATCATATATACGAAATAAAACTTCGTAAAAGTATTGTCCGAACAATTCGAGACATATACTCATAATGGAATATGTCCATCGACATGAAAAAATATTGTTGCTTGACATAATATCATCTGCAACCATGGATACATTTAGAACCCGAAATTAATCGGTATAAAAGCATGTAAAATGTGAAAATTCTCCTAATAAATAAAATGGCGATCTTATGGGCCAGAAAAAATAATCATTCACCTTAGAATAAAATTATGTACACTATATATCATCAAAAGAAATTAATTTCAAGACCAATATAGTCACCACTGGGACTAATGATTTTGGTGAACAAACCGGGTGCGCACCCATTGATCTTTTATGTCCTACCATATTACAACATAAATTTGAATGGTCTCAGTTTTGGAGATTAGCACAAGGAAGAAAAAAAAATACTAATAGTAAAAAAAATTGCTCAATATCCATCACGAATGCAATAATTGGTGTTTGCATTGTGAATACCATGATACCCAATCTCATCCTTTTAGGATGCATAGAGAAATTTAATTCCAATTAGTTTGAATGATTCTTTTGAGAAAAATAAAGAAATCATTATTATTCTTTGTAGAGAAAAATCTACTTGTGGTTGATAAAGATTTATTTGAAGGAATAAAATCAGTAATCAAATTGGCTAAGAGTTTTTATAAAGCCAATTTTTACATCTCGTTATAGAGAATTGATGAGAAAAACCAATATCAATTGGTTTGTACAATTAATGAAATTGTATTGACAAATAAAGGATGATGTCGATTTCATCACCGCATATGTGAAATCCATCTTATGTATGACTGATGATGGTTTCTTGTAATAAATGGAAACCAAAAAATAAAAATCGCATGATCTAAATCCAATGGATAAAGATACCAAATTTAATTGGTCGTAGGTTTTTCAACCATGCATGTGATTCATCACTGTAAAGGTAGTCAGATCACGACAACACCAGCGTTTGGTGATTATAGTTTTATTAGGGTAATAAAAACCCTAAACCATCATTTGATGGATATTCTATTTTCTTTCTCTATGATAAGAAACATTGGAGAAGAAAGAAAACACCAATTTTTGGTGATTACAATTTAATTTTCTTTTCGTTCTCTATTAAAAAAAATTAGAGAAGAAACGATAATCAAATTTATTCATCAAAATTGATCACCGGCATTCTTTCATAAATGGATTATGTATTTTTAGGACTATCCAATAAATTTCAGTTGCACCGTAAGAAAAACTGAGAATAACTATGGATGTATTCGTCATCGGTGTGGAAGAGCTATATGAAATTCAAGCCAAAAAATACACCACGATGGGTGTTGAAACAAAAACACGATATTAACCAGTTATATATGGTATCAAACGGATTAAAAAATAAAATAAAATCAAAAATAATAATCAAAAAGCTCGGGAGTCGAGAAGCAGTAAGGAAGAAAAGTTCCAATGAGTTCTTCCCGTATGATAGTCGTTAATACCACAAGTTATGCTGCCTACATATGTGTTCCTTTTAGATAATCATTAAATCCAAATCCAACTCCACATAAAATCCACAAAAACACAAATTCGACATCATGACTTAATCATACTTAATCATACTCTGTTCAAAAGAAAATCTATATGTAAGTATAAACGTCAACCAATTATAAATTAAATATAAGAAATAAATTTAATAATAGAGGATAGAATATATCTCTTTTTATTACGTTCCCATCTTTGAAGACGAAGCTGGTCCGTAGATGTGAGCTCCGATTTGGGTATAATCGCTCCCAGGGTAGAGCGTGCTGATTACATATTATAAAATGAGAAAGAGACAGAAAATATGGAGAAGAAAAAAGAGACTTCTTATTCATGTGTACATAAAATACAAAGCCTAAGCCTCTATTTATATAGATAGATGACTTGGTGACCAAGATGTCACTAGTGGAAAATGGGTGTTTACCGACCCACATCAGAGACCCCCAGTAACGGTAGTTTGACCATTGACCATAGATAGCGGTCTGTGATACGATAAAAACACGAAAAAATTCTGAGATCATTAATAGCCGTCTCTGAATAATTACTATTTTAGCCTAAATCTGCTACCGATCCCGCGACCCTTCGAAACCGATTCACATTTGATAATTTTTTATTATTTGATGGAGCATATAAATACTTCTTTCTCTCACCCTTTTCCAATCTTTCTTTCTCTTTCTTTTCTTCTTCTACTCTCGGTCTCCCTCTCTAACCTAAGGAACTGGCTCCATGGAAATGGAGAAATCAGTAAACCTTAGATGTAGTTTTAACCAAATTAATAAAAACCTACCTTCTCTTGATTCTAATTCTAAAATCCCTCAACTCACTTGTCCAATTGTACATCTCAAATATGATGGGAACAGATTCAATCCATTTTTTTTTTCTTATTGGTAGGATCGGAAAGATACCTACTATTGTGTATACTGCAAGTGCACAGTGTCGACAAGCAACACAGGGCAAGCACAGGTCGAACCACAGAGACTTGGAGAGTGTAGAAGTTTGTTCTAAATCCTTACTAAGAACTGATTCAGAGAGTAACCAAAGGGGGTTTGTTTTTGTCGATACGACGATATATTGGCAAAGACTTAAACAGAAATTAATTTCAATTAAAATATGCAATTAAATCAAGGTGTAAATATTGAGAATATGGATACTAGGGTATTCAAATCCACCACTAACCTATGATATGCATTCAACTTGTAATATTATTCTTGTCCTTCTGGAGAAGATTCAAGTCTACCGTATATCTAAGGTGTTTCTCCAATGTATAATTTAATCACAACTAAAGTATTTCTCCAAAGCATTAACTGTCTAATTAAAGCACAACTAATCTGAGTATCAATATTTGGTTAAGCATGAGTTGTAGCATAATCAACATAGAGATATTCTAACTACAATGGATACATGGCATACATTGTGAGAGCAATATGTTGAAAAACTTGGATTAAATTATATCTTTAAACAATTCTAAACTTTCAAGAACAAGATACAAGATATGAATACATACCAATGAGATTAGGGCTTCATCTAAACCCTAGTAAATGAAATTAGAACATGAAGAACATTACAACAAAATTGAAATTTGATAAACTAACATGAACAAGCTATTCTTGGATGAGTTTTCAACACAACAACCCTCTCTATTTATACACAAAAATTCTCTCACACTTGGGATCCGAATTTCACTGTAACAACCACTCAACAATTAAACAAAACATGTTTTCTTAATTGATGGATAGAATGGAATACAATGGGGTGAGGTGGATGTTTTGGAAAGAATCCAATGGGGGTGAGGTGGATGTTTTGGAAAGAATCCAATGGGGGTGAGGTGGAAATGGATTTGGGTCTTGGGTTTTGGATCATGGGTTTTGGATCATGGGTTGTTTAATCCATGAATTTGTAAACAGTTGCCAGTTGATCTTGAAGCGCGGTTGCAACGCTTCCAACTTTCTTCTCTTTTGTCTTCTCAATTCTTCCAAGCTTTATTTAGTACTTAAAAACACAAAATTAATTAATACAAATATTTATTCTTGAAGATGGTAAGAATGCAGAATTTGGGATAATATATGACTTTGAAGCGCGAAAGATGAGTTAAGTGCCAATGAAAAGGTGTATGAATATGCAATATTTGGCACTCATCACTTATCATTCTAGGGTTTTATCAAAATCTCTAACTAGATCTAAATAAATAATCATGTCATGGATGATTACTGCTAAAGATGTTTGTTTTAGGGTGTTCTAGGGTTTCCGAATCTGAAATTATGAGTCTGTGATGGAATTGGAGAAAGGGTTTTCTATGAATCTGGAAGACAAAGATGAAGAGAATTTGGGGTTGGATGGAGATGAGTTCGCTGCAACTATAGAAGAAGATGATGATTGAAAAGGGGTTTCTTCTATTGTCCACAGAAGAATCGAATCAGTGAGAGATTTATTTTTATTTTTGCTTAATTGGATTTAAGTTAGGAATTTGAGAGAATTGAAGTCACGAATCGGTGAGAGAATAGAAGTCACGAATTTGAGAATTAGAAGATGAAATTAGTGATATCATGATAATAATAAATTAGGGTTGTACTGGAATCGAAGTCAGATGGGTTTGATGTTGTTGGTATGGAGAGGAGAAATCAGAGAAGATTAAATTTTTTTTGAAGTTCTTAGAAGTCTGAGATTGAGAATTCAAGAGATTGCAGGTTAGGGTGTGCAAATTAATTTTCTGATTTTTTTTCTATTACATTTTTTGTTTGTCGACAGAGTTTTAATTATTATTTGTTTTTCCACAAATTTCATTAGGTACAGCTGCACTTCTTGAAGATCTTCTTCAGGTATAAAATCTATCTGCATATTTTTAGAAGCAATTAGGTGTTTTGTTATGGGATTACTAAGCACTGGCTATGACCTATTTTGGTCTGTAGTGTCCCTTCAGTTTATCGTACATTTATTAAGGAAGCTCCTTATGTGAGCGAGGTATAATTACAGGGTTTAGGAAGTGGCTATTCTGCGTAGAGGTGGTGTGGATGAATCTCTCACGGTGGACCACACAGCACGATGAGAAAATGAGTGTAACATAAAGCAAGGTAGTGTACGGTTTACAAAGGGTGGAGATTCACAGAGGTGGTCGATTCATGGTATCTATCTGTTTCAGGAAGCATTGAAGATCTCTAACTAAGGGAATATGTATGTATTTTTGTTAACTTTAATGGGAATTTTGGTTCATTTCAAGATTTTGATTGCAAGTTTATTACAGATAGTTGATCTATGGGTTTGTTTCATATGTTCAAATTGTACAATAAACTTCGCATTCTTGATTTTCTTCTTTCTTTCATTTAATCGTCACATGTGCAGGCAGTTAATGCATGAGGAATAGTTGATATCTTGATATATATTGTAGGCTACTAATTGTTCTGTTTCTTCTCCATCAGAACATGTTCAATTTCAATCCTGACACTTATAAATGGTTTCAGGAATTACTCGAGATGGTTTGTTGATGATAATGAATAATCTCAGTAGAAGGATGTTATTGACTTGAATCTTATACATAGGTGTAATCTTATGCTTCTTAAAACATACATATTAACCTCGCATGATCTAAGTGCTTAAATGATCCAGTTTGTTTTTGAGTTCCTAATCGAGAACCTAATAAGTTTTACCATATAATTTGTTGCATTTCAATGTTGAATACACTTTCCATGTTGTTCTTAATCATTAGCCTAAGCATTTGCAGTCTGGGGCTCTCTTAATTGAGAGTTTCTTTTAGATTAATCCAACTCTAATTAGGGAATTTTCTTTCATATTAATGGGAATAAATTTGGTGTTGCTCCAAGTTGGGACAGTTAATTATGGTAAGTCATTCATTCATGAAATCAAGTGAAATGACCTGCAGCAATAATTTGTACTTCTGTTATTATGTGTAGTCGCCTTAAAGTGGATTAGGATAGTTCATACAATATCCATGTTCTTTCAATTTGATTTTGTGCACATCCAAGCATTATAGTCCTCAATATGTGTAGTTTGATAATATGTTAACAAGTCTTGGTAGTAAAGCTAGTAAAGCATGTCTTATATACTCAGTTTTTTTTTTTTAAGTATGTAGTTTTGTTTCTTGTCTTGTCTTGCCTTGAATTAATACCTCCACACCTGAAATTAATCCATACAAATGAATTAGCTAATCTAATATTTTCTTTTCGTAAAAGATTGTTTAAAAAAACCAACATCAAAGTGATCCTTACCTAGTGATCTACTCCCAAAGTGCAGCACAAAGGAATAATGGCAATGGTGAGGCAAAGATTGTGGTCTTTGTCATGACTCGGTGGAGGATCCATTTTTAAGCCTTTTGAGAACTTTATGTTGAATAACCAAGTTTGTTTGTAGTGTTTCTAAGATTAAACTAGGTTACAAAATGTGAATCTCACCAGCTGTTTCTTATATTTTGTTATGCAGTGAAGAGGACGAGATATCCAAAGTATATAGTGTGATTGGCAGGCCATCTCAGAGGAAGGTGGACAGACACGTGAGCATGTCCTCCTAGCCAAAACATTCGGTGTCTGGTGTATTTAAGGTAAATATTTTTTTAACAGAATGGTTGATCCGAATTTCGAATGGTCTATTGAAAGGTGCTTACACTGTGCTTCAACTTGTTTTTACATTTATCATGTTTCTCTTCTTTCCAATTTAGCAATATTTTTCTTACAATTTATATTTCTAGGTCCAATGAATCTACGGATACAATGCCAGGCTGCATTCACTAGAAGTTCTGCAACTGGTTCTAAGGTGATGGCTTCTGCAGCTCAATTGGTCATTTTTTTATATTTTCGTGCCTTCTCATCTGGTTTGTGACTGTGTGGCAGCCTGTCTCTATGGAACTTGGTGGTAAAAGTCCAATTGTAATTTTTGAAGATACAAATATTGATAAGGGTTTGTTCCAATGATCTAGAAGCCTTTTTCTTATTGAATTTCCCTTATTAGAAAGAAGTATACACAATACTTTCATTGTGTATCTTAACTTTCAGTAAGGATTGAAAGTATCGGTACTTATAGGTATGGATGCTCATATATTTGTGTTGTGTTTGTAACAGCTGCCGACTGGAATATTTTTGGTTGCTTTTGGACAAATGGCCAAATCTATAGTGAAACATCTCTCCTTTTAGTGCATGTGAGTTTCAGAAATGGACGCATTTGTTTCTTCTTGACCTTTATCTCTTGTGCCAAATTTGGATTTCTTTTCCCTGGAACTCTTTAGTAACCTTGACAACTTATGTACCCTTAGTTTCAGGCTCGTTAGTTGTTCGACCTTTTCTAATGAAGCTCTTTATGCATCACTAATGAAGTTTCTGTGCTTAGGGCCTGCAGTAATGTACTGAATACACTTTTCTCAATTCCTATAGCTTATTTGGACATA
Source organism: Papaver bracteatum (assembly GCA_023529315.1). Classification (NCBI taxonomy): domain Eukaryota; kingdom Viridiplantae; phylum Streptophyta; class Magnoliopsida; order Ranunculales; family Papaveraceae; genus Papaver; species Papaver bracteatum. The sequence continues at coordinate 133,616 of JAJJWX010001308.1, forward strand.
ACTTGTCTTGTAATTCATCTGGTATTGTTGTTTTCTATTACACATGACCAACTATTGATCCAACTTTTCAATGTTGAATACACTTGCCATGTTTTACTTAATCTCTAATTGTTTTGGCAAACTTTCTAAATAGCTGGTGAAAACTATTGCAAGTGCTGATTTAGCCCGTATCATTAGAATTGAACATCATGAAATATGTTGAGATAGGTAGACTGAAGCAAACAGAATCTATTTTATGATATGGGTTTCGATCTTGAATACCCAATACATAATAGTTACTTATGAATGGCAACTGAGGACTATGGATTCTGAATTTAGAATTTGTAAAAGAGATGATCTTAATTTCTTGAAACAATTATGTAGCTACTTTTTATTTTGTTTTTCCTATAGCCACTTTTGACCATTGTTTGTCTATGGCTGTAGCTCTTACGCTCAAAGAACGAAGAACATTCCTCTTAAAACTAATTTGTCCTGTAGCTCATTTTGGACATAACTTGTCCTGTAGTTAATCTTGTAATGTTGTTTTCTATTCTGAATGAAACTTGAGGTATAATGATTTATCTAGTATGCATATCTGCTGGAATATTTATTTGTGTATGCTGAATCCTGCAATTATTAGTTTCTCCAGGTGAATTTGTTAGTTTATTCAACTGTCTTGTAATCAATAGCCTAAGCATTTGCAGTCTGGGGTTTTCTTAATTGAGAGTTTCCTTTAGATTCATCTAACTCTGACTAGGGAATTTTATTTCAGATTAATGGGAAGCAATTTGGTGTTGCTCCAAGTCAGGAGAGTGACACACTGTTCGTCGGCAACATATGTGTAGATGCATTTTACTACAAACTACATCCAAAGGATAGAAATGCACGACTCTTCTCAAACGAAAGTAAACACTCAACCATGAACACAATATATACATGGTTCGGTATGATTACCTACGTCCACGGGGGTGAAATGATGAATCTTATTACTTCACGGTGTTACAAAGGTGTTGCTCTTAGTGGGATTTCCTTACAAGATGGACTTACTTCTCACTCACTTCTTTCTCATGCTAACTCGGGTTTCTCTCTCATTTTTCTCCCAAAATTACCACCTACCTCTCTAGAATACAAGTCCCGCTATTTATAGGAGAAAGTTTATACAACGAAGTTAGAATGTTGACCCTGTTATATCTAATTAGCTGTTCTGTGATCGGGCCGAATCACGTCGTCTTGTGCGGTCGATGCATCTTGGCTCCTCGCCTGTATTTCGTTCGAGCCAATCTCTTATGGTCCTCTGTTGACGCGATGTCACTGTCTCGATAGTCGCCCTTATGATCAGCCGATGTGTTCCACACTTTCTTGCATGTTTGACTGTAGCTCCTTGTTTGTCCCGTCCCGCCTTATCTTGTCAGCTTTATCAGAAGTCTGGGTCAAGTCTTGTCCGACATTATTATGCCCGATCCACGTGGCTTCCTTAAATCTCGCGCTCTTTGATCTTTGCCCTATACTTCGCGTTTCTTTGTATTTGGGTGCACTGGGTCTAGGATGTTGCCACCTGGATCTGTAGATAATTTACACCTATATTTATGCCCCTTCTTCCACCCGTGTGGGAGGCACGAGTGGAAGAACATCGTCTTAACCACCCATGTCTTCGCCCATGCCGCTAATCACGCCATGCAGCGCCCTACTAATTTCCACTTTATGGCTGGTAACCGTCAGCGTCGGTTACAAAGTTTCTTCTTTAAATAGCCTGATCCTTTATTTCTTCTTCTTCTCTGTCCTTCTGTTCTGCTGCTGTGGTTTTCTTCCAAGTTTCTTCATATCTTACGCTTCTCAAAAAACCCTAGCTTTCTTGATTTTCTTTCGTCCTTTTCTCCTCATCGATCGTTCGAGGCCGCTGTCGCCTCATCTTTCTTTGTTGAAAATCGAGTTCTCGCATTATCTTCGTTAATGGCTTCTTCTCCTTCCATGGCTGAAAAGAGAGGTCGTTGATGATATTTTTCCGAGTTTGATGTTCCCTTGCTTCTCTCGTTTTTTTGAGAGCCCTTCTAGGTTTGATGATCGCGCGATGAGATCTATTTTTGCCGATAGCTCTTCTTCTTATTTTGTGCGGGTCCGAGAAAAGGGTGAAAGATCTTTCCGATGAAGAGTTCATTGAGCGTTGAAGGAGACGTACGATCTTCAAAATTACGAAGTGACCCTTCTCTCGGGCCGAAACGGTAGTTTGAAGAAAACCGATATGAAGAAGCACGAGCAATCGGCTAATTGTGTGGTCATCACCTTGGGTCAGCTGGAGCTAGGCCTTCGTCTTCCCTTATAAAACCCTGATAGCCCCTTTTATTACGAGATTTAGTCCCAGATTCGGCCTTCTCGTGCTTTAGCTCAATGGACTGGCAATACTTTCCGAATTATGAACGAGTGGAGGGATCGCCGCGATGGTCATGGTTCTACTGCCGAGTGGTCGACCTACAAGCCCGAGGATGCTCCCGAGTATACTGTTGCCAATTTCCTTGTCAACTATCGAGTGGTACTTCGACCTTGGGCGATCTTGCTGGGTTTGCTGCAAGTCCTCATCGGGTCAAAACTATGCCCGAGGGTGTCGAAAGAATGATGCTGGATGCAGATCCTATCGGCCATGGTTCCAACAGGCAAGCCCGACATTCTAATGATCCGACCTATCCCCGAGTTCCGCTTCTTGTCCGAGGTCCTATCCTTCACGGTGACTTCCCGTCGCCTACTTTTCCCGCCGAGCCCTATTCTTTCTGGGTGGTTAATGATGACAAGGCCGATAAGGTACTCACTTTTCTTGATTTCTATCTTGTTAGCTTCGGGAGTCAGTTAATCATTTGTTGTTGTTTGAAAATCTCAGGTCAGTTCCACAAAAACTATCGGGTCTAGGAAAAGAGGTGCTGGCACAAGGGTTGAGGAAGACCAGGGGAAGGTAACAAACATAATGATTCCCTTATAAGTACATGTACTTGCCCCTATTTTTTGCCTTCACATGTTCTGACGAGACACTTGTGCAGAAACACCCTAGGCGCGATGATGATGGCGTTGACGATGTCGACCCTACTCCGCTTAGGCGTAATCCTGGTAGAGGTAAAGAAATTACTAAGACACCGCCGAAAACGAGCCCCCTCATTAAGATTTCCGATGAGGATGAGTTGTTTGGAGAGACTGTGCCGGGTGACAAAGTCGGTGAACAAGGTGGGGGCGACCAGCAGGAGCCCTTGGAGACGCCCGCCGTAGAGAAGGTTGTTGCTAGTGTTTCGGTAGAGCTTCCTTGTGTGCCCCGGTTTACTGACGGATCGTCTTCTAGCTCCGAGACTTGCTTCACTGTTTCTGTCCCGATCATGAATTCCTTGGGTGCGCTTACTTCCTCCGACTTTGGGAAGTATACTGGTGAAGAAATGTTGAATGTTGTACCTGTTGTTATGGCGACATCGCCTTGACACTTGACACTGTGGTGAGCGACTCGGTTCTGTATAGTAATGCCCCACTTCTTATTTCTGTCCTTAGTGTCGCTTATGATGCAAACTCGTTTGTTTGTGTTAGATCATGAACCGTGTACGCTTGGATGCCGCCAATCGCCTTTGAGATAAACAGTTGATAGAGTCTCTCCAACTTCAACTTCATAATGAGAAGGGTCGCGCGAACGAGCTGGAGATCAAACTTGCCGATGCTCAAGGTATATGATTCTTCTTGACTTGTGTTGATTGAGTTTATCGTGCGATCCCGAGTCGGGTATCCTTCTTCTTAGCCGAGGTATCTAGTATAGGTATAGACGCTACTTCGTAGTTTAGGATTCGAAGAGAAAATGGGATATTGAGAAAGACCTTGTGGAAAATCTTCGTCAACGAATGGAAAACAAAGACGACAAAATAGACCGTCAAACTGAGGAGATTGCAAGTCTTGAGGACGAGTTAGAATGACATCGCCGGTTTGATTATGATCCTTCCGAGATGGACAATTTACGGGCTCATTTGGGATCTTCTCAACGTCTTGCTGCCGAAAAAACTGCTTTAGACACGAGTTTGGAGCAAAGGGTAAACGCTCTTCAATTACAGAATCGAGATCTTCACGAGGACCGCCGACGAATATTGAGAGATAAGGATGTGGTGGAGCGAGCTAACAACGATTTTCGGGCGAGTGTGTGAATTTGATAAAGTTATGGGCGATTTAGAGTGGAGTAGATCAGCTGACTTGTGGTTCTCAAGCGTCGCGTAATCGGTTAATGAACGATTGGGCCGAGTATAAGAAGTATTGCCCTAGTAACGAGTTCAACGAGCAACATTATAATGAATTAACCATGAAGTTGTCCAGGACCGAGGATGAGTTGTCTAATTCGGTAGAGTCGCTTCAGTCGGTGTTACCCGCCCTGTCAGGTCTCTTAGACAATGTGTTGAGGCCATTTTTTAGATCCATATCGCGCTTTATTCTTGCCAAAATGTTAAGTTGTATCCGATGAATAACATCCTATATTTGTGGTTTTGTAGCCGCGCAAAAACGTTCGCAGGAGCTTGATCTGGAGGTTCGCCGATTGAAACAGGTCGAGGTCGATTTGGGCTTCAAGTTAGCTGAGGCTGAGGAAAACGCTTCCCAGATTACCCAACAACTCGAGGATGAACGGGTTGCCCATGCGGAGGAGTTAGATCGAGAAAGTTCAGGTGGCATTATGGACTGGTGTGGAGAAGAAGCGGCTCGAGGTCGCGCAGAGGAAGGCCGGCGCGGCTCCTCCCAAGGTTTAAGCTTTCTTTTTGTGGTGCTACGTCACTATGTTTCCCCTTCCATCGGGTTGTAAATCGCTCTAAACACTTCCCCCCTTTTTAATTTCCGCTACCTTGATTGTTCGTTTTAATGGGGGTGCTGCGTCACCGATGTTGTTTGTTTCATTTTCGCTAAACTTTTCATTTCGTATGTCCGCGCGATGCTTTCCGTACTTTGTTATCAGACGCTTGGTGTTATCGATTTAGCTTTTGTTTCTTATGTTATTCTGGCGATTGTTGATTTATGTACCATGCGATCGATGAGGTTTTCGTTTTATATGCTGCTCCTATGGGTGTTGGTTGTTGCATGAGACGATCGATTTGTTTCTTGTTCCGCATGTTGCCCCGACCGTTTGTTGATTAACGCACGACGTTATTTGTTTCGCTTTTGTTCCTGGTGTTATACCCTGAAATTGTTGCTTTTATATGTTAGAACTCTAACCGTTTCTATCGAACACACCCAACAAGGAGGGTCATCGGGCCCTATGCCATGTCCTGATCGGGGTATCTCATCACTATCTCTTTGGATTCAGTGGAAGGGTATCAGTCATCCTAGTTCTAGGCCCGATGGTCCCGAGTGGTTATCGATCAAGCGATCTCGGGCAAGTGGACACGCCCACTTGCGATGGTGGTGACCTTTCGATGTAAGTAGGCCACCTAGCCGAGTAGACCTCGCGTCTAAACAACCTTTGAACTGGTTTCCAACCACCAGAACCCTTAGGCTAACTCGACACTTGCACACCGCCACGCCCGAGTTCGAATAGCCAGGAGATCAGAAGGCACCAAGACTTCCACACCGGGCATTGCCCCGAGTACGAATGCCCATTCGAGTGTAAGTCACCTCAAGCACTTCCACACCGGCTTTGCCCGAGTACGAATGACCATTCGAGTGTAAGTCACCTCGGCACTTCCACACTGGCATTGCCCCGAGTACGAATGACCATTAGTCGCTTGTGCCCTATCCCATACCCCTCACGGTTTCACAGAGATAGAAGACACGTTTGTTTACCGTTTTTTTTTTTTTTTTTTTTTTTTCGCATTGCCCGTCAAGGATGATAGAGTTTCAGGAATCGAATGTTCCATGGTTTGAGCTCTCTTGTTCCGTCGAGTCGCAGTAGTCGATACGATCCCTCGCCCGCCTTAGATTCGATTATATATGGCCCGCCCCATTTTGGTGCTAGTTTTCCGCCTTTTTTGTCGCGCTCCCATTCAGCTAGAAATTTCAATACCTGCTGCCTGGGATTAAACTCTCTTGGTCGAACGCGCTTGTTGTACTCCCGTTGTAACCTCCTTTGATAATTTTCCATTTTTTGTAGCGTCATTTCTCTTGTTTCTTCCAAGTCGTCGAGTTTAGCCAAGATCAGATCGGACGACACGTTTCGCCTCAACGCTTCAGTTCTTGTGGTAGGTATCATTGCTTCTGTTGGTAGAATCGCCTCGGTTCCGTAGGTAAGCATAAAAGGGGAGAACCACGTAGCTTCCCTCCGTGTGGTTCTGTATGCCCATAAGACGTTATATAACTCCTCGCACCAGTTGCCATATTCCCCGTCCAGTTTCTTCTTCATGTTATCGGCGATGGTCTTATTAGTGATCTCGGCCTGCCCATTGCACCGGGGTAAATCGGGGTAGCTTTGCTCTTTCGATGTTGTAAGTGTTAAATAGAAGATCAATGTTCTCGCCCGTAGTTTTTTTCCATTATCGAGACGATGGCAGGGACCTGAAGCGGCAAATGATATGTTCCCAAATGAACTTAAAAACATCTTTGTCTCGAATATTCCTCAGTGGTGCCGCCTCGACCCACTTGGTAAAATAATCCGTAGCCACGATGAAATACTTCCTTTGCCCCGTTCCTACATGTAACGGCCCGACAATGTCCACTCCCCATTTAGCAAAAGGCCACGGACTTATGATCGAGTTTAACGGTACGCCGGGAGCATGGATTTTCTTCCCGAAACGCTGACATTCTTCAAAATCTCTTGTCATTTGCTTTGCGTCCTCGTTCATATACATCCAAAAGTAGCCCATTGTTTTTTCCTTAGCCGACAAGATTCTTCCCGAGTTTGTGATTTCACCGCCCCATAGTGTAGCTCATGTAGGATTATATGGCCTTCTTCCCTGCTTAAGCATCGTAGGAGTGGCCCTAGGTAGGAATTCCGATATAAGATCCCCCCCCCCCTTAACTCGTAGGCGCCCGATTTACTTTTGATCTTGTTCCTCTCGGGTCGACTCTTAGGTAGCTCACCCGTCTCTAAGTATTGATGTATCGGCTTTCTCCAATCACCTTCTTTGTATATCTCGGCTGTGTTAACGGCCACCTCGATCCGTGCTTCTGGTGTTTCAGGGATAGACGGGTTAAGTAGCCTCATAACGCATATCCCTTCAATACTCGGGTCTACTAAATGTGAGGCGATGTATGATAGGGCATCTGAGTGTCTGTTATCCTTTCGGCAGATGTGGCGGAATTTAATATCTGGGATTTGCTTGATGTAAAATTGGGCGAGCTCACAATATTTTTGCAGCACCGGATCGTGTGTAGCGTATTGGCCCGTAATTTTCCAGATCACTAGTTGAGAGTCACTAGTCAGTCGAACCTCATGCATCCCCATTTCCACAATTAACCGTAAGGCATGGATCACCGCCTCATATTCGGTGACGTTGTTCGTTGCCTTGAATTCTAACCTGAACGAATGCACAATATTCCTCCCCTTTGGTGTGGTGAACACCAACCCGAGACCCGATCCGTCTTTGTTAGATGCCCCATCAACAAATACTTCCCATCGTGTTGGGATACTAGCGGCTAGCAGGTCCGCCGACCCCTCTTGTTCTTTTGTCATTCCCGGTATATCTTCTACCTCATCCTCATCACTGAGGGGGAAGTCTGCCAAGAAATCGGCCAAGAAATCGGCCACTACCTTTCCTTTGATCGCGGTTCTTGTCTCGTATACCACATCACATTGTTTGATTATCGCTCCCCACTTGGAGATTCTCCCCGATCGCCCAGCACTATCCAAGACCGCTTCGATAGGCGATTTGGTGAGCACCCGTATTCGATGAGCTTGAAAATATGTTCGTAGTTTAGAGGAAGAAAATGATAGCGCAAGCACCATCTGCTCCATTATAGTGTAGTTCTTTTCGACCGGACTTAAAGTTTTGCTGGCGAAGTATACCGGCTTTTCCACGCCCATCTCTGTTTTAACCAATACCGCACTTATGGCATAGGGTGTCGCGCCCAAGTATAAAGTGAGAATTTCGACGGCTCGTGCCTTTGAAGAACCGGGAGGCTAGCTAGATGTAGCTTGATACTTTGAAAAGCTTCTTCGCTTGCGTCCGTCCATCGGAATTTTCTCCTTTCTTCAAGATGTCGTAAAAAGCCTTGCATTTGTCCGATGATCGTGACACAAATCGTCCCAATGCGGCTATGCAACCGTTTAGTTTTCGCACGTCTTTCACCGTCGCGGAGATGGCATGTCAAGGACGGCTCGTGACTTTTCGGATCCGCTTCTATTCCCCCGGGAGTGATGATGTAGCCTAAGAATTTCCCCGATGTGACCCAGAAGTCACACTTGGCATGATTAATCTTCATCTTGTGTTTCCTCATTGTTTGAAAGATCTCTCGAAGGTCTCGGACGTGGTTTTTTGATTTCCGACTCTTAACTAACATGTCGTCCACGTAAACTTCTATGGTATCGTGAATCTTGTCTTCGAACATATCGCCTACCAGTCTCCTGGGTACGAGCCCCAAAGATTCCTAAGTCCGAATGGCATCTTGGTGTAACAATACAATCCTCTTGGCGTGAAGAAAGAGGTGTGTTCCGGGGTCCTCGGACGCCAATGGTATCTGGTTGTATCCCATGTATCCGTCCATTAAAGTCATCGCTTTCGTATCCCACTATTGATTCTACTAATTGATCTATACCGGGAAGGGGGAAGTCGTCTTTCAAGCAGTGCCTTGTTCAAGTCAAATAAATCAATACATATTCGGACTCCCCTTTCTTTTTTGGTACCACGACCATGTTAGATATCCACTGATAGTGGACTTCCTTATTATTCCGGATTCTTGTAACTTCTTCAAATTTCGACCTCGACCGCCGCTTGCAATTTCTCGCGCGATACGCCTCATTTTTTGTCTAACCGGTTTGAACTTCTGATCAATTTTTAAGTGATGACAGCAGACCTTTGGGTCAATACCCTCCAAATCATGCACTTCCCAAGCTTAATGCCTCCATGTTTTCTTTTAATAGCGTCGTGAGTTTACCGGTTTCTTCGTCCGATAGTAATGCCCCGATCCTCACTACTTTAGGTTCCTCTATCGTTCCCAAGTTTACTTCTTTAGTCGGCTGATCGCCGAGAAGTTTGATTTGGTCTCCCGATCTGGGATGCTTCCTTTAATTGCTATAAAGGGTCTTGTTCTCTGCGTTCAGTGTGCCAGGACCGCTTGAGAAATCGCCTCCTCCAATTCTTTTGCTTCCTTCACTTCCTTTTCTTTGTTCTTTTCTTGCCTTTGCCGAGCTCGCCGTCACTCATTTATTTCTATATCAACTTTCATGCATTGTCGCGCCGCCTGGGAGTCGCCCGTAACTTCCGCTATTCCCTTGCAAGTCGGGAACCTTAACCTTTGATGGTAGGACGATGCCACGCCCTTTATCCCCGCAACCCATGGGCGCCCGATAATGGCCTCATAAGGTGAAGCGACGTCGACTACACAGAAAATGGTTAGCGTGTCGAGGTAGCCACCACCATCTGAAACTCTTAAAGTTACTTCGCCCTTCGGGATGGTTACTGTGCCGTTGAAGCCGTAGATACGGTATGTGGATGGGACGAGCATATCGTCTGAGAGTTTCATTCTTCTGAACGTGTCGTAGAACATCACCTCGACTGAACTTCCGATATCCACAAGAATCCTTCTTAACCCCCACTTTTCAATCAACAGTGTGATGACCAGTGGATAGCTGTGTGTCTGTCCGTTTTCTGGGACATCCTTAGCCGAGAACGATATGGGCACCGTCATCCAAGGTTCCATGGGAAGAGACTTGGCTACGCTGAATATCTCTTTACCGTCACGATCCCTTTTATGGATCCTAGTGGTGATTACTGGGCCGAGAGTGTAGTTTTGCATAGCCTAATGTGAAATGGTGTTTACGAATTGGTTCGCCCTATCGATGCGGACTTGATGAACTGGCGCATCGGGTGTTGCTTCCGGTCGAAGGGGGGTGGCATATACGCCTCAAATATCCATCGCGGATGAGGTGTTGAACAATATCTTTCACCTCTCGACGTTATTGGTGGAATGGACCCTAGACTGATGGTAGTGACAGTATTCGGGATGATCTCGGGTCTCTTGGAATTGTACCCCCCTCGATGCTGGGTAGCTGATGTCGCTCCTCTTCTCAACTTCCTTGAACACCTCTTCCAAAGAAGCGTTTAGTGGGGTATACGATCGGGCTTCGTTCTTTGGCTTCTTCCATTTGGCCATCCATTCCCTCTTCTCACTGTTCCTCGGGGGAGGGTCCGATATTTTTTCTGATCGCCTGATATGGTCGTCCGTGACCGTTTTAGTTTCAGTACCGACTTCAAGATCGGGGCTTCTTGTACCTCTATCTCTTGATTCGGTGAATTTCTTCCAAGGCGATGTAGTGTTCTTGCATTCTTCTCATCTCCTTTAAGGTTTTAGGTTTTTCAGAAAACATGGCAATCCAAATGGGGTCCGATCTCCCCAACGCGTTTTCAAACCCAAAGATGGCTTGGTCCACTGGTACCTTCCCAATTTCAAGATACGCTTCCTCCATCTGTCGGTCAAGGTTATCAATGGCTCTCTGAATCTTCGGGCGAGGGTAAATAGCTTGTTAATTCTTGGCCGAGGTCGACTGTTATGCATATAGGTCTCAAGGAAGGCCTCAACTAGCACATCGTACCCGTTGATCGAACCAGGTGCGAGCGAATAATACCAATCTCGCGCCTCACCCTCCAAACTAGCTGGAAAGAATTTACACATAACTACCAGGTTACTTCTCCATTGGATTAGTGACATGGTATACATCTTAAGGTGTTCAGTCGCATCGCCAGTTCCATCAAATATAGAGGGGAATGAAGGTAAAGTACACTTAGGTGGGAACGGAATTTGTTCCAATTCTTGAGAGAAAGGCATTTTCTCGGCTTCACTCATAATCTCGGCCAGCTTATCCTCTTCGCTTCCGCCCGAAATTTCCTTGATTTTTGCTTCCAACTCCTTGAGCTTGGCTTTAGTTGTCTGATCTTGTCGCCCATCCCTTCCTCGCCTTTCTTTATCGGTGGACGAGTCCTCGGGTGGTCCATATCTCTGCGTTGGGGGAACCGGAGGTAACGGCGGCTGACCTGACTGATTGGGCTAATTAATGTTACTCTGCCCCATCATGGGTGGAAAGTGATCGGATCGGCCATGATAACCCGATGTTCCTCGGCTTGACGACCCTCTTGATCTGGTCCATTGGTTCCTCAGTTGGTAGTTTTCATACTCCAAGGCTAAATTCCGCTGCTGGAGTTCCCTCAGTGCCGCTTATTGTCTCCTCTGACTCTCCAAAATGGCCAACAACGTCGGGTCCATACTCTCATGACTGGAATGTCCATTGGGTTGGTGTGGCCGAGGTTGTAATGGTGCTGATGTGGGTGGTGGGGGCGGTATTGGAATGGTTATATGATTGACAGCTTGAACGGTTGTCGGGCCGATGTCACTTGATATTACTCGCCCCAACTGAATCTGACTAAGACGCTCTTGTTCCCTTCCCAAAGCTTCCTGTTGTTCAATCTGTCGCCTCGTCGATTTCCCCTGAGCTCGCACTGCAAGTGCTTCCTCATCGTCATCGGTGTCTGAAGCTATGAGTCCATCGACTTGATCGACTCTTTTCTGAGTTAGTAGAATCTGGTTCAGAGTTAAGGTGTTATCATCTCGCCCCAAATCTACTTCCTCGTCTACAATGTGCATCCTCGCACATCTCGCGTGAGATTCCTCGGCGGTGGTTGTCGATCGTCCCTTGCCTCGGCCCTCGTTATCCCTCGCCGCATGCCGCTGCCAGTGACCGTGCGATTCCTCAACATCCTTATCGTCCATGAAGTGCTAGCCATTAGTTACGCCGTGTGATAAGCCGAGTATTGCCCGTCCTCCACGTCAAAGAATACGAAAAAGAACCCTTACTTCGACCCGATTTTTCTCGACAAAATGCACAGACAAAAAAGGCGAAACGTTCGACTTCACGATCATCATCACTATGCAGGGGTCAACTTTGGTTATCAGGTGGGTTCCGTTTATCTACCCTATTTTGATCTTATGCTGAATCTGTGGCTGTACTTACTTCCCCGTCACTATCACTCCGTACGACGTCGCTCTCTATACTCGACCCATGCATTTAAGTTGGTTTGTCCTTTGTTCTACATGCTCCAAATCATTGATCTTATGCACGTGATGCTTAGAAAGTACGGCAAGTAACCCCTAGAATTAATTTGAACTTGTACCACCTCCACTTTTTCGAGATTTAATTATGACCTTTCCGACGACTTACGCTACACCGTCGGATAAGAATTATACAAGGTCGACAGTTCATTACACGATGAAACATCTAAAACGCTAACTTTTGGTAACTCCGAGCACCCAACTTCTTACCGCAGCTAAAAACAACTCTCTTAACGCTAACAAACACACAATTATCAAGAACGAACAGTCGTCCCTTCAACAGATTCTTCACGTAGCTTCTAACCCGAATCGTTAGTCGCCGTGAGCTCGTGAAGTTTCTCTCGTTGATCAAACCAAGAAGACGCCGTTACTACTATGACTTTAAATGCTCAGTAAATGACTCAAAACAACCATTACTTCGGCCAACAGATTTCATCGTAGCTTCTACTCCAACACATTAACGTGTATTGAGGAGCTTTTGATCGTCTCTGAAGACTTTAATGGCAAGGTATCCGGAGATCTTAGTCATGTCCCCTTAGTCGGCGCCAAAATTTAGATGCATTTTACTACAAACTACATCCAAAGGATAGAAATGCACGACTCTTCTCAAACGAAAGTAAACACTCAACCATGAACACAAGATATACGTGGGTTCTAAAGATGATTACCTACGTCCACGGGGGTGAAATGATGAATCTTATTACTTCACGGTGTTACAAAGGTGTTGCTCTTAGTGGGATTTCCTTACAAGATGGACTTACTTCTCACTCACTTCTTTCTCATGCTAACTCGGGTTTCTCTCTCCTTTTTCTCCCAAAAATTACCACCTACCTCTCTAGAATACAAGTCCCGCTATTTATAGGAGAAAGTTTATACAACGAAGTTAGAATGTTGACCCTGTTACATCTAATTAGATGTTATGTGATCAGGCCGAATCACGTCGTCTTGTGCGGTCGATGCATCTTGGCTCCTCGCCTGTATTTCATTCGATCCAATCTCTTATGGTCCTCTGTTGACGCGATGTCGGCTGTCTCGATAGTCGCCCTTATGATCAGCCGATGTGTTCCACACTTTCTTGCCTCGTTTGACCGTAGCTCCTCGTTTGTCCCGTCCCGCCTTATCTTATCGCCTTTATCGAAGTCCTGGGTCAAGTCTTGTCCGACATTATTACGCCCGATCCACGTGGCTTCCTTAAATCTCGCGCTCTTTGATCTTTGCCCTATACTTCGCGTTTCTTTGTATTTGGGTGCACTGGGTCTAGGATGTTGCCACCTGGATCTGTAGATAATTTACACCTACAATATGCAAGATATGGACAAAATAAGTTGTAAGTATGACGACACCTTCTTAATTGATCTGCCTTGAGTCATATGTTTCCTTTATCTTCAACATATTCAAGGTTCTATCGCAGTCTGTTTATGTACTTACTCCTCTTTCAGTGTAAATCTGTTAAACTGGGCCACATTGTTTGTTGCGCAGTTGAAGGAAATACAGAGCACCCCAGACACGCTATATATATATAACCTGTTGGTTGTTGATATGAGATTGAACATTATTCCCCTGTGATATTAGTATTTGCATACCAAAAGCATTCTACAAAAGTAATTCCCTTATAGTCCTTTTCTTTTCCTGAATTCCCTGCTTTCTTCATTTGTGTTTTCACTCTTGTTGCATGATTGTATACCTGCTACTGATGAGCCAACTGCTATTTTACATGACCTAGATATTAATCTCTCAACTTACCTCACACGTGCTTCCAACATTAAAAGAAAGGATACAAAGATTTTTTTATTTAAGGAGCTTCGTCATTGCAAGGTTTTTGGTTGAATTTGGACTAGGTTATGATTTTTGTTTTTGTTAAACCTGTACCAGGTTAAGATTCTTTTTAATTGGTTGGTATCAATTGAGATGCTAGACGTGTTTTAAATTCAAGTCGTAGGTACTACCATGTAACTTGAATGTAGATGCCTCTTAATACAGTAGGAAAATTGTCTAGCATACCCATTACTTGAGTTTAAAGGTCATTGGTACTTCAGTGAATATTGACTCGTCAAAAATCAAATGAACTAAAAACTTGCCTTGTCAAATTTAGGTTGCATGAGTATCTTATGCACTGATAAAGCTTGTAGATGAGTTTGCAGCATCCCTTTGAGCACTTTTCTTTCAGCAATGCTGGTTGTCTTGCCTTAAGCTTGCTGTCTAGGCTTATTCGTCTGTATACCACTATGTGACCGTGTATTATGAACTGAACGAAGTCATTGTGTTGTTGATTTTCTTTGCAGGAACGACGTTCTTTTCCCTATGTGAACTAGGGAGACATCACATGGATGCTCTACTTGATATCATTTATAAAGTATTGGCTAAGTTCATCATCATCGGAGGAGCTTATCGTTTTGTTGGAAATCATGTAGTTTTTAGCTTATTGTCTATTAGTTTAGCATCTTGTTGTTTGAACTTACTAGCTTGGACATGTATTGTCTTGAACAAGAATTTCATCTTTGTGTGTAATTTTAAACCTAATGGATATAAAATGAATGAATGTGGAATTCTCAAGTTTTAGTTTGTTTAAATTTGAATTTCAGTTTGGGTTTCATTTGAGTTTAATTTGAGTTCCACTAGACTTGACTTGACTTTTAGTTTCATTTGACTTTGCCTTGACTATGACTTGACTTTGACTGTAGTTGACTTTGAATTCCATTTGACTTGACTTTGACTAGAGTTTCATTTGACTTGAGTTGACTTTGAGGCAGTCAGATTATTTCAGATTTAGCCATTCAAATTTAGTGAATCTGAATCTATATTTTTTTTTATATTATAATTTAAATCTGAGACCCACGGCTAGGGGTCTGTACATCGTTACCCTTAAAATCAGTCGTTATTTTGAGACCCACGGCTAAGGGTCGTACGAAATAGCGACGCTTTATCAGAGACCCCAACAAAGACGGTTAAAAATGGTCGTATATCTCGTATATATGACTTGTCCTGACGGTCGCGGAACTTCTGTTTTCCACTAGTGTGTGTAAACCCTAATCTTAGACACGAAGGGCATTTTAGTAAATAAACTTGGTTTATAACAATCAACTCCTTATGATTTAATATGTGTTTGTCATAAAAATAGTTGGGATTTTCCTCTCTTTTTTTCTTTGTTTTTTCCTTTAATATTTTACCGCTGGAGATTTGCTCAAACGAAAGAAATATAATCTTAACTTCCATACATTTTTTTTATTTAGGTTCATTGGTTATAATGAGATAATGCTCTATATGAACATGGAAGTTTAAATATTTTTTGGAAATATGTCGTCAGTAGCGCTCATCTCAGTAAAATCAACTAATCAATATCGTCCATAAAAGTCTCCACATGCTCCTATTTGTCTCAAGATGACTCATCTATCATGGTCATGTTGTCGATCCTCCAAATAGGCAGAGAATAATATTTTTTTTCATCGAACGAATGATACAAACTATCCGATGTGACATGATTTTTCTGTAATTTTTCAACACCCATTCGATAATAATGTTTAAAATGTGTACCCATTACCTTTTCGAAGGGATTGTTTATATGCAAACCTCTGCCATTAAATCTTCAACAAAGTATTGTTCCCATCAATTCGTCTTACCGAAGGCTTTGATAACTTCAAAAGTATTGGACATTTTGTCACTTACGTATGTTCCTACCTTCACTTGGAATACAATATGGCGACACATTACCTCATAAAGAATCTTGAACACATATTGTGCCCACTGATCCTATTTCAAATTAATAGGTTGTCAATAGATCCTTTACCAAAAGTTGACATATTCTACGTTGAATATTTATAAAAAAAAATATTATGGTATTGTGGATCGTTGCTTTCTAATATTGTAGTTTTCAAAATTGGCCTCTTCAAGTCCCACGGCTTTCTAAGTTTATATATCTTGTTTGTTTTTAACATTTTAGTTAGCCATATTATGTTTGTTACTAACTTTAAACTTGATGTCATCTTCTACTGTGAACTTTATGTGATTTCAGAATCGAAATAGTTTTACCTCTTTCATTCGTATCAAGTAATCCGTTGTATATCCCATCAATTCTTCTATAATAATTCCTTTCTTTTGCCATTTCCGAACCATCAATAGCCATTATTTTCAAACGCAATATGTCTATTTTTTGTTGATGTTATGTATTTGCAATGTTCATTTTTCTTAAATAAATAGATTGTGGAAAAACTAAATAAAAAACAAAAACATAAGTATTACATCGGGTCTAAGTTACTATATCCAAAATACTCCGGACACTGCTTCTGGTGCCTTGTTTCCTCAAATTCCTCGTTGCATTCTAGACAGTACATGCAACACCAATCATTTGAGAAGTGAGCTATTTGCGCAAGTGTGGTCAATGTAACCCTTGCATGTAATAATAGTAACAACACGTCAATTTTTTTCAAGGAATCTAGTTGTAAATGGTATGAATCTAATTGATTTGAATTGTACCTCAATCTTAGATGTCACCTTCTTCTCACATAACATAGCAATTGAGGAAGGACAAATCTTGACCACTCTTTACATAGGCAAAGTTAGCCAAACTATGTTTTGCAATTGCCTTACGTGAAAATTATTATTAATCCATATTTTAGTCAGCTCCTATCGAAGCTGATCTAATTAGTCCTATAGAAAGTTAATCTTAAATTTTTGACCTTATCTCTTGACCAAATTATCGAAGTATTCTCAGTCATGTTTTGCTTTGTGTGATGTACCCATCTGTGTATACTCTACCTTCTAACCCAGTGAATGAAACCTATACATATTGATCTGTAATTTGATATTGTTGATTTGTCATCAAGAGGTCGCATGATTTGAGAATGTAAAATATAAAAAATATTATATAAACATCGGATGCGAAATTTAGATTTATGATTTAAAGTTTTTTATGATGATTTTTGAATGCCAATACATTTTCCCAGTCAATAAGCTTTTATACGGGAATTGAGTGAAAGTTTTTGTATTTATAGGTAGTTGTCGCGAAAAAACTCGACACTGATGGTCTTTCAGGAAAAAGAATGTAATAGTATGTACTTGAGATAACGATAATGTTCTCTTACGCGGGTACACCAATTGCCTTTATATAATATTGGTGATCGAACAGTCATGATCATATTGTCTTATACATTCCGGTATCATCCTCGAAATATTTGGTTTTTGTCCTTATCAATCGTGCAAAAAACAACCAATTAAATCTTTCACAATACAATATTACATGTTTTGTGAAGATTATTTTTTATTTGGTCAATAAAACTCACTAAAAAGCAAAAACTATTATTATACAATACTATTACCAACACCCACCACCATAAAAACCATCCACCGCCACTATTTCTTCCACCAATAGTAATGTTACCGCCTCCACCATTCACAAACACCCTCCACCGCTTATACTAACCCTGCTTCCACTACCACCATTAGAATTAATATAGTTTTTAGTAAAATTATTTATTAATAAAATTATGTATTTATGTTAGATTATTAAAGGGTCATTTATAATAGAAATTTAATTAATCATTATGAACAATCAATGAGACACTAATTAATAAAACGTTTAAAAATGGTTAAGTTGAACAAACCCCAGCGGTAAATTTATCTTTGCCAAGGACAAATCCTGACCACTCTTTACATAAACAAATCGATAATAATGTTTTGATATTGATTCTTGTCGTTCGTTTAGTTATTACATAACATGGCAATTGATTGCACCATTTTTTTTAAATGGACATGTGTTTTATCGAGTTTACTTTAACATTAGAATGATCAACCATGTTTTGTACTTTATATATAACGTTACACATTTTGTGGTGTTACAAAATTAGCATAATATATTTTTGTTCACCAATACCCGCCACCACCATAAAACCATATGAATCCACTTTTTTTATCCACCACCACCTAGTGCCGGAGCCAAGGATTGGCTAACCTGGCTCTAACCCCTTAAATTTTTAATAACTACATAATTTTTATAGTTTTAATTTATAAATAGTACTTTGTCCATATATATTTATGGTTTTGTCCACCAAAGTTTACATGTTTCTCTTAAAAAAAAAGGCCTCCTCAATGTCAATTTTTGACTCCACCACTGCCACGATCACTGCCGCCCATCCCATGTAGGTTGTTGGACACAATTCTAATTTTCAATCACAAATGTCATGTATGAGGTTTACATTAAACAAAATTTCGTCAATTGATTAGTTTCATTATTTATTTTCCGTGTATATATTCTTTTTTGTATTGCAATCAATTTTATTTTAACATTAAAAAATCATGATTTATACGATATAGTACCAAAGATAACAGGAGTACCATTTGGGTGATCCAACTAAGATCATGAAAATATTATCTTGTATGATATCATCCCTGAAATATATGGTACCTTCCTTTATCAAAAGTGTTAAAAACAACCAACCACATCTTCCACACTACGATGTTATCGATGTTGTTACGACAACATAAAATTAATATTGTCCATCACTACTCACCAGCATTCACCGTCACTACTTCTTCCACCGCAAACCAGGGGCGGAGCCAAGATTTTGAGGAGAGAGGGAGAAAAAAATTCTTGGCAAGTTGGATACATGTGAAAAATGGACTTTGTATCCCATTTTACGATAAAAGAACAAAAATAAATATAATTGTGCTTGGCTCTGCCCTTAACCACCACTAATATTTTGGCCTCCACCTCTTCTACTACTCATTGTCTCAAAAAATATCTATTGATATTATTTATCAAAATTACTTATTAATAGAAATAAATATTATAATTAATTATGAAAACATTTATAATAAAAAAATGATTAGTCATTTATTATGAGAAACAATTAGTGAATCACTAATTAATAAAACATAATATATTATTTATTATGTGAAATTAGTGAAACACTAATTAATAAATAAATTATGATTTTTAAGTTGAACAAACCACCACTGTTGATTTATCTTTTCTATCAGTTACAACCAAGGTGGAACACTGGTTAGAGGCCACTCTTATGACACAATAGGTGACGAATTTGAACCTCCTCGTTATAATTTTTGAAATTCCATATCTTGACTTGAGTATTCATTTTTCATTCATAATATTGGAATTAATGCCACGCGTGTGAGTTGTAGGGGGTGGTTAGGAGAACCACAGCCCTTGATTTATCTTCTCTCTAGACAAATATGGACCATCACTTACATAGGCAAACTTAGCCTAGCTTTGTTTTGTATCTTAGATGTTATTGTATCCATGTATCCCTATTACTTTGATGTGATGAATAGAAACTCTATGTCTCTTTACCTTTCCCTGTTATTCTACTACAACATGTTATCATGCAAGAAGCTATATCGCAGAGATAGATTGGATCGGTTGATTTTTTTTTTCTATGGATGCGTTACCAGTATATCATTTTCATGATATTGAAATACTCTAAAGAAATTGAGATATACTCAAAAGTACTTGAGTTACATTATGATGAAAAGTATATCATCTTCAAATTGATTTGTCTCTTAATTTGTAATCTCGATCGACAATTGGATTCGTGATTAGAACATCTTAGTGCTTATTACCCTCAGAATCGATTTAAGTATTTACTTACTTTTGATTTTCGATCTGATCTGAACTCATATATGTTCTTGATCATTTTCTTTAGAATTTGTGACTGGATTTTCTATGGGAGGCAATGAGACTTTCATAGTTTGATTTCAGTTCAAATCTGTTACAAAAATCATAGTCAGAGTTAGATATGTTATAATCTTACCTCAATCAGTTAAATCTCTTCGTCGGAGTTTCTCTGTTAACTGCTACTAATCGATTCTTCTTTAACTATGTGTTTAACAGTAAGAACAAGAGAATCTCCAAACGGAAGAATAGAGAAAAGAAGAAGACGTAAGTTTATTATGAGAAAATCTAAGAAACTTTGTAATCTGTGTTTAGTTTTTTCTATTAACTTTGTAATGATGTTGTTTTCTAAATGTAGTGTTAATCCTTTTGCCAAGAAGGACTGGTATGATATCAAGGCTCCATTTATGTTCACTATGAGAAATGCTGGAAAGACTCTGGTTTATGAGACTCAAGGAACCAAGGTTTGTTGTTTTTTTCTTTCTTTTTGGGTTTAATTTGTTATCATTTCATCTTAGATTAAAATCAAGGGTTGTAACCAGTTTACTTGATGCATTTGGTAGCTCACTGATCTTGTTTAGGCATGAACCTGAGATTTTTTATAAAGCTAATATTGGAGGTTTCCATATTCTTTGTGGTGTTTTTACCATTTCGTTTATTTATTTATTTTGATTTGGTTGAGAAGCTAGTTTTGATTGTTCCTGGATTAGTTTTGTTGGAGGAATTTAATTGTTGTCTATTGTAAATAGTTTACCTAATTTATTTGGCTGAGTAGCATTATTATTGAGGAATCAACATTGATATTACAGAGAGAGTGTTTCTCAAGATACCACTTGATGTTTCTATTCTTTTTCCAGTATGTATTTTGCTTCTAACGCTATTTAGTGACTTAGTTTTGATGATAGGGAGGGTTAAAGATGAAGTTTTTCTCTGTTTTCCTGATTTGAGTTTTTTTGTAAAACTGCAATGTTATTATGCAAATGATTGGTGTTTCAGTAATTTATTTAGTAGAATATGTAACTTGATATACTGACTTCGATCATCAATTTGGTTATGTTAAGTTTTTGATACGCCTATTAACTGTGGTAAATGAATCTTCTTTGTTTGTTGCTAGCCAACATTTGATTTCTGTAGATGTTCATTGTTTAGGTGTTTTTTATTCCTCGAAAAATCTCTAACAAGTCTTGATATCCACATTTGTTTAACTGAGCGATTAGTCACATGTGTTCTCCTTATAACAGTAGAAACTACAAAATTTTTTTTTGTCATGTTAACAGAGATCTATTCTGTTTAAGTCGTTTATGAGTAAATATTTAGCATTTCTTTGAGTATTTTTGTTGACATGTTAACAGAGATCTATTCTGTTTAAGTTGTTTTGAAAAAAATATTTAGCATTTCTTGGAGTGTAACATGTGGACTTACATAACATTTGGACTTGCATAATGAATTGTTTATGACCTCCGTTTTTTTGAATGAGAGATGAATATTTGTTCATGCTAGTATACAAGTGTTGATGGTGATTTTTAGCCTAGGGTTAAAATCGTAAAACCCTAAACCCTAGTAGACAGTGACGTCACAAGATTTAAGTAATAAGCATTTACTAGGAACATTCATTGAAATCTTTAATGTGTCTGTAAGTAATTACCGGGGTATCTTTTTCAATTAGGGTTACAACAAGCCAAACCCTTATTCCCACCTATGCCAATGGAAAATCATGCCAGCCATACTAACCGCGCCAAAGCATGCCAACCATGCTAGTTGCACCCTTATGTCAATGGAAAATCATGTCAACCATACTAACCACGCCAAAGCATGCCAACCATGCTAGCCGCACCCCTATGCCAATGGAAAATCATGCCATCCATACTAACCACGCCAAAGCTTCCCAACCATGCTAGCCGCACCCCTATACCAATGGAAAATCACGCCAGCCATACTAACCACGCCAAAGCATGCCAACCATGCTAACCGCACCTTGTGCCAATGGCAAACCATGCCAGCCACACCTACCGCGCCATGCCAAACGCACCTCGCCATGGCCCCATGCCAACTTAGTCGCGCCACCATGCTGGCATTCCCTACGCGACTACCAAAACGAAGGCGTGCAATAATCAACGGTTTCCCTTCAATACCAGGAGGAAATCCTGGTCGTCTAAGGTTACCAAACTGATAGGTGTAGAATACATCATATTTACTATCTAGAGTTTATGCTTTCTTTGCTATTTTTCTTGTAAATTATGTGTTTTATGCATGTTTTTGAGTTATTAGGTACTCTGGAGTCGCACGGATGAAAAAAAGGAGAAATCACCAAAATTGAGAAAGAAGGGTAAAATTATCATTTCATGGAGAACACTATCTGGAGCCTGGTCATGGTTAAGGGGCACTTCTTTTGGAAGAGCATTAAAAAGAAACAACAACGAGTTGATGTTAAGGGATGACCACATGTTATAGGACACCCCACTAGGATATCCCTTATCTTATGCAGAGGGGTGTCGTTATCCAACCTGTTTCTGTAACCTAGAGTCGAGAGAAACCCTTCCCTCATTCATCACATTTCAGTTCAAATTGAGACAGCAGCTGTGTCTAAAATCAAGAATTTGGGATCAAGAAATTATGGCAGAAAATGAATGAAAAATCGAGAATGGAGAAAATGAAACTCGAGTTGATTGGAAGTTAAAACAAATGAGGAAGAAGAGAGATCTGGTTCTTTCAATTGAAGCTCGGTGATGAGCAATAGGTTTTGGTGACTGGAATCTATGGCGATTGAAAGGGTTTGAGTTTTGTTGTGAATTTGAGATGAGAAAAAAGGGATCTGTTGGGTTTTATTGAAATCAAAACAGATGAGATGAATTAGTGGTTTGTCGATTTGCCAGAACACATGAGAACTCAGTTGGTGAGAAGCTGTTGCCGAGAAATGGAATTTGTGATGAGTACTGCTGTTTAAGAAGAGATTAAGATGGGGTTTGCTTCAATTCTTCTGGTGATGGTTTGAATTGGATTCTTTAATCAAGGAAGATAAATTAAGGTTTGGTGGTTGGTTCTGTGAGTTTGAAGCAGAAATTATATAGCTGAGTTCTGATGATGTGTTGAAAGGCAAGGTGGGTTTTGGTCAGTAACCGAGATGGAGAATTGGTTAAGGTCTAATTTGGGTTGTTGGTACTGAAGTTTGAGTTAGGGTGCATTTGGTTTTTGAGACTGAGCAGAAGGCAGTTGTTGATTGAAGCATCAGGTAGATGGTGGCTGTTGGTGTTGAGTGGAGTTGAATGGCTTGAATTTTGTGTGATTATTGGTAATGCTAGCTTCAGAGAGTGAGTTGTAGGTGATGAAATTGGAATTGAGCTGGTGAACTAGGAGAATACATGAAGTTGCTGCTAATGCTGTATCAAATGGGTAGTGATTGAAAATGCTTAGATGTATGTTAGGTTTGAGAAGGTGGAGATAATGGCTATGATGGTGTTGCTCCTGCTGGAATGGTGCGACTGCACTGGCTAGCTCAGATAGAGTTTTGCAATAAGTTGTAGCTGTGAAGATTGCAGATTGAGAAGATGAAATTGTAGCTGCAGTTCAAGGTGCTGGTGCACTTGGTGATAATTACAGGTGGAGTGCAACTAAGTTTTACAGTGGCTTGCTATTTATGATGAAACTGAAGGAACTACAGATAATGGGTGCTAGTGGAAATGACAGATGGTGATGGAGTTGAAATGGGTTTGCTGGATTTAAGTTGGAGCAGATGGAAGTGAAGGTTTGGCCTGAGAAAGGGTTTCAGCTGCAGTGGGCATTGCTGGTGAATGGGTTCTGGTGCCATGTCATGGAAGAGGAGAAATTAAGATGTGATGGTGGTCTAAATTTGTGCAAGAAGAAATGCAATGCAGCTATAGCAGGGTGAATCTGGTGGTGTTTCAAGTTACAGTGGAGCTGTGTTGCAGGTGGTTGAGCTCTTGGGATTGGTAGTGGTAGCTGGTGGCTTACTGCTGGAGTTGGTAGTGGATTAGAATTTGAATGAATCTGAGTTTGGTGAAGCTGGGAGATGAGTTATAATGGTTGCTGTTTTGGGCATGGGATGTAATTTGGAATTGTGCAGGGACGGCACAGCCATCATGGCAGGCAATGAAGCACAGTGATAGTGCAGCACAAGATTTGTCCTGTGCAGAATTGCAATGGCTCTGACCTTACTCAGACCAGCTAGCCTAGTCAGTTCACCTGACTCATAGTTGACTCGGTATGACTCGGCGGTTGAACCGAGTTGACTCGGTTGACCCGAGTTGGACCGTTGATTGGTTTGACTTTTCAGGTGGCCGGCGCCGAATTTCGGCCAAAAACACAGTTTTCCGGCAAGCATTTTTTGGGACATATTTTCTACACGGGTTTCTCTCACTTGTGGGCTTGGTGGACTTCTATCTAATGGACTTTGAAGACAAAACCTAATTTTGTAAGAAAAAAAGTTATAATAAGGAAGTTTTCTACAACTTTTGGGATATCACGTTTTATTCTTGGAGCTTTTGCAGAGAACTACTTCTATGGTTTGCTTTCTTTTATGTTTCATCTTCTTTCTTTGATTATTATGATGATGAACTCCAATAATATGAGTAACTAAATACAATAATTGGTTATGGGATAAAAGTTGATTTCTTCAAGCATGTTATTTGATTCTATGAATTAGTTTTGTCTCAATTCTATCGTTTATGATTCATCGTTTTTAGTATCATATGATTTGAATGCTAGTTTGGTTGAGTCCGGAATCAATTGGATTTGTTTTCATCTATATAGCTATATTAGAGTTTTCAATACGTAAAAGTTGTTATCTCTGATTTCTAGTAGCATCTTGTGGTTAATACTTGTAGTGATACATATTTTTAATCGCATATGAATCATAACCTTTGTTAAAACGAATTAGTGCTTTTTCACGTTTGTTTGCATTTATTAGTCTTATTTCATAGAACTTATTGCTCTTAGGGAGTTAAACTTAATTGTTCTTTTACACTTTAGGTTGTTTTTTAAGTAGATTTCACAATAGCATCTTTTAATGTTGTTTGTGATAAAATCAGGAAATAAACGGGATGCTCTTGCGATCAAGATATCCTAGGACTTTTGATAATTGCGAGATTAAATTACCAATTCTAGTCATTGATGAAAAATACATGTTTGTGAATGATACTATCCCGTGACCAATATCTTCTCTTTATTGATTATTCAAACTATTTGCTTTGCTTTATTTTATTTTATTATGTGTACCGACTCTACATCATGACGGTTACCAGTTACTATTCATGAGGTAGCTGACGCTACTACAGTAACATTCGAAGATCTACCACGCTACCGCTAACACTAGCATTCCGTGATCCACCCAGCACGCCTTCCAAGTACCGATTCCACCGTCCCACGGAAAGAAGCCTCTGCGCTATCATCACAGCTTGATAGCCAAAGTTCCAGTGCCAACAGTCCGCGTCCAAGACAGCACCAGACGCACATTACAGACACACATGTCATACACACATGCAACATGAACATGACCGTCCACAATACCCTACCCTGGTCAACACCAAAAGATGGTGTCTCTCCTTTGCTAGTTTCTATGCTCAATGGCTAGCACCGGCAGCTTGCGTCTTCCAGCGCTGACAACTTACGTCTTTCTAGTGCCGACGGCCTGCATCCTTTTTCCGTCGCACTTGAACGCCCCGCATGGGATCAACAATCACAATTTCATCACATGCAAAGATGAACGACTTCTCCGAAATCGAGGCAAATCATCAAACCCCCTGGTTTCACGAAGACTCTCTTCCTGTCAAGAGACGCATAATTTCTGGGGACTTCGTCCAAAAAACTGTGTGGTCCGTGATGGAACATTTGTGTGGAATATTGTATTTCTTCAAGTCAGAATGTCAAGACATATCTGCAAGTCCTCAACCGCATTGCATCAGGGAAGCATCTGTTTCCAACCATAGAAGCCACTCCCAAACCAGAGCACGGTTGATAGAAGGAACCTGAGATTCCTAACCACTTTCCGCATTGCCAGTCTCTCCATCATCACCGGTGATATTGGAAGAAGAATACACCCCTTTGTGAATACAAAACCGTATAGTATCTTCTGGTCGAACCGAGCGTGCTTTCTTTTCATCTTCACCACCAGTTAACAAAATTGGCACAAAACCTGGATAATTCCTCCGAGCAGGAGCAAAGTCTTTGGTAAAGAAATCATCGTCCGTATTTGGTTTGGAATTTTCAACGTCTTTCGATGAAGCTTGTTCAGGTAACATCTTCTCAGACTGCTTCATAACAAATCGACAACTAGATATCTGCATGCAACAAAACAGATGAAGTTAAATCCCTGAAGCATGGAAGAACATTACTTTCTACGGTTTCGAAATACGTATAGAATATTCTTCTCCGGGTTCATGGGATACGGTATTTTCTATGGATTCAAATCGTATATACGGTATTCTCGGGTTCGAAATGGATGAGCAAGATTTCTTCTTCAAGATTCACATGAAGCATATATGCAGTATTTCCTACAACAATATTATCTACGGATTCAAGCACATATACAATATTCTTCTTTGGGATTCATGTACAATATTTTTCTGGGTTCAAGAGCATATACAATATCCTACTTTGGGTTCAAAATTATATGCGCAGTATATTTTCTAGGTTCAAGATCATATACAAAATCCTACTTTGGGTTCAAAATTATGTGCGCAGTATTCTCTACGGATTCAAAATCACATATACACAATATTTTCTACAAGAAGCACGCCAACCTACTTTGTTACCGCGACAACATTCTCTTTTCGATTACATCCCCTACCGAGAATTGTTGTCGCTCATTCAGAACTTCACCACAACAAAAACTACTACAAAATGGAAGCATGTAAACCATACTGGAGGACTGATCATATACGCGGGATCCCTTCACCGTCAAATCTCACAAGATATGGTCAACTTCAGACGAAGCAGTTTTTACTATCCTCGATTCGGTTTCCACCATCTGAGGCTCAATTGGGATTTTTTCCACTTCCACTGAATTGGCAATCAATACTTTATAACCTGGAGGTGCAAGTGATTCATCGTCAAAAACTCCATGGTTGCTCATACTAATGGACCCATGATTCCCAACTTCGTTGTTAAGCACCTAATACGAAGATTACATGGGATTGGGATGGATCAAGCGTGGAAAATCAGTACGATCATATAATCAAGAAAGTAAGTGAGCTAACATCATTTAAGTTCCTTATTATGCTTCTACTACATGTGAAAGAAGTACCAAAGTCATGAAACGCGTTTTCCGAACAAGCTCAGCTAAGGGAAATCGACACTTCCCTATGTTTAATTACGAACTGGGAGAAATTGGTGTGGAATCTAGCATTGGGTTATGTACCATTCTCTTTATATGGAAGTCACCTACATTTTTTCAAATTATCACGTCAATCGGATGAACGAGCAAGGGGAGGTGACCAAAACATCAGACAACACGCAACCTGGAAAAGTTCTGCAAACCTTCTGGAAGTTTACTTTTTCTCGCTTATCACCCCCTAAACAAGGTCAAAATCCGAAAACCTTCCCAACTCGCGCCAACTACCCAATACTTCCAAGATTCCTATTTCCTCCAATTTGTGCCATCCTCCCGATTCGCGCAAAACTGCCAGGGATAAGGATTCCGAATACAGTTCGCATCTCAGAAAAAAAATGTCAGATAAATCTCTTCACTTCTCTTTAAGATTTTGTCTTGGAACCATCTCATGCTTACCTCGCAACAAAGCTCCTGTTCCGAGCTAAGCAGGGGACTTAATGTTGATGGTGGATTTTAGACAAGGGGTAAAATCGTAAAACCCCATGACCTAGTGTTACCAGCAACACATTAACGAAGAGCATTTAATTCAGGTGTCAATAATTAATAGGGTTTTTTTTCTTCAAAATACCAGATTAGGGTTTTCGACACAGAACCCTAATTCCAAAACTAAGCCGCATACTGCGCACCATGGCAACGACGCCAAAACCAAGACGCATACTGCGCACCACGGCAATGACGCCAAAACCAAGCCGCATACTGCGCACCATGGCAACGTTGCCAAAACCAAGCCACATACTGCGGACCATGGCAACGACGCCAAAACCAAGCCACATACTGCGCACCATGGCAACGATGCCAAAACCAAGCCGCATACTGCGCACCATGGTAACGACGCAAAAACCAAGCCGCATACTGCGCACCAAGGCTACGACGCCAAAACCAAGCCGCATACTGCGCACCATGGCAACGATGCCAAAACCAAGCCGCACACTGCACACCATGGCAACGACGCCAAAACCAAATTGCATACTGCAACCATGCCAAACTAAGTCGCTATGCCATTGGCACATGCCAAAGTAGTGCCCTAGGCTTGCAAACCGTGCAACCTAGGCCAACATGGCCGTGCGTGCCATTGGCATATGCCAACACGCACCACTAGCCATTTTCCAAGTCACTATGCCATTGGCACATGCTAAAGTAGCGCCCTAGGCTTGCAAACCGTGAAAACTAGGCCAGCATGGTTATGCGTGCCATTGGCACATGCCAACACGCATCGCTAGCCAATTTCTAAGTCGCTATGCCGTTTGGGACATGCCAAAAATAGCGCCCTAGGCTTGCAAACCGTGCAACTAGGTCAACTTGGACGTGCGTGCCATTGGCACATTCCAACACGCACCGCTAGCCAATTTCTAAGTCGCTATGCCGTTTGGCACATGCCAAAAATAGCGCCCTAGGCTTGCAAATTGTGCAACTAGGTCAACTTGGCCGGGCGTGCCATTGGCACATGGCAACATGCACCGCTAGCCAATTTCTAAGTCGTTATGCCGTTTGGCACATGCCAAAAATAGCGCCTTAGGCTTGCAAACCGTGAAACCAGGTCAACTTGGCCGTGCGTTCCATTGACACATGCCAACACGCACCACTAGCCAATTTCCAAGTCGCTATGCCATTTGGCACATGACAAAAATAGCGCCATAGGCTTGCAAACCGTGCAACTAGGTCAACTTGGCCGTGCGTGCCATTGGCACATGCCAACACGCACCACTAGCCAATTTCTAAGCTGCTATGCCATTTGGCACATGACAAAAATAACTCCATAGGCTTGCAAACCGTGCAACTAGGTCAAATTGGCCATGTGTGCCATTGGCACATGCCAACACGCACCACTAGCCAATTTTTAAGCCGCTATGCCGTTTGGCACATGCCAAAAATATCTCCCTAGGCTTGCAAACCGTGCAACTAGGTCAACTTGGCCGTGCGTGCCATTGGCACATTCCAACATGCACCTCTAGCCAATTTCCAAGTCGCTATGCCGTTTTGCACATGCCAAAAATAGCACCCTAGGCTTGCAAACCGTGCAACTAGGTCAACTTGGCCGTGCGTGCCATTGGCACATGCCAACACGCACCACTAGCCAATTTCCAAGTAGCTATGCTGTTTGGTGCATGCCGCAAATAGCGCCCTAGGCTTGCAAACCGTGCAACTAGGTTAACATGGTCGTGCGTTCCATTGGCACATGCCAAACACGCACCACTAGCCATTTTCCAAACCGCTACCAAGCCCAAAACTCAAGGCCCACATGCCAACACATAAACCACTAGCCACTTTCTATTCCAAGCCGCTATGCCATTGGTACATGCCAAAGTAGCGCCCGCAACTTGGACAAAGTGGCCGTGCGTGCCATTGGCACATGCCAACACGCAACCACTAGCCAATCCCAATTCCAAGTCGCTATGCCATTGGCACATGCCAAAGTAGCGCCCGCAACTTGGCCAAAGAGGTCGTACGTGCCATTGGCACATGCCAAACACGTTACCACTAGCCACTTTCTATTCCAAGGCATTCCGCGCATGCCATTGGCACATGCCACATGCTCCACTAAGCGACTTTGGCATTTCCATCCGCACTCAAAGTGCAACTCGCAGCCAAGGCATTCCGCACATGCCAAATGATCCACTAAGCGACTTTGGCATTGTCATCCGCACTCAAAGTATAACTCGCGGCCAAGGCATTCCGCACATGCCATTGGCACATGGAAAATGCTCCACTAAGCGACTTTGGGATTGCCATCTGCACTCAAAGTACAACTTGCGGTCAAGACATCACGCACATGCCGCAATGCTTCACTAGCAACTTTGGCATTGCCACTTGCGCCCAACTCTCGAGACATCAACACAAACTGGTGGATGCTTTCTTGGGGTTTTGTTTTGTCGGTCACAGCGTGCAGCGTACACTACGCTCGCAATAAAGCAAGGCGTGCAAGGAATGAATACGGTCAATTAAATAAGGAAATTTATGGTGAAAACTTTTTCACCATAAAGCCAACGGTTTCCACCTCCTCTGTTTTAATTGACACATTTACTCAATTCCTTAATGAGGCCAAGGTACGTTCAATCTCACTTGTATAAATAGGTTTCACCTATTCTGCCAAAACAGACAAGTCTTGGTCAGGAAAAATACAACATACTATCAGATAGCAACTTTGCAAGCTCTCTCTCTCAAAGCTTCCATTGATAGCAAGCATCCTAAGCTTCTACTCTTCTGATACAAGTCGAGATACTACCCATCCATAACTCTCTGGTATCATCACCCTTCTTTGATATCCTCCCCAAATTAACCCTTTTCCTCCACTTTGTAACCGAAGCAAATCTGGAATGACCATTTTCTTGGTTTAGGCCAGAATTGTACAGATTGATATCTCGAATCAAAAGTGCTCACGTGCAACACATTTGTTTACGGGTTTAAACCAGTCACTCCATCATCGAATTTACCAAATTTGGAAGAGGCTATTTTCTCCCATAAATAATATTACAATTGGATTTTGCGGAAATCTGAAGAAATTTAGTTTTTATGTGAAGGAATTAGAAGAAAGTAGAAAGTGAAAATTTTGCAAACTGTGAACTACAAGGAAGTGCATTTTTCCCCAATTTGATATTTTTTTACTAAGGGCAATTGATAATACCGTCCCTTTTTAAGCCCCTGATTTCTTGCCGCTGAGTGTCCCTTCTAGCCATTTTATGTCTTTTTCCTTCAACGGTCTTCTTCCAACGGTCAAATTCCACCGGAATTCTCACCGGCAATGCAAATCTCCTTGATTTTCATGGTAGATTTGAACTCCGAGGATAGATTAACACCCCTCTAGATATTCGACGTGTTCTTCTCCCTTTCTATCTATTTGTTTCCCTTCTCTCTTCACTACGGGAGAAACAGTAATCTACAACCCCAAAAATCAGTTGTCGTACATATACGACAACGTTTATCTATAGGTTTCATAAGGTGGTGGTGGTGGGGGGGGGGGGTGGGGGGTGGGGGTGGGGGGTTGTAGAAAGTCCTCCAATCTACACAACTCTTCAGATGAGTCGTAAAGATAGTTGTGGTTTAATCTTGTACAATGTTTGTTTCAGTTGTCAAAGTATTTTGAAACTTGATCTTAATGCCTAACACAACCCATACATGGGTTGTGAAAATAACTCATACACTACCGTTGTTTGGGTTGTAGGACATTCGTCCACAACTATGGTTAAAGTTGTATGACATCTCGTTGACAACAATGGGAAGAGTTGTATGACATCTCGTTAACAATTCTAATTCTGAGTTGTGGTACATATTGGATTTTAATAAAAAAAAATTCAGAATTCAGATACAAAATTAAATCTGTAATACTTAAATAACCATCTATTTACCAGAAACACAATACATAAATTTGCTTCTACCAGCTCAACTCTGTATTACAGTATCACCAGAATTGCACCAACATCTGCATCTCAGTTTCATACACTGCAACCATAAGCATACATCTAGTTCATACACATCTCATTTAATAACTCAATGCAACTACCTCCATATCTGTCAGTCCCAGTTCAAATAATTGTTTGTCTTCTAGTGCTAGCATTGTTGTTGCTGGCAGTGTCTTATAGATTGTATTACTATATTTTTATTTGGGGATGGGACTTCCTTAGTCTTGGCAGCCTTTCTTACCTACAACATAAAATGCAGAACTCAGATAAAATGATAAGACGATGATGCAGACAACTTGAACAGATGCAGCAATGTAAAGGAGAAACTAAAAATTATAGCTGGAAGTAAAGAACTAAGTTGCAAGATATATATGCAAACGAATTCACATCTCCGTATTTACAAAAGCTACTTTCAAGATAAGTAAGCACATACCACTTAAAAATTTTAAACACTGAACCGTAAAGATAAGCATGCACTTACTTCATTGTTTGCCTTCGCAGACAAATCGGTCCTCACCATTTTTTAATACGTACAACTACAAAAACAGGTCCAAAATTAGAAACAATCCCAGCTGTGCAAAACACACACAATACTAAACAAGGTGTGCCAAGCAATCTGCGTGTAGTGAATCTTACTCTATTGCACTACTAGCAAACACTTTGCTGCTCTACCCAATTTAAAATTCTTAATCAGACACAACCACTTAACAAACTTGCATCCCATATGCTTTGTAAAAAACTGCGCATTCTAAAACCTTCAACAAATACTTGTCAGTCAGAAGAAACTACAACCTTATAACATCCTTGAAAATAACACGAGGGTCAAAGTTTCAGAGTGCATAAAACATTCATCTTTGATTCAAATTAAACAACCAATAGCTCTATAGAAAGATAACAATCTCCTCTACAATTTTCATTAAGACATCATGACCTGAATCGGTCTCTAGCATACCTATACAAGTCCATAAAGACGCCTACTCACCGCTGTAGAAATCGAGGGATCTCCTAGCACGGGTTGAGGTTCCGGTCTATTTCCTTTGTCCATAATTGTTATGGGGCGAGGTCCATGTTCTCATCCGTTCGTGGATGTTTAATGTACAGGGTCTGCCAGAGATAATTTCTTACTAGTTTGTTAGTAAAGGGGGGGGGGCAACTCTGCAAGGAAAAGAGATGTTTTGAAGTCGCCACCTGACTAAGGGGAGTCAGGACCCTTTTAACTAGTTTGAATTCTTTTGAGGAAAACAAAACCAGTTATGACTTTCATGTTTTTGGTCTTCTATCAGAGAGTCTAGGTAAGGAGATTCTAGTACGGGATGGGAAGGTGTTAGGCACCCATCAGCCGCCCAATCGTAAGATTGGCCTCAACTTCATGATTAAAGGGGAAAATGTTTATAATTATATTGTTAATAAAAAAAAAAAAAAAAACTGACGCATAGTGATGAATAGTGATTAAATAGTGACTGAATAGTAAATTGAATAGTGACCGAATAGTGCACAGTGATTTGAATAGTGACCTGCTTTATTTATTACTTTCTTATCAATGGATCTAATGTGGGAGGGAATTCCGCTTTATACTCACACTTTGATTTATCCCACTTGTAAGATTACTAAAAAAAAAACAAATTATTTTTATATAGTGCATGTAAAGAGTAGCTGCGGTGTTACTACGAAATGGAAAAACCATTCCGTTCCCGTATAACTACATAATTACCAAAAAGATAAACAATTAGTATACCTGAAATATGATACCGAAACTTGATAGGATTCTTACGATGATTTCTCGCTTCTGTTAAGTATGCAGAAAGTAATTAAAGTACTAGCAATTTAATGCTAATCTTTTAAGAACTTAAAGACGATACTTGATTTGATACTTTTATTTTATTTATTTTTTTGGGGGGTTTTCTGGAAATAATCTAGAAATGTATAGGATAATAATAACTATTATGTAAGAAAGAAACCTGATTTCTCTTTTACTAAATCACAAAATACATAGAGATTTAGAACATGTGAGGAGAAATAAAGAGTGTTTTCTCTCTTAGGCAGAGTAGCGAGCAAAATGGTGTTGGAAGAGGTTTTCGTGAGAGGAAATTATATATCGGAAGAGGTTTCCATGAGATAAAATCATATATCGGAAGAGGTTTCCGTGAGAGAAAATCATATATCGGAAGAGGTTTCCGTGAGAGAAAATCATATATCGGAAGAGGTTTCCGTGAGAGAAAATCATATCTCGCATGATCGATTTACATTGCCTTTTATAGGCAGCGAATTCTTCAATCCCCCGCAAATACCGCAGCCAAATCGTTGAAATTCGACTAATTGATCGTCCTTTTTTTTTCTTTCCTTCTTCTTTGTCAAAAGGTGTGGGTCCCACTTGTCCTTTTTTCTTTTTTTCTTTTTCTTCTTCCTCCCGCACTTGTTCTTTTGACAAAGAAAAGTTGATTCCATTTGTTAAAATCAGTCACTAATCAATGTCTTGGTGTTGATAAGGGGAAGACGAAAAGTGGTCGTCCCTTAACGTCTTCTGAGTTCTTGTTTTGCTCATAACTTTTTCATACGGATTCGTAATGACTCGTTCTTTCACCATTGGATTTGCATTTTTCCCCTCTTTAACGTGAAAGCAAGACTTCCCAGGTTTGGAAGGATGATAAAATGGGTAGGAGCCGTGCTTGTGGGCTTGATTGGTAGAGCTGGTGGGCTTGATTGGTAGAGCTTGTGGGCTTGATTGGTTGAGCTTATGGGCTTGATTGGGAGAGATTGTGGGCTTGAGAGCTTGTGGGCTTGATTGGTTGAGCTTATGGGCTTGATTGGTAGAGCTTGTGGGCTTGAGAGCTTGTGGGCTTGATTGGTTGAACTTATGGGCTTGATTTAAAGGATATGAAAATCCTTAATTGCTCCACAAATAATTTCTCTTGTATTCTGCTCCGAAGTATAAGAATGATATTTTCTATGGAAGGTGCGGAAATGGGGTGTCAACAGTTGCCCCTCTTTGAGAGTAACCGTTTTCGGTTAACGAACAAAGAACTGAATACCCTTTCGCACCTTATCTTTTCCAAGAGGTGATTTTGATGAGTTGATGAAGAAATTCTGATGTTGGCCGAGTTTGCCGCAGTTAAGCTTGTCAGCTCCATTTTCTTG
Organism: Papaver bracteatum; assembly: GCA_023529315.1. Lineage (NCBI taxonomy): Eukaryota > Viridiplantae > Streptophyta > Magnoliopsida > Ranunculales > Papaveraceae > Papaver > Papaver bracteatum. Next base: position 168,282 of record JAJJWX010001308.1, read on the forward strand.
ATTTTTGAACCTTTGCGGTTGATTCAGTTGGATTGCCCTTTGTTCGAGCCGATTGAAATAGTTGAATAGGTTGATGAAGAAATATACTAACGTTATGGGTCTGCCCCAGATTGAACTTGTCGGTTTCGTTCACATTCTGAAAGTGCATCTTCTTGGCTTCCGTTCCACACTTTGTCCTGACATGACTTGCTTTTCTTTCACGAGACAATTCTGATAAAGTATTTTTTTTTCAAAAACTTCTTGAGGAAGTAATTACCCCCTTTTTTTTTTTTTAATTTATAAGATAGGGGAGAAATACCTTTCTTTAGGTAAGAAACTCCTTTTATTTTCTTCAATATGTCGTCTAGGCGGATGGCTATCATTATTCCTGATCCTCCAACTTTGCCTATGCTGCGTAGAATACGAAGAGTTGGGGTTTTAAACGATGTGGATGATCACGTTTCTGCAAGAATCCAGGAAGACCCTGTAAGTTTCCTTGTTGATCGAAATTTTCTTCTTTGTTTTCCAAGTTTCCTTTCATTATTTCTCAACCACTGCTTTCTTTCATAGAATTACGCTTGGGCGCGTATTCGCGGAGGGACCACTGGTATAGTAGAATGGTGGCTGATGTTGAGATGATGCAAAGGTGTACGTGATCTTGTACAACAGATTGGTTGGTACGACTTTATTGAAGCTTTGGAACCGTTCCATGATGGCGAGAATGCTTTAATCATGGCAGAAAGATGGTGGGGTAATACTAATTCATTTTACCTGCCACATTGTGAGTTAACCATCACTCCTATGGATTTCTACATGATTACTGGCATCCGTGTGGGGGTAGGAGCTCCCGTCCCGGTGGGCGAAAACATGACAGAGGAGAATGTCTGAAACCTGTTGGGACCACATTGTGGGGATATCTTCCCTAAAAATTGGTATGTCACTAATAAAGCTTGAAGACGAGTTTCTCGGTCCCCGAGCTGGATCTCACTGCTGACGCTTCAAAATATGATGCTAAAGTTATTATTGTTACCAGAGCTTTCTTGATCTTCGTTGCGGGTCATACCTTCCTTGACTCTTTTGGTGGCTATATCAAATCTGGTTACTTGGCAGCATTTTCTGACCTTGAATTGGTGAATTTTTACGATTGGGGAAGTTGTGCGATGGCGCGACTTTACACCTATCTGTCTCGAGCAACACGTCTTCAAACAAAAGACTTATGTGGATTCTGGCCCATCTTGAATGTGAGTACATTTTCCTTGCTTTAGGTTGAACGATTTTGAACCCCCCTTTTTTAACACCCATATTCTTTCTTTGTAACAGTATTGATGTTACGAATATTTTCCTCTTAGTCGCCCTCCTTTTGATACAAGCTTCTCCAATAGTCAAACATTTCCTCGAATGGCTAGATGGAAAGGTGCACTTCGAAGGCACTCGACTGCATATACGCGCCTTTGTTTGGAGGGGGCGACAGTTGAATCTGTAAGAAACCCTATATTTTTTTTTGTTTTTTTTTTTTTTTTTTTTTTTTTTTTTTTATTATTAATATATATATATACCTCCATTTTGATCGCAGATTTGTTGGGACCCTTGGAAGGATTATCTGATTCGGCGTGATCAAAGAGCCATTCATGCCATGTCGTCTAGCATGCTTCGGTACTTGTTACGTGGCCGGATTATCGTGCTTGGTATCTTGGTGACAGATTTGGGAGACAAATTAGTCAACCAGACGCTACACCCCGTTTTCCTCCTCCCAACGTTACATGTTTTCCTTATGCATCGTTTAGTGATATGGACGAGATTTCACTTCAACCGCAACGTTCCTATGAAGATTCTGTTGATCGGGGAATGAATTTTGAATCATTTTGGAGATCGGTTTCTTTAGGTCCACCTCTTGCTATCCAATATTGCCGAGAGAATCTTGTAGTGGGTGATCCGGGTTTTGCCCCTCGTCCATTATTGATGGGATCTTCCAGCAATGCTTCTTCTCAACAAGTTCCACTAACGGGCTTCTGTCATCTTCTTCCAACATGGGATTTTCAAATACCTATCTTGGGGACTTCAAATGTGGTTCCAATTGCAGGTGGCCCTGTTGACCGTGAAGATATTATTGGTTTACCTCTCCGGATGATATTCCTGAGGTACCGTTGTTACTCTCTCTTCTTGACTTAATGACTTAATACTTTTTATTGACTCCTTTCTCGCTTCAGGCTTCCAGGACCTCTTCAAGAATACTTGCTCCGTTTGGTGGATAGCCGTGGGCGCCAGTTGACATCGGTGGTGAATGAGATGTACGGTATCATGTTAAGATATGATGAAGTCAGTAGAGAATCCCTGGGGAGGCAGGCACGTATTGATACTCTTTCTGAAGAATTATCTACGCTTCGACTTCTTTACGAGGTAGACTGCATTTTTTCTTTTGTTTATTTTTTTGTTTATTATTTTCTTTTTTGTTTATTATTTTCTTTTTTCCTTTATTTTTTTCTTTTTTCTCTTTTTTTTCTTTTTCTCTTTTTGATTTTTTGATTTTTTTGATTTTTGATTTTTTTGATTTTTTTTTTTGAACAGGGAAAAGGGGCTAGCGGATCGGATGAATGACCCTAATGGGTTGAAGAAGCCCAACGGGTTACGAGTTTCATTTCGGTTTGCCCGAATAGCAGTTTGATGGAGCCCTAATCCTTTGCTTTAAATTCCTCGCCTTCTTCTTCCTCGACCATCAGTTTCCCTTTCTTCCTCTCTTTTTTTTTTCTCTGCAAATCTGCCTCTTTCCTCCATCTTTTCATCAGATCCTTCTTGTATGTGCCGGATCTGGACTGTGATCTTTCTTTTTTTGATCACCGTCTTCATGTTCTTCTACTTTCTGCTTGTTTGGTTCATCGCCATAGTAATCATTTACTGGTGGAGTATGCGAGATGCGATTTGAGCTTTTGAAAGTAATGATAATCGAAGTGAGATTTTGGTGGAATCTCGGTATAGATCTGTATGAATCTTCTCTTTTCGTACTTGATGGTAGTGCATCTTGAGATCCAGATTAATGTTCGCTCGAAGATGAAGATCTGATGATTTAGGGAAGATGCAAGATCGTTCCATATCTTGATTTCAAAATACATACAAAGATAAATCCAGATTTCAAAGTTGAAATCGGATTTAGATTTAGATGTATTCTGACAAGTATGGATGATCTGCCTGTGATGAAGATGTCTAGATCTAGTGTGTCACATGGACACTTTTACCACTATTACACATTGGTTTCGATCAATGGGAAATGGTGAAAAGTTGGATCTTGATCTAGACTCAGATAAAATCACCAGCTTTCCTTATTTGTTTTTCATTTCTTCTTCTTTGGTTTGCCGTCAGATTATTTTTTTATTTCTTGTTGTTGTTCTTTTTTTTTTCTTTTCTTTTGCTTGTTTCTTATTGTTGTTGCTTCTTTTTTTCTCGATCTGATCATGTATCCTTTAGATAAGGAAGAGTTCATGCTTTTCATTGTTGTACACGAAGATTCTGTAATTCCTTCATTTGTGAATGAAATATTTTCTTTCTGGTGGTGCTTTTGTTCTTTGGTTTGACTTGCATTGACTGTGCAGATCGCTGACTCCGGTGGAGAAGCCTTAATTCAGATAACTCGTCGTTCACAAAAATCTTAAAGCATGGTTAGAACATGATTAGGCTTAAAATAAATCAAGAAACGTTTGCCTCAGTTGCCTATTTGGTACGTGTGCAAGGCACAGTATAATCCTAGGGCTTTCATCATCAGCATTTATTTTATTTTTATTTTTTGAAAACAAAATAAAAAACTTAAAAATTTACAAAACTGAAATTTTGATTTGGAGAGTTTGTCTCAGCTGCCTATCTGGTTGCTCATAACACCATACCCAAATCCTAAGCTTTACATCATTGATAAACTCTCCGATTGTTTTTTTTTTTTTGAAAACAAAACCTTAGAAATATGTGTTTTTTTTTTTAAGAAAAGAAATTAAAACTTAATAAACTCTTTTTTTTTTTTTTTTTTTTTTTTTTTTTTTTTTTGAAAACAAGATTGATAGCGTAGAAAACGATGATAAAAATCATGAGTGTTGACAAACCAGTTGATCTTTTGAGGAGATGCATGGATTAGGCATGCTGGAATGTCGCCGTTGGTTAGGCGTAGTACCTCTTGAGTTGATCAGCATTCATTGGGAATTATCATGCAGACTCTTCTATCAGATGATTGACTCCTCCTTCTGGCATTGGTCCTCCAAAATCTCTCTCTCTGTTTTTCGAGGTGTTGTTCCAGGTTTTGATTGATCATCTCTGGTCGAATTTTTGAAAAATATTCGATGAAAGCATTGATCGTTTCTGGCCATGCTGCTCGCAGAACTCGGTCATTAGTTAAAAACCATATTGACGCGCTCCCAGTTAAGCTTTCGCCGAAGTATTGTTTCAAGTCCTCTTCGTGCATCTTCAATGGCTTCATGTACCAGGAGAATGACTTGAGGTGTTTGATGGGGAGCCTTTACCATTATAGACAGGGGTTTTCCTCCTTCCACGAGATTTCAACTCTGAGCATGCAATGACCATGCATTCTTGGATTTCCCTTTCAGTTCCCGGGGTTGAGCTCGCTGTACTCTCCTCTTGTTCTGGAACTTCCAATTCTCTTTCATCCTCCCATTTATGTCCGCCTGGGTTCTTCGTTGTTGTCGATGGGAGATGGAGAAAAAAGATGACTTACCCCTTCATAGGAGGGTTCTTCGGTTTCTTTTCTTTGATCATAACTCCTTCTTGTTATCACCGATGTGATCTTTGCTAGTGTGTTTGGTGTTGGAACCTTTTCTCCTCCCTTACGGATGAACCACTTTTGGAAGGACGGTTGACGGCTCCAATTGATTCCTTGATCTTCTTGCCTTTTCCCGAATGTCGTAGAGTCTTGATAGATCGATGATATCCCAATCTGCCGTATCAAACGCCTTTCTCCCGGTATTGTTATTAGTTGTGTGGGCCCTTGTTGTCGGAGCCCTGGACCCATTCCGGAAAGAACTTGCTTTTTTCGTAGCATTTTCGGAATATTTCGATTTCGATATTTAAATTGACCCGTACAAAGTGCGTGATGAATTGATGCTCCAGCTTTGTTCTCATGTCGGATCTCTTTTGTGTAGTTATGAATTTCTCGGGATCATGTTCACCGAGATCTGGTGGGACCTTATTTCATTTTCCTCATCATCTCCATGCACGGTAATTAGCTCATTTCCCTTCCGAATCTGGCTTTCGATGAAGATAGGATGCACCTATTCCATTCTTGTGCATCCATGGACGACCTAGAAGGAGGTTGAAGCTTGCAGAGATGTCCATTACCAGGAAGGTAGCATAGGTTTTTAATGGACCAACCCATATTGCGATGGTCAGTTCACCGATTCCTATTTGCTTACCATTGTTAAATGCTCGGACTGTCAAGGATGATTCATCGGCTTTAGTGATACGGCTCATGTCGACCCCCATCTTTTTAGCCGCTTTCAATGTGCATATATTGACGCCAGCACCATTATCCATGAAGACAGAAGGTATGATCATATTTTCCCAACCAATGGTAATGTAAAGACCTTTGTTGTGGTCCTTCCCCTCCGGTGGCAGGTCGTCATTCGTAAAAGTAATCGCACCTGGTCTTGCAGCTCGGTCGATTAGGTGTACCAGTTCATTGGGAGTGATTCATGTGGGAACATGCATCAAACTTAGTGCCTCTTGTAGAGCCTGGCGGTGACTGGTCGATGCTTCTAACAATCCCCAAATTGAAATATCCGCTTTTGTTCTTCGCAACTACTCAATTAGTAAGTTGTCTTCCTGTATAGCTTCATGTTGATTGTTTGGCCTGATCCGAATCGGATTTCCCCTTGCTAGGATACCTGGATTTTCATTTCGCAAGTTGAGAGGCTTGAACTGTCTTCCTCCCCTTGTTTGATGTTGTATCTCTTCGCATTTTTCTGATAGGCTTTCAGAATATACGACTTTCCCGCTACCTGCAATGGTGAACAATGGTTTTTTATTCATCATGCGGATGTTGGCGTCTGGGGCACTCTTTGCATATTCCATTTTTTTCTCAGCAACAACTCTGGAGGCTTCATTTGTTTGGTCCTTCTCTTTTTTCGTATGGTCCGATATTAGAGATGGTTGACGTATTTCAGCGTCATCTGCCTCAATGAAGTTGATTCCCTGATTTCCTTGATGCGCTGGAAGTGGATTTTGTTGTATATTAGGTTGCTTTGACGCTCCCTCGATGATTATCTTTCCGTCGTCCAGAAAATCTTGGATAAGATGTTTCAGGACGAAACATGAATTGGTATCGTGTCCTGCACTCTGATGGTAGCCGCATGTCTTTGACTCATCGTAACCCCGAGGTTTGGGATTAGGTACAGGCTTAGGATCTCGGAGTTGAATTAATTTTTCCTTAACTAGCCTAGGAATGTAGTCACTCATTTCTCCGTCCAGATCAGAAAATACTCGATTCCGGCTCCACCTTTTCTCGACATATTGTTGTCCTTTGTCTTGGTGGAATGCATTGGTGATAGGTGCTTTCCCTGCAGCTCTGATGTAAGTAGGTGTTGCAACAGTTGGGTTGACATAATTAATTTCCTTCTTTTTTGTCGAGCTTTGCCCTATATTGAATCCGGAGTATACGCCGTCCTTCATTGCATCCTCGATTCTTTCTCCTTTCCTTCGAAAATCGGAAAGATTTTCAGGTGCAGTTATCTTGATGAATACCCTGTAAGACATTGAGAGATTTTTCATTAGCATTTTTAGTTGCGCCTCTTCTGATGGTCGTTCGAACATTTCGAACACTTTCTTTTCCCACCGACTCATCCAGTCAACGAAACCTTCATGTGCCCCTTGTCGAAGGGACTCAAGCTGGCGTAAGGCCATAGAGTGATCTGTATTTTTTTGCAAAATGTTCGACGAATGAATTAATCATGAGTGGCCATGTAGAGATTTTTGATTTCTCTGCATGTTGGTACCAATCAAGGGACAACCCAGTCAATCTTTGGTGGAACAAGTTTATCAGCCAGTCGTCAGTTAAACCTTGGGGCTTTAGGTATTGGAGATACAGTTTAATGTGAGACCCCGGGGGTCCCATGCCATTATATTTTTCTATTTTTGGAAATTTGAAACCTTCAGGCAAGTATCCACTTGGCGGAGTGTACCATACTTCACCATCCACGCTGGTGTTGTCCTCGATTATTGATGACCTCTTCATTACATGTTCTTTGAAATGCTCGAATTCCAAGCTCTCCTTGTTTGGTGTTGGAATTTCGTCATTGTCGCCTGTACCTCCGGATTCCCCGTTTTTGTTTTGATCTTTTGGTTGATGATCGTCCTTGGATCCAGAGCAATTTGTATGTTGATGAGAATCTGAGCCTTTTCCGTCATTTCTAGCCTCATCTTGCAGCTTCTTAAAGAAATTGGCGAGTTTTTCCTCAATGATTTGTTCTATCTTTGAGGTGAGGATGTCAGTATTGTTGGCTTCCCCGTTCCCATGTTGTGAATCATCCATCTTGACCAGTCTTCCTTCCTCCGACCGATGCCAAGTACGAGTGTAATCCCCCCTCGCGTTATGGTTTCTTACGCTTGTATAAGTGCCTGAAATCACAAAATATGAAATATGATATCAGTATAAAGAAAAGATTATAAAATTTCCCTTTAATCATTTTTCAAGTCGAATCTCTTGTTTTTCCCCAGTGAAGTCGCCACTGTAGAAATCGAGGGATCGCCTAGCACGGGTCGAGGTGCCGGTCTATTTCCTTTGTCCATAATTTTTATGGGGCGAGGTCCATGTTCTCATCCGTTCGTGGATGTTTAATGTACGGTCTGCGGAGATAATTTCTTACTAGTTTGTTAGTAAAGGGGGGGGGGGGAAAACTCTGCAAGGAAAAGAGATGTTTTGAAGTCGCCACCTGACTAAGGGGAGTCAGGACCCTTTTAACTAGTTTGACTTCTTTTGAGGAAAACAAAACCCAGTTATGACTTTCATGTTTTTGGTCCTGCTATCGGAGAGTGGGTAAGGAGATTCTAGTACGGGATGAGAAGGTGTTAGGCACCCATCAGCCGCCCAATCGTAAGATTGGCCTCAACTTCATGATTAAAGGGGAAAATGTTTATAATTATATTGTTAATAAAAACAAATAGTGATGAATAGTGATTAAATAGTGACTGAATAGTAAACTGAATAGTGACCGAATAGTGCACAGTGATTTGAATAGTGACCTGCTTTATTTATTACTTTGAATAGTGACCTGCTTTATTTATTACTTTCTTATCAATGGATCTAATGTGGGAGGGAATTCCGCTTTATACTCACACTTTGATTTATCCCACTTTTAAGATTACTAAAAAAAAACAAATTATTTTTATATAGTGCATGTAAAGAGTAGCTGCGGTGTTACTACGAAATGGAAAAACCATTCCGTTCCCGTATAACTACATAATTACCAAAAACATAAACAATTAGTATACCTGAAATATGATACCGAAACTTGATAGGATTCTTACGATGATTTCTCGCTTATGTTAAGTATGCAGAAAGTAATTAAAGTACTAGCAATTTAATGCTAATCTTTTAAGAACTTAAAGACGATACTTGATTTGATACTTCTATTTTATTTATTTTTTGGGGGATTTTCTGGAAATAAACTAGAAATGTATAGGATAATAATAACTATTATGTAAGAAAGAAACTTGATTTCTCTTTTACTAAATCACAAAATACATAGAGATTTAGAACATGTGAGGAGAAATAAAGAGTGTTTTCTCTCTTAGGCAGAGTAGCGAGCAAAATGGTGTTGGAAGAGGTTTTCGTGAGAGGAAATTATATATCGGAAGAGGTTTCCGTGAGAGAAAATCATATATCGGAAGAGGTTTCCGTGAGAGAAAATCATATCTCGAATGATCGATTTACACTGCCTTTTATAGGCAGCGAATTCTTCAATCCCCCGCAAAAACCGCAGCCAAATCGTTGAAATTCGACTAATTGATCATCCTTTTTTTTCTTTCCTTCTTCTTTGTCAAAAGGTGTGGGTCCCACTTGTCCTTTTTTATTTTTTTTATTTTTCTTCTTCCTCCCGCACTTGTTCTTTTGACAAAGAAAAGTTGATTCCATTTGTTAAAATCAGTCACTAATCAATGTCTTGGTGTTGATAAGGGGAAGACGAAAAGTGGTCGTCCCTTAACGTCTTCTGAGTTCTTGTTTTGCTCATAACTTTTTCATACGGATTCAGAATGACTCCGTTCTTTCACCATTGGCTTTGCATTTTTCCCCTCTTTAACGTGAAAGCAAGACTTCCCAATTTTGGAAGGATGATAAAATGGGTAGGATCCGTGCTTGTGGGCTTGATTGGTAGAGCTGGTGGGCTTGATTGGTAGAGATTGTGGGCTTGAGAGCTTGTGGGCTTGATTGGTTGAGTTTATGGGCTTGATTGGGAGAGCTTGTGGGCTTGATTGGTTGAGATTATGGGCTTGATTGGTAGAGCTTGTGGGCTTGAGAGCTTGTGGGCTTGAGAGCTTGTGGGCTTGATTTAAAGGATATGAAAATCCTTAATTGCTCCACAAAGAATTTCTCTTGTATTCTGCTCCGAAGTATAAGAATGATATTTTCTATGGAAGGTGCGGAAATGGGGTGTCAACAACCGCAGTTACAAGCAATTTTCCAGATTTCATAATAACTCTAAAATTATCAAAACTTAATCAATTCAACTTTAAAACAAGCAAAAAAAATCTCTAAAGTTTGATAGTTCAATATATTTTAATCCTTACATAAGAACTAAGGCAAATCCAAACACCTTACTCAACCCAGTTTGATTATAACTTACTTCATTCTCAACTTATAACATCCTTGAAAACAGCACGAGGGTCAAAGTTTCGGGGTGCATAAAACATTCATCTTTGATTCAAATTAAACAACAAATAGCTCCATAGAAAGATAACAATCTCCTATACAATTTTGATTAAGACATCATGGACTAAATCGGTCTCTAGCATACCTATAAAAGTCCATAAATACGCCTACTCACCGCAGTTACAAGCAATTTCCAGATTTCAGCCTTGAAACTCCACCGGACTTTCCCTGATTTTGTTGGAGTTTATCTTTCTCTCTTCTCAACTGAGTTTTATCCTTGCAACTCCACCGAATTTTCACCAATTCGAAACCCATCTCAATCTAACCAATTGTAGCAGCAACCCCTGTACACAGATTCATCTAATAACAAATGAGTTTGAAATTGCACAGGAGTTCATTAAGGAAATTATTCAAACAGTTTGTGTTCCATGATCTGTTGGTGTTGTCATCAGTCAAGGAAGCAACTTCTACACACTCCATTTCCCAGCAAAACTTGAATATAACACATACCCATCATCCACAACAACAACAACCCAAATTCACCCAAATCAACCCCAATCTCTGCCCATTTCTCCTTATCCTTGTTGGTCCCAAATGAAGCTCTTGAGCCTTGATATTGACTATCGAACCCATAGCTGGAAGTGATGATAAGCTTGATCGACGGCAAGCTGAAACTGGTTGTAACAAGAGGGAGTCTTCTTGTTGTAAACTGAAATGAAAATTGGGTATTCACATGTTCAATTGGTTTATGAAAATTGAAGCAATTGAAGCATAGGAAACTTGGGTTAGGGATGAATTTTTCTACGGTTAGAGATGGTGAGATAATAGGTACTAGTGTTCTTAATTAGATATGGATTTGATGGTGAGAAGTTGCTGCTGTTGATTGTTACCGAGAAGACATAAGGGGTTTTGTGTAATATGAATCAGAGAAAGGGAGAGTTAACGAGAGAGATTGAGAGAATATGATGAAGAAGAGGGATCGAGAGTTTAATATCTGTTTCATCACAAAAGCAACAAAAATTAACAATTTCAGAATCACCACTCTACCAGGAAAACGAAAATCTGTGAACCTTACCTGCAACAAAATCAAAAATCACCAGTTTATCAGATTCAGAAAACACATAGATTCAAAATCAAAATAAAATGAGAATATTTTACCCAGTTCATCACCAGTTTATCAGATTATCAGATTCACCAGTTTATCAGATTCATAAAACACGATAGAATTGAGAGCAAGAGAAAGATATTTACCCATGATTGCAGATTAGGGATGAAGAAAGTTGTTCTTCTCTTTGTATTTTTGCTGGGGAGGCGAGGAGAGATGGATTGAAAGCTCTTCAGTGAATTATGAGTCTCCGGTTTGATCCGTATGAGTGAAATAAGAAATCGGTAGCATATTACGAATTGAAGTTGGGTTTCGTTTGATTTAGGGTTTGTATAAGCTGGATCTGAGGTATTCGATTGATGAGTTTCTGTTACTGAGGTTGTGATGATTTTCACCGGAAATTGCAGATGAGAACTAAGATGGGTCTTTTTTTTTGTTAAGTCGATTCAATCAAGAATGAAGATGAAGAAGAGGGATTTAGAGAATTAAAATGATCGACGGACCACGTTTCGTCTGATCCCCTCATCCGGATCCAGAAAAAATCTTAACGGTTGATATTTTATTTAGGATGCTCATGCGTATTGAGAGCAAGTATGTTTCTATTTGTGTTAACACGAACTCATGTTTTCTATTTAATTATGAACCTTCGACATGAAAAAAAAAAACCAAAAAAAAATTTAATAAATTTAGGACATTGTTATCGACATTCTGATATAAAAAAATCCAAAAACTGTATCAGAATGAATCGGGAAAATGAAAAATGAATTCGATAATTGGTGTGTTTCTTTGTGCTTTCTCTTTGTGTTTTTGTGCTATCTCTTTGTGTTTTTGTGCTATCTCTTTGTGCTTCCGGTTTGAATTTCGACTAGTCGCATACAAATTATGAACTTATAAGCTTCGGGAGGGTTGTGACTTCAAACTTAGCATGATACATCATCGAAATCGATAAATATGAAGCTCAGTGTTGATTCGAACTTCAAATGTGGTATAACGGCTTACCATTTACAGGTAAGATTCCTTTGGAATATTCCCCGAAACATTAAACCAACCCTATTCTGGCATATTATATGAAAACCCTGTCTCCGAAATCGAAACCTGGCCATCAGTGGACTTCTATAAGTCGGAACTTTCGTAAGAACGATGAATCCATCCATTTACAGGTAAGATTCCTTTGGATTATTCCACGAAACAATAAACCAACCCTACCCTGGCATATTGTATGCAAACCTTAGCTCCGAGATCGAAACCTGGACGTCAGTGGACTACTATAAGTCCGAAATTTCATAAGAACGATGAATCCATCTATTTACAGGTAAGATTCTTTTGGAATATTCCCCGAAACATTAAACCAACCCTATTCTGGCATATTGTATGCAAACCCTGGCTCCGAAATCGAAACCTGGTCGTCAGTGGACTACTATAAGTCGGAACTTTCGTAAGAACGATGAATCCATCCATTTACAGGTAAGATTCCTTTGGAATACTCCACGAAACAATAAACTAACCCTATTCTGGCATATTGTATGCAAACCTTAGCTCCGAGATCGAAACCTGGACGTCAGTGGACTAATATAACTCCAAAGTTTCATAAGAACTATGAATCCATCCATTTACAGGTAAGATTCCTTTGGAATATTCCCCGAAACGTTAAACCAACCCTATTCTGGCATATTATATGCAAACCCTGGCTCCGAAATCGAAACCTGGCCGTCAGTGGACTACTATAAGTCGTAACTTTCGTAAGAATGTTGAATCCATCCATTTACAGGTAAGATTCCTTTGGAATATTCCACGAAACAATAAACTAACCCTATTCTGGCATATTGTATGCAAACTTTAGCTCCGAGATCGAAACCTGACTGTCGGTGGACTACTATAAATCTGAAATTTGATAAGAACGATGAATCCATCCATTTACAGGTAAGATTCCTTTTGAATATTCCCTGAAACATTAAACCAACCCTATTCTGGCATATTGTATGCAAACCCTGGCTCCGAAATCGAAACCTGGCCGTCAGTGGACTACTATAAATCGGAACTTTCGTAAGAACGATGAATCCATCCATTTACAGGTAAGATTCATTTGGAATATTCCACGAAACAATAAACCAACCCTATTCTGGCATATTATATGCAAACCTTAGCTCCGAGATCGAAACCTAGCCGTCAGTGGACTACTATAAGTCCGAAATTACATAAGAACGATGAATATCCATCCATTTACAGGTAAGATTCCTTTTGAATATTCCCCGAAACATTAAACCAACCCTATTCTGGCATATTGTATGCAAACCCTGGCTCCAAAATCGAAACCTGGCCATCAGTGGACTACTATAAGTCGGAATTTTCGTAAGAACGATGAATCCATCCATTTACAGGTAAGATTCCTTTGGAATATTCCACGAAACAATAAACCAACCCTATTCTGGCATATTGTATGCAAACCTTAGCTCCGAGATCGAAACCTGGCCGTCAGTGGACTACTATAAGTCCGAAATTTCATAAGAATGATGAAATCCATCCATTTACAGGTAAGATTCATTTTGAATATTCCCAGAAACATTAAACCAGAAAAATATTATAACAGTAATCATAAATTATAATAAAAGTGATAATTCTGATAAGTAAGGTTAGCATTTCTTAATTAGTATAATATTGAATTTCAACTGAACTAAAATATCATTAAAGAAATGTAACGATAAAATTAATAATTATGAATAAATAGTCATGGAAAAATTATTTACGCTTATCTACAAATAAGTTTTGTAAATTAAACTAAAGTACAAATTATCTTTAGTCTAAAAAATGATCCATAAATTTATAAAATGGAACCAATATACATAAAGTAGTAAGAATAATATTCAGATGTTTAGTATGGTATTAGAATTCAAATAAAATAAATCCGTTTATTAATATATATGATACTTCACATCATTAGCAAAATCTAAAGACTATGAGGATATATTATAAATTTTGTGTAGACTCAAATTTAAATTATATTAAGTTACCAACGTCAAGATTTAACAAGATATAAAATACGAATTCAATTTGAATAAATAAAAATCTATTATATCTTTTTGTGGATGTAGAATTATATTTAAAAAGATTAGGGCTTAGTGTATCAACCAGACTATCAACTTAAGAATATTGAGAGTAATAACACCGTTGATAAAAGTGATTGAGTAATTAATCTGGTAGTGAATTTATAATAGATAATATTTGGAATTAAAATTTAATTTCATTAAAATAAATAAATAATAAGGATAATTAAAAAAAAAATCAAATAAATTTTGATGATTCGTTTCTTAAAATGATGTAAACTATTTATATATTTTACGAAGTAAAATTATCAAACTTACACCAGTTACGATAAAAGTTTAAAGACTAATTAATTTTAATAAATTAATAATTAGTTTATCTAGCACTGGATAATAGTGAAGGTTGTGTTTTCTATGTTCGTAGGAAGGCATTGTTGGGATTGTCCAACCTTGACAGGGCAACTGCATTCAGAGATGACCGATCATAGAAAGATACTGTGATTCAACTAGAAAACCAACAAGTGTAAGTCCACTTAGAAAGATTTGTAGGATTCTTCCTTGAAGCTAGAGACAAATATTTTATAAGATATAAATTCGTTTAAGAGACGTAGACTTCCGATTAGATAGAATCTAAATCAGCATAGTTCAACCTAGAGCTACAAATTTTAGTTGTAGAAGCCGTGTAGGTTTGTGGTTTGTTTTATGTTGTTTACGCTTATAAAAGAGATGGAATTATTCTACAAGGTGGGGAGTTTTCAAGAATAGAAGGCAGTTCCATTTTCAAGGATGAAAATATTTAAAGGTGGGGAGAATGTAGTGACCCTCAAGCTCGTCAACGATGTTAGACCAGTCAAGAGATGATCATGTGTCAATTTAACCGATAATAACTCGATTAGTTTAACACGGGCGTTAATTAATAGAAATTAATCTAATAACGATTTAAGTTCGAAACTAGTATCATCGGTTAGAGCTCGAAAAGTTGTGCGAGATAGACTACCCGAACGTGTCAATCGGATATCGGGCGACGAGGATATCATCGGATAAGTGTGAGTGTCAAATAATTATTTCTTTTATCTACACCTCATGGTTGCCCTTATCAATTCGGGGTGCCTTTATCACTTTAGTTTGCCTTATCATCACCAACGTGTCGAAGAGAATTCATTCTCTTATCTTCTTTCTCTTTCTTTCTTCTTCTTCTCCTCTTCTCTGTTCGATCTCTGCAGCGTCGCTGAGAGGTGTGTACCAGAATCATTGAAGTTAAATCATCTGTTGAAGCTACTTAGTCGACGTTGAAGATTGTGTGCTTGTAATATATATGAAGAAGATCAATTGAAAATCGATTTAGTGTTTAGGATAATCTGAGAAAAAATAAATTAGGGTTGGTATAAAGATTAAGAGATGAAATAGGTTGTTGTGAGTTAAGGAACATGAGGGTTTTAGTTGTATTGAAGTTATGAAGGTGTTTCAGTGAAGAATCAAAGGGTTGGAGTTCTGCAAATTGAATTGAGATTCAATTTAGGGCTTTCATGGGATTAAACTCAAAGAAGATGAAATTGTTGTCGAAGAGGAATAATTGAAGATGGGTATTATATTAATTTAACAGTGGAGGTGACGAGTTGATAAATCAGAGAATTAGGGTTTGTCCTGTTCTTCACTAAATCGTGAAATTAGGGTTTTGAGAATAAATTCGAGTTATATGTGAATTGTTGGGTTAAGTGAGATGAGTATCGAATCAAGATAAAGAGAAAAGAAGTGTAATTCGAATTTGATGAAGTTTGGATTTATAAGTTGATTGTGAAGATGGGGTTTGGTTCTGTTAATAAGGAATGATGGAGTTATCTCTGGTTGATGTTGAGTATATATGATTTGAGGTAATTTTCATCTTAATAACTTAAAGCTTTTGATTTCAGTATAATTATTCAGTTTCATTACCTAAGTATATGATTGATAATGGATCTGTAAAGGGTGATTCTATGAATGGGAAGTTGAGTTTCTGAAATTGGTTTTGATGTGAACCAGTTGGAAGAGCAAAGGAGACATAATTAGTGGATTATGAATATTTGTTGTTTGAATGGAATTATTGTGTTGTATGATAAGAGGGTTTACAAAGATAAAGATAAGGAATGAATGAAATTGAAGTGAGATTAAGACAGGGTTGTCTAGGTTTGAGTTGCAAATGGAGTTAGAGTTAAACTGGTTATGCAGTTGAAACTGAACTTGGTGGTGCAGGTATAAGATTTTAATGGTGTATGTTGTATCAATATTGTTGCGGGGAATGGTGGTTTTAATTTCTATATGTTGATATATAAGTTAGTGATTGGGAATGAAGATTTCAAGTTGTAATGGTAGTGGTGTTCTGCGACTGAACTTGGTGGTGGTAATATTTACAAGACTTTGAGATAAGAGAATTGATTGCACATGTTGGGAGTGTATTTGGTGTTGTATAAGCGATGGTGAAAATCCAGTAATTGTGAGTATATCTTGTGCAAATGGGAAGTGTGGTTGAGTTGGGGTTCAGTTAAATGGGGTAGACAAATGAACTATTGGTAATAACTGAATGCATAGGGATTCTTGTTGAATGTGATAGTATGTGTAGCGCCCCCTAAGGTAGCAGCTGACTAATCCCAGAGATTAACTAAATAAGAGGCACTAAAATTCTAAAACATGCACTTAGCATTCAATTAAGAAATGCGATACAGAACATAACCCAAAACTAACCCCTCTCAGAAATATATATACAAAATATTCTCTCAAATGATACATATAATAGTCATTTGGTTTACAAATAGAATATATAACATTATAAACATAACAGAAGTTAATCAACTAGCGAAGTCAACCCGTGAAGCTTTCGCTGCGCAACTCTGATCTGTCATAGAAACTGAAGTGGGAATAATTAACATTTAACCTTCTAAGTAATCATAGGCAAGATTTGGAAAACAATACATGTTTTTCCGAAAACAATAAACAGTGACTAAGTCGGTGAAATAATCATACATGTATATGGACAAACTCCTTCTTCAAACAATGTATAATATGGTTGTAAATCCCTACCCGACAATTCACACCTATTTAGATATGGATGCCACCAAGACCATGGTGACCAATACTCTAAACAATAAAAGATGAATTAAAGTAGGTATAAATGTGAAGGAGCGTATCCTATATACCACAAGTGGAAATTCGCATTTCCCATAACGATTTATATTGACAACAAAACAATACAAGTCCTTTCCACATCGTGCAAAGATTCACAGAAATAACAGGATTATCAGAATGCATTTTAAACAAAACATGGAATGCAGAAACAGACAATGCATGAGTTTGTTAAGCATAAACTTTTATAAAAGCAACAATAATGAATACAAAGAGTTAAATGCATTCCCACACCTTTTTGATGACAAGCCACGCCTACCTCGAGATCCACGATCTACTGGTTCGTCCTTTGAATCGGTCGTTGTTAATACTAACTGATAATCAAAGAAGCATTCTAAGAATCTAGCCAAAAAGGCTCACACAAGAATCATACAAGTCTATCTAATGATTCTAGGCCCATTTACGTTTTTATACCCTTTTATTATCTATCTTTAGCCCATCTAAGGTTCTTCACATCTTCATAATCCATCTCTTGCATATCTAAAGATTTACCAATTCATTGGGTTGGTTCTCTAATCCAATAGCTAAGTCTTATGAGTATCTACAACTTTGTAGAAGAAGTCAAAGTCTAATTCGGACCACGAGAGGTCCAAAACATCTAACTAAGAAAACTAAATAAGTCCTAAGCCCAAGTCCTCAACTCTAGCCCATTAATCTAAGGCCTGTCCCATTAGAAACAATTAACGGTCACTAACGGTCAAAATAACAGTCCAAGGTCAACTTAACAGTCAAAGTCTAAGTCCAGGACAAAGTCTAGTCAATGGTCAAGTCCAAGTCAAAGTCAATGTCCAGGGTCAATGGTCAACGAGTCAAGACTCATGACTCAGTGGGTCAAACCCGATTCAACCTGATTCAACTCAGTCAGATGGACTGAGTCATCTAGAGTCGAATACCCGACTAATTTGAATGGAACAAGGCCAAACTCTTGCACAGGACAAGGGTTTTTCACACAGCTCCAACTCTAATCTCAGTTCAATACTCTAACTCTACAACATTTTACAATTCTAACTCAAATACAACTTCATTCTATTCAAAGCATCACTTCATATCATTTAATCATAACTAAAATTTTGATTTACAAAAATAACAAAGACTACTTGCAAAAGCAGAGGTTGCAAGCTTTTACAAAAACCACAACTGCAACTCTAAATTCATCACCAAACTCAACTACAGTCACCTGTAGGTCTAACTCATAATTCAATCTCAACACAATTTGTAACCCAAGCTCTAAGTACTTCAACAGCAACTCATTGGATCACCAACACAAACACACAAAGTATCCATAGTCTCACCACTGAATTGCTTATTTCAATTCCAGCTGCAATAACACAATATCAAGAATCTCTGCAATACTCATTCTCCAACATCATCTTCATTATAACCAATCCACCTTACACAACCTACACCACCACTTGAAATCTGAACTGTAGCTACAATATAACCATGGTACAACAACTAATTCAACACTATCACAGCAGCAACAACATCTCCAACCTTAGCTACCACTTCAATTCCAAGCACACTCTTTTCTCAATCACCATCAGCAAATACATACACACACACAACTCAATAACTCTGTACTTCAGCTCAACACAATTAAACAAAACATAACAACACCATCAGTTCCATTTATGTGCAATTGTACTAGCTACACATATGTTCTTCACTTCAACATCATCAATAGTTCACATATCCATAATAACTCATTTCATTTATTTAACACACCACCCTTACAACTTGTAATATCAATTCCTAAATCACTAACTCAGTTATCAACATCTGTAACCATCATTATTTCAAAACTCTGCATGTTCTAATCTCAGTTGTAATTCAACTTCCAACTCAAACATCTTGACTTCATTACAAACCTAACCACCCAAAAAGTTCTGTTCCATATTCAATTTGAACTTAACTTCAATTATAACTCACACATTCAACAATCAATAAAAACAACTTCTTAAAGTTAACCAGAAAAGATCAATTACCTTTAGAAGATTTCACTCAAGAAACCATTACAATCTCCGCCCTTCTCTGTCAGTTCACCATAGCCAACATCCAACAACCTTCATTAGAACATAATTAAATTCTAACTCATGATCTTCACTAACACAACTCTGTTGGATCAATTAGACAACAACCCTCTCAATCTCCATCTAACAACAACCCGAATCACTTATCAATTCCAACATGCACTCAACATCAATATCAAAACCCTAATTATTAATCTTAATCAATTCTTCAACCTCAAACTGTAATTCAAATTAAACCCACTTATAATCATCAATCTACAGCTCGATTCTTCCATGCATGAAACCCAATTCAAACCCTAACTTCCTAATTCAATCCTCAAACCATACTACAACCTCGAACAACGGCAATTAAGGATAAACCCACCTATAATCTTCCTTCCAGACCTTCAATTTCATCATCTAATTTATCTTTAATTGAATCTCAAACCCATATCCAGAAACCCTAATTTCGACTCTATGATTCAAACCCTAGTTGTTCTGCTTCCCAATTAATAATCACACCATCTTCTCAATCATCTATCGGTACTACCAGTGGGTTTCCCTCCATTAATTCTTACTCAACTCTCACAGAATTTTGATGAAGAAGAACAGAAGAGAAGAAGAAGAGGAAAGAAGAAGAAGAAAGAAGAATTAAGAGGAAATAAAGAGAAAATGAGAGTTATCCTCTCGGTTCGGCTAGGGATAAGGCCAACCAAAAATGCTAACGGCACCCGACCAAAAGATAAGGGCAGACCTTCAGTGCTCATAGAAGATAACTCGGCTGCCTTGATAAGTCTGAGTGAAAAATGACCTTTTTACCCTCCACACAACTCAGATGATTTCTTCTTCGTCTGGTAACCGATTGACACGTGCAAGTATTCATCTCATATAAATTTTCGAGATCTATCTAACGATATTAGTTTTGTATCTATAACGCTGTTAGATTAATTTCTATTAATTGACGTTCGTGTTAGATTAATCGAGTTATTATCGGGTAAAACGTCTCTGGACTAGTCTAATAGCGTTGACGAGCTTGCGGTTCCTTACAGTATGTAACTGATGTATTGGAATGATGGATTAGATGTTTGTATGAAGTTGAACCTCTTTTGTAAAAGCTTTGAAAAGCTGCAATGGAAGGTAGGCATAGCTTTTTATTATAATTGTATTGAGTTTGTTAGTATAATTGTAATGTTTTGCATCACTCTAGTCTTACTAGGTTATGTGTTGCATTTTGTTTATGCATTAGTGTCCTTTGGCCTGAGAAATGGCTCTGGCCTGTGCAAAGGATTTAGCCCTAAACCTTGCTGTGCAGTCAGATGTCTGGCTGATTCAGTGTGCCTGACTTAGTAACTCTGACTGAGTTAACTCAGTGACCAGACTTGACTCAGTGAACCTTGACTGAGTTGGTTTCTTTGACCATTATCCTAGGACTTTGACCTTTGACTAGTTGACCTGACTTTAGACGTTGACCGTCACTTGACCCAGTGGACTTTTAGTGACCATTTGTTGACCAGATAGACTGGGCCTTAGTTATTGGGCTGTTTTAGGAGACTTGGGCTTAGGGCAGTTTCTTAATTAGACATTTCGGACCTCTTGTGGTCTGAATTAACATCTGGTTCCTTCTACAAAGTTGTAGATATTCACAAGACTTAGCTACAGACTATAGAATCAATCTAATCGGATTAGTAAACTCTTAGTTATACTAAATATAGAGAATACGGTATCATAATGGGCTTAGAACCATTAGATAGACTTATATGATTCTTGTATGAACCTTTTGGCTAGATTCTTAGACTTCTTGTGTGATTAACAGTTAGTCTGTCTTACCAATGGTCGATTCCAAAGGATGAACCAGTGGATCATGGATCTCGAGGTAGGCGTGGCTTGTCATCAAAAGGTGTGGGAATGCATTTAACAGTTTTGTAATCATTGGTATTCTTTTACAAAAGTCTTTGTTTAATAAACTCGTGCATTGTCTATTCATTTATTTCATGCTTTGTTTATCTTTATGATTGTCCTTGGGAAATGAGAATTTCCATCTGTGGTATATTGGATACTGCTCCTTCAGAATTTATGGCTAGAGCGATACACCGCAATATTAATAATAGGTGTGGAATTGGCATCAATATTACGGTTGTGTATACCAATCACCCACAAACTAACTTGTCTTTACTTTCGGTGTGTAAATGTCACCACAGAAATTATAAGGTGTGTAAATGTCACCGCAGAAATCTAAAGGAGGAGTTTAGGTCCATATACATGATTGATTATTTCAGTGGTTTTGCTATCTTCTAATGTTTGGGAAAACATGTAATGTTTTCCAAATCTGTTTTCCAAATCTGCATATGATTACTTAGAAGTTAAATGTTAATTATTCCCCATTTCGGTTTCAAGGATGTGAGCAGTAGTTGCAAGAAATAAAGCTTCGAAGTTAACTTCGTTATTTGTTTATATTGTGATATGTTTATTTGGTAGTAAATTCTATTTGTAAACCAAATGATTATTTTATATCTATCATTGGAGAGGAGTTCTTGTATATATATTTCTGAGCGGGGTTAGCTTTGGGTTAAGTTTTTGTAGCAGATTTCTTAATTGAAAGTTTAAGTGTTTAATTAGATTCGTTAGTGCCTCTTTATTAGCGAAATTCTTGGTTTAGTCAGCTGCTAGCTTAGGGGGTGCTACAGAAATAATTAAAGTAAATGTTACTGACTGTGAAAATGACCATATTACCCTTATTGGAAAAAAGTGCAATAAATATTACGGAGACCGTGAAAAATGACCAGACTACCCTTATCAAAAATCAGTAATGTAAATATTACGGACTGTGAAAAAGACCATAATACCCTTATTGGAAATAAGTGCAATAAATATTATGGAGACTGTGAAAATGACCAAACTACCCTTATTGAAAATAAATAATGTAAATATTATAGACTGTGAAAATGACCATATTACCCTTATTGGAAAAAAGTGTCACAAATATTATGAAGACTGTGAAAATGACCAAACTACCCTTATCGATAATAAGTAAAGTAAATATTGTTGATTCTGAAAATGACCATACTACCCTTATCGGAAATAGGTAGAGTAAATATTACAGATTGTGAAAATGACCATATTACCCTTATTATGGTCATTTTCACAGTCTGTAATATTTATTCTACTTTTTTTTCGATAAGGGTAATATGGTCATTTTCACAGTCTGTAACATTTACTTTACTTATTTTCGATAAGGTTAATATGGTCATTTTCCCAGTCTCCATACTATTTATTGCACTTATTTCTAATAAGGGTAATATGGTCATTTTTACAGTCTCCATAATATTTATTGCGTGTATATTCAATAAGGGTAATATGGTCATTTTCAAAGTGTGTTAGATGAAGACAGATTTCATTTATTGCACTTATTTCCAATAAAGGTAATATGGTCATTTTCACAGTCTGTAACATTTACTTTACCTATTTTTTATAAGGGTATTATGGTCATTTTCACAGTCCGCGTAATATTTATTGCTCTTTTTCCAATAAGGGTAATATGGTCATTTTCACAATCTGTAACATTTACTTTACTTATTTTAGATAAGGGTAATATGGTCATTTTCCTAGTCTACATAATATTTATTGCACTTATTTCTAATAAGGGTAATATGGTCATTTTCACAGTCTGTAATATTTAATTTATTTTATTCGATAAGGGTATTCTGGTCATTTTCACAGTCTCCATAATATTTATTGCATTTATTTGCAATACGTGTAATATGGTTTAATTTCATTTTTTTCATTTATTTCAATTCATCTCACCTGAGCCTCATTCTTTTTTTCATTTTTTTTTACAACTCTTATAAGGGTTGTGATAGTAATAATAAAAAAAATAGGACAAAATTACCAATATTGAGAGGAAGGAATAATGGTTAAGGGATTGTGCTAACACCTAGTAGACTTGTGTTCGAATCTCTCAAACACCATTTTTCCAAAAGATAATTTTTTTTTATCTTCAACAACCCTTACAAGTGTTGTCGTAGAGTTATTCACTACCTTCACGAGATGAGTTGTTAAAGTCTAAAGGTGGTCACTACTCTTTTCACAAAAACGTTGTGATTTTGATTCTCATCACGACTCTTTGTTCCTCTTTGGTCCTAAGAGTTGGACGTTTTTATACTTTGACAACCTTTGTTTGACAAAAGTTGTCAAACATACCACCTTTCACAACCTTAAATATACGAGTTGTGAAGTTACAGTTGTAGATTACTGTTTTTCCCGTAGTGCTTGTTCTCCCTAATCCTCTCTTGGTTCGGTTGTTATGAGTAATTTCACTGGTTGTGCAACCATTACTGAAATCACATATGCCAGTAATCACACATATCACATAAACAACACCCAAATCACTAATGCTACCAGACTGGAAGCTGGAATTTCCCCTTCCAGGAAAATCACCTATTCAACACCTATTCTCATCACTCAGATATGACACCTTTTTCTTACATAACTACAAATCACAACAATTTCAAGGAACCCACGACTCCTATCTACTTAAATTTCAATACTCGGAAAATAAACCTCAAAATCAAAGTAGAAGAAGTCAGAATTAGTTTTTACCCCTCTAGGCATCTTGCCTTAGTCTGGAATGGAAATTGCTATCTCACTCTTTATCTTAAGCTACCTCCTCCAAGAACTGAATTACAGAAAATATTTCTAAATGGTAGCTACAAATGGTACATTCATGCAACTATCAGTGGATCTAACATAAGTCTTAAGATTTTGCTAAAAAACAAAATACAACACTTTCTCTGATGCCTTTTATTCTGGTTCAACTGCTGGAATTCTACAACTCCTAACTCTAGTATGTATGTATCTATAATCTTGAATGAATTGCTTGTGGGTAAGATTTTGATACACTCTTTCTTTATTTTTTCCTATTGTTTGTAGGTGAAAATGGTTTCTGCTGATTTTAGTAATTGCGGGTGTGCAGGTGAGAAACAATTTAAACCCTAAACAATGTACTGCAAGGGATTACTTTAGATTCGAGAGATCAATCTGTACAAGTCCGGCCTAAACCAAGAAATGGCCGTTCCAGACTTGCTTCGGTCACAAAGTGGAGGAGAATGGGTTGGTTTTGGGGAGGGAAGCAAGGAAAGTGGTGAGACCAAAATAGTTGATTCTGGAAGAGTAGTGGGTTTACTACGACTTGTTATCAGAAAAGTGAGAGAGCTAAGAAGGTGATCTAGCAAGTAAGTATTTCTGAGTGTTGTATCTCCCGTATGAACTTGTTGTTCAATGGAAATAGGCAAGACTTATTTATACAAGTCGGAGTAAAAACGTACCCTGGTCTCATTAAGGAGTGGGGAAGTAAATGGGAGGAGGTGGTAAACGTATGCATGGAATTGATGTTCCATAAAGTGGTTAACGCATGAAACAGGTTTTCATGAAACTGCTAACATTATGGAATTGATGTTTCATAAAATTGTTAACGCATATGCTTTATGTCCCGTGAACATTTTACACATAACTTCCCATATTTACTAACCGCCTCACCCTTATGACACTTCCTTATGACGGGTGTAGTGTACGCCGCATGCTGTAAACCGCCAAACCAATACCCAAAGAGGATCCCCCAGTTTGTGTTGATGTCTCGAATGTTTTTGAAAAACATGTAGCAAGTTGTGGTGGCTTGGAAAGTCAATCTCGGGAAACTTGCTAGCATGGTGACCTTCGATGGTCGAGATTTTGCATCTTGAGAGGAGGGACAACCGTTGATCGTTGCACGCCTTCGTTTTGTTAAACGTGTAGTGAGTGTCAACATGGTGGCGTAGCTAGGTTGGAATGTCGTTTGCATGGCATGGTTTGGCGTGTACAAACTTAGATTTTCAGGCCAAAGGTTACCATATGTCGTCTAGTAACCTTGGATGGCTAGGAATTGCTCCTGGGATTGAAGGGCAACCGTTGATTGTTGCATGCCTTAGTTTTGGTTTCCGTGTAGGGAAGGCCAACAGGTGGCACGTCTAGGTTGGCATGGCATGGTTTGGCATGGCCAAACTTAGGTTTTCAGGCCAAAGGTTACCATGTGTTGTATGGTAACTTTGGATGGTAAAGATTTTCTCCTGGGTTTAAAGGCCAACCGTTGATTGTTGCACGCCTTCATTTTGGTGGCCGCGTAGGAAAGGCAAACAGGGTGGCGCGTCTAGGGTGTGGTTAGGCTTGGAATATGTGTCCAAGGGTTCGCCTTGGGCGTGGATAGCTTTGGCTAGATGCGATTTTGTCTTGGCATGTGGGGCCAAGGGTTTGCCATGGGGGTATGGCGTGGCTAGGGCCAAGGAAAGGGAGTTTGGTTTGGCATGATGTAACTAGCATGTCTAGGGCCAAGGAAAAGTGCGTTTGACATGGCGCGGCTAACTTGGCTAGGTTTGGTTTGGCTTGGCATGTGGGGACAAGGGTTTGCCATAGGCGCATGGCGTGGCTAGCTTGGGCTTGGTGCGGTTTTGGCTTGGCATGTGGGGCTAAGGGTTTTCCATAGGCGCATGGCGTGACTAGCTTGGGCTAGGTGCGGTTTTGACTTGGCATGTGGGGCCAATGGTTTGCCATAGGCACATGGCGTGGCTAACTTGGGCTAGGTGTGATTTTGGCTTGGCATGTGGGGCCAAGGGTTTTCCATAGGCATATGGCGTTACTAGCTTGGGCTAGGTGCGGTTTTGGCTTGGCATATGGGTCCAAGGGTTTTCCATAGGCACATGGCATAGCTACCTTGGGCTAGGTGCGTGACCAAGATTGGGTTTTGGGGGCAAAGGTCGTTTGGTAACCTTAGGCGGCTAGGATTTTCTCCTGGGATTGAAGGACAACCATTGATTATTGCACGCCTTCGTTTTGATAGCCGCGTAGTGAAGGCCAGTATGTTTGCGCGGTATGGGTCCATGGAGAGGTGCATTTGGCATGGCGCGGTAGGTGTGGCTGGCAAGAATTGCCATTGGCACGGAGGTGCGGCTAGCATGGTTGGAATGATTTGGCGCGGTTGGTGTGGATGGCATGATTTTCCATTGGGACAGAGGTGTGGCTAGAATGGTTAGCATGATTTGGCGCGGTCGGTGTGGATGGCATGATTTTTCATTGGCACAGAGTTGCAGAAAGCATGGTTGGAATGCTTTGGCGAGGTCCTTGTGGCTGGCATTATTTTCCATTGGCACAGAGGTACGACTAGCATGGTTGGCATGCTTTGGCGCGGTCGATTGGCTGGCATGATTTTCCATGGGCACAGAAGTGCAGCTAGCATGGTTGGCATGCTTTGGAGCGGTCGGTGTGGCTGGCATGATTTTCCATTGGTATAGAGGTGTGGCTAGCATGGTTGGGATGCTTTTCCTCAGTTGGTGTGGCTGGCTTGATTTGTCATTGGCACACGTGGGAATTAGGGTTTGTCTTGTCGTAACCCTAATTTAAAAAAGATATCCCGGTAATTATTTAGAGACACATTAAAGGTTTCAGTAAATATGCCTAGTAAATGCTTGTTACTTTAAATGTTGTGACATCACTTTCTACTAGGGTTTAGTGTTTTACGATTTTAACCCTAAGCTAAAAACCACCATCAACATTAAGTCCCATACTTGGATCGGAACAGGTGCCTTGTTGGTCTGGTCGTACATCTCCAAGGAAAAGGGGGCGCGGTCTTGGAAGGCGAAGCAAGTGGACGGCTTGGCTCAATGGGCCAAGAGGTGGCATGGTCTTATTAAGGCAAATTCGCGTGGGTGATAGGGTCGTGACAGTGGATCAGTCGGCTTGGAATATTGTGGCCTTGGAAAGACGAGACGTACACTGACGGCTAGGCGTGGTGGGTCCGCGGAAATAGAGCGAATGGATTGGTCGGGGGGGACGCGACAATGGCATGGTGGGACGTGCAAGGGCGGCTAGGCATGATGGGGCCGCGGTGATGGAGCGAGTGGCTTGGCTGGGGCCGTGGCAAGGTATGGCATAGATGGATGGTGGGGCCACAATATGGCGTGTGTGGTCTTGGACGTGGAAATTGGTCTTTGCGGGACCGGTTTCCTCTTTTCCTTCCTTGGCTCAAAATTGTAGATCCTCTCCTTGTTCAAACTCCCAAGTATCACACCTATTAAAGGATTACCGGCCCTTCTCTTTGATTCACGTCTGCATTTTTTTTTTTTTTTGGTTCGCTTGGTAGTTCTGAAGCGGACGAGCGGATTAGGTACATCTTCCAGTACTTCATCTTTGTCTTGCTTCCCTTTTTTTATTGTGTTGGTGAAAACCCTAGTTGTAGGCGTACCTTTTTATGACCTTGTATAACATGTTGATGTAAATCCTAGCCACAGGTATGTCTTGCACGCGCTTATAGTAGTACTTAGGAATGAATACCGTAGTAATGTTGACCGCATCAACTCGTTGTGTAAGGTAAGCAGGCTATAGTAATTTTCCATCCCTTTCCCATGAAAACCTAGTTTTTAGGGTTTACTCCTTGTTTTGGTGTGGCCGTGGGCATGGTTCCCCTGGTGGGTCACTCCTCCTTGGTTGGACAAGAATTCTATGCCGCTTGGTACGGCCTTGAAACAAACTGGCTTGCGTCTTGGGTGAAAATAATTTTTGTGCGCTTTCCGTAATAATTTCGCTTCGTATTATTCCATTGTAGTTGCTTGGAAAGCAGAAGTACTATGAGAGAATCTTTATTATGATGTCGCTTGAGAAAAATTATGACATACCGAAGGATGTTGGTAACTCCAAGCCAAACGTGGCTGATAAATTCTTCACGATAGTCTCTGCCAGGAGAAGTCCACTTAAGCATGAGCCACTGCTTCTGACCGGTTCAGAGAGTGAGGGAGGGGACCGGCCAGTTCCTCCCGGAAATGTAATACAGTTTTGCCTTCAAAGGAAAGAGTATTCCGCCTCTCTTATTGATTTCAAAATCCCAGTGAGTCCACTGTGTTCGTTTGATAAATGGGTGCACTTTATGATAATTCAAGAGTGTGTAAGAGCTAATTTGACCAAGGCGCAAATCATTGATGCTGTCGCAGCCTCTGCATCACTTCAAATTAGGAAAGGCATCCCGATCTTGGTTGATTTCATTTCAAGGTGGTGTCCAGATACTCACACGACCATATGTAGGTGGGGAGAACTGACCATATCCTTAGAAAGTGTGGCTATCCTGTTGAATCTTCCCATGAAAGGAAACCTTAACACCAAGATATCTGATGATGAAGAAAAAATGCGTACCTCCCTGGTTACGAAGTCGAAAGGGTTTGTCCGAAAAGATAACGAGACGAAGTATTTTTATGCCTGGTGGATGTCTCAATGGTTTCCCAATGAGCTGTAACCGGATCAGAAGAATAATACACTCCACATAACGACATTATTGGCTCTCTGGTTATCCCGGGATATTTTGAATGATGGCTCTGGTAAGAAGGAGATAAGGCTGGAACTCATCAATGTTTCTATAAGATTGGCGAAAGGAGTCGTTCTCCCCATTGGCGGCTTGTTTCTTGGTTCTCTGTACACACACTTGGATCATTTGGCTATGGACATGCATGCTTCAAACGGATACATGAAAGTGGATTCATATGTTCATGTTGTTTTTCTACAAGCGCGGCTATGGGAGCATTTTGAAAGATATGCTCCTAAACCGTTGGTTTCACTTCCCGCTTCTTGGGGTAGTTCGAGAATACTTCGCTGTTCGAATAGGCGCCCAAGAGCTGGCTCAAACCTGGATGATTTCCTTGATAACTCGTGCGCTGCTAATTTTCGTCCATGGGCCCCAGTGTGTACATCCATAGCCCAGGTTAATACTTTTGCTTCTGCTCCAAACATGTCTTTGCTTTCTGATGGAGGGAATCTGGGCGTCGGTGAGATTATATTCATGCGAAGTTGCACATCTAGATATATACCATCTTTCTTTCGAGGATCGTGTTAGGCAATCTCTTATAATATTGAGCGAGCAGCTCGGCATATGGGTTTCGAAAAAAGGGGTCCCCCTTGTTCATCAGCCGACAGCTCCAGGGGATCCATTATCGGACGTTCTTGATGCTAGTGTTCTTGCACTTGGCAGAAGCCTCCCTTTCTTGCTTTCGGAACGAAATCCGTCGACTACCTCCAAGTATAACGCATTCTGGTAGAGTGAATTCCTCGTCATCCAGGAATTGGTGAAAGTCGTAGTGCAGAACACTTGTGGTAGGCCTTCCGCAGAGATTTTAGCAAAACATCCATTGTTGAGGGATATTTCTTTAACCAAAAGGAAATCCGTCGGTCTGGACGTGGACAGTCCCCAAGTGAATGAGCGAAGGTCTAAGAATCGTGCAGGCGGTTTCCAGTCAGATTCTACAGCTCTATCGACTTTTAGTTCATCCAACATGGGGGTACATGTGATTTGTTTCTTGACTTCATATGGATCACGTATATCCTTATTTCTTTTATGAGAACGCGTCCTTGTATCTCGTCCAGGGTTTCAGCAGCACGAACGCCTTTGCCAAACTTGTAAGTAGTCACAAAGCATCATTTTTCGAGATAGAGGGTGGCAGTGCCGAGCTCATCCATGGTGATGGGGATTCCGAAATAGATGAAAGTTCAGAGTCCAGCGATGGCAAGAGTAGTTCTTCCGATAACGGTGCTGAATCTTCCTCTAGTCAGTTTTGATATTCTATGAGGAAACTGTTCCTGAGGATGGCCTTGAAGTGGAAACCCACCAGAGTGAAGACGTAGCCATACTTCCAATTGCGGAAACCGTGCCGGCTAATTACTTGGACATTGAAGTTCATTATCCTGAAGGTTTTGTCACGACTCAGACAGTAGAGAGAACTCCGGGGTCCGCTGGAAAAATTGTGATTAGGGACTCTTTTCCGGTTGCTGATTCAGTCGCAGGTGCCACCTTCAATCCTCCGTATCTAGTCCCTTTCCCGGGTCACGTGATGATTGTGGGATTTAGTGTGCCAGCTAAACACGCGGCGTTATACACCAAGATATGGGAGTGCTATGGTCATATTGCCACGACCAAGAAGATTACTAGTCGACATGCGTTGGTCAAGCGTGTGGAGGAATCCTTGTCTTCAATTGATGAAATGTGCAATGTGACTGGTCATACAGTTTCTGAGGATGTAATCTCGAGATGGAAGTTCTATCGTGACATGTGCGTGGGCTTCGAATTTAACGTTCCTTGGTTCGTTGAAGGTCTCTCTGATGTTGAAAGGTCATTGGCCGGAGCAGTTGACGGTCCTTCCGCAGACATGATGAAGAAGCAGGAAGCGGAATTCAAGAAGTTATGTAGGAAGATAAAACTTAAGAGGGCGGCACTCCAAAGCACGAGGGAGGCCTTTGCCAAAAGGAGCAAGCCACTGTTGGAAAACTTCCCTTGAATATATATCTATCTTTTGAACCTCTTATCTTTTGGGTTTTTTTTTTTGAAAGGAAAATAAGACGCCTGGTTTTTGGTTTTTGATTTTCTAATTTTCTCGGGTTAATAGATAAATTCTACCTTGATGGATTATATATTTTTTTTGGATTGAATTACCTTTGGCTATGAATGAAAGTGACGCAGACATCCCAGGAAAACCATGGAACCGTGTGTTGGTAGATGACATGGGATGAAACATGGCTATAGGTTTTATCAGAACTTGAAAAAGCAAACCACGTATTTTTGTCTAGATAAGACTTACTCGGTTTCTCAGGTCTTCTGATGAGAATAAACTTTCCGGGTGTAGGACCAATTGTTTTCTTCGAGAAACATGATCATGGGAAGTCCCCAGTCTTCCGAGTCGTTGCTGAGTTGTCTGATAACTGCATTGTTAATCCCTGGGCGGATCGTTTTGCTTCTATCCTCTGAGAAGTCCCCAGTCATCCCTTGTTGTGTCATGACTGATAATCGAGCCGTCGATTAACTGAGTCAGAGTGGATCGCCTTCCTCTACCATCTTGATGTCTGGGTCGAAGAATGAGATCGCTGGTTAAAAATTGATATTGTAACCGAAATATCGAACCTCCCGCTATAGTCGCCAATTGTTTGTAGGTGAAAATGGTTTCTACTGATTTCGGTAATTGCGGGTGTGCAGGTGAGAAATAATTTAAACCCTAAACAATATACTGAAAGGGAGTACTTTAGATTCGAGAGATCAATCTGTACAAGTCCGGCCTAAACCAAGAAATGGTCGTTTCAGACTTGCTTCGGTCACAAAGTGTAGGAGAATGGGTTGGTTTTGGGGAGGGAAGCTAGGAAAGTGGTGAGACCAGAATAGTTGATTCTCGAAGAGTAGTTGGGTTACTACGACTTGTTATCAGAAAAGTGAGAGAGATAACAAGGTGAGCTAGCAAGTAAGTATTTATGAGTGTTGTATCTCCCGAAAGAAAATTGTTGTTCAATGGAAATATATAATACCTATTTATACAAGTCGTAGTAAAAACGTACCCTGGTCTCATTAAGGAGTGGGGAAGTGAATGGGAGGAGGTGGTAACCGTATGCATGGAATTGATGTTCCATAAAGTGGTTAACGCATGAAACTGCTAATGTTGTGGAATTGATGTCCCATAAAATTGTTAACGAATGTGATTTATGCCCCATGAACGTTTCACACATAACTTCCCGTATTTACTAACCGTCTCACCCTTATGACACTTCCTTATGACGGGCGTAGTGTACGCCGCACGCTGTAAACCACCAAACCAATACCCAAAGAGGATCCCCCAGTTTGTGTTGATGTCTCGAATTTTTTTGGAAAACATGTAGCATGTTGTTGTGGCTTGGCAACTCAAGCTCGGGAAACTTTCTATCCCGGTGACCTCCGACGGTCGATATTTTGCATCTTGAGAGGAGGGGAAACCGTTGATCATTGTACGCCATCGTTTTGGTAGCCGCCTAGTGAGGGCCAAACTTAGGTTTTCGGGCCAAAGGTTACCATTTGTCATCTGGTAACCTTGGATGGCTAGGATTTTCTCTTGGGATTCAAGGGAAACCATTTATTATTGCACGCCTTCGTTTTGGTGGCCGCATAGGGAAGGCCAACAAGCGGCGCGGCTAGGTTGGCATGCCTTTGGCATGGCATGGTTTGGCGTGGCCAAACTTAGGTTTCCGGGCCAAAGGTTACCATGTGTCGTCTGGTAAACTTGGATGGATAGGATTTTCTCCTGGGATTGAAGGGCAGCCGTTGATTGTTGCACGCCTTCTTTTGGTGGCCGCGTAGGGAAGGCCAACAGGGTGGATCGGCTAGGGTGTATTTTTTCTTGGCATATAGGGCCAAGGGTTTTCCATGGGCGTATGGCATGGCTAGGGCCAAGGCAAAGGCGTTTGGCTTGGAATGATGTGAGTAGCATGGCTATGGCAAAGGAAAAGTGCGTTTTTCATGGAGCGACTAACTTGGATAGGTTTGGTTTGGCTTGGCATGTGGGGCCAAGGATTTTCCATAGGCGCATGGCGTGGCTAGCTTGGGCTAGGTACGGTTTTGGCTTGGCATGTGGGTCCAAGGGTTTGCCATAGGCGCATGGCGGGACTAGCTTGGGCTAGGTGTGGTTTTGGCTTGGCATGTGGGGCCAAGGGTTTGCCATAGGCGTATGGCGTGGCTAGCTTGGTCTAGGTGCGTGACCAAGATAGGGTTTTTGGGGTAAAGGTCGTTTGGTAACCTTAGACGGCCAGGATTTTCTCCTAGGATTAAAGGACAACCATTGATTATTGCACGCCTTCGTTTTGATAGCCGTGTAGTGAAGGCCAGTATGGTGGCGCGGCATGGGTCCATGGCGAGGTGCATTTGGCATGGCGCGGTAGGTGTGGCTGGCATGATTTTCCATTGGCACGGAGGTGCGGATAGCATGGTTGGCATGCTTTGGCGCGGTTGGTGTGGATGGCATGATTTTCCATTGGCACAGAGGTGCGGCTAGCATGGTTGGCATGATTTGGCACGGTCGGTATGGCTGGCATGATTTTCCATTGGTACAGAGGTATGGCTAGCATGGTTGGCATGCTTTGGCGCGGTCGGTGTGGCTGGAATGATTTTCCATTGGCACAGAGGTGCGGCTAGCATGGTTGGCATGCTGTGGCGCGGTCGGTGTGGCTGACATGAATTTCCATTGGCATATAGGTGCGGCTAGCATGGTTGGCATGCTTTGGTGCGGTCGGTGTGGTTGTCATGATTTTCCATTGGCACAGAGGTGTGGCTAGTATGGTTGGCATGCTTTGGCGCGGTCGGTGTGGCTAGCATGATTTTCCATCGGCATAGAGGAGCGGCTTACATGGTTGGCATGCTTTGGCGTGGTCGGTGTGGCTGGCATGATTTTCCATTGGCACAGAGGTGCGTCTATCATGGTTGGCATGCTTTGGCGCGGTCGGTGTAGCGGGCATGATTTGTCATTGGCACAGAGGTGTGTCTAGCATGGTTGGCATGCTTTGGCGCAGTTGGTGTGGCTGGCATGATTTGCCATTGGCACACGTGGGAATTAGGTTTTGTCTTGTTGTAACCCTAATTTAAAAAAGATACCACGGTAATTATTTAGAGACACATTAAAGGTTTCTGTAAATATATCTAGTAAATGATTGTTACTTTAAATATTGTGACATCACTGTCTGCTAGGGTTTAGTGTTTTACGATTTTAACCCTATGCTAAAAACCACCATCAACACCTATATCTTTTGAATCACAACATAAAGATATCTATCTCAAATCACGATATAAACACTCCCATCTCTAGCTACTTCTACAGATTGAACCCCTGCATCCTTAATAGTTGTATCTCTTAAGGGACCCCATCTTTATATTTTTACTGGATTCTCTTTAAGATGTATCTAGTCTTTATTAGTAGGCATTGCATCATAGATTCTATCCCTAATACAGATAGCATGCTCTTTAAGATTTATCTATTCTTTGTTAGTAGGCATTGTAATATTGAATCAAGCAGTAATACTGATAGCATGCTATTTGATCAAAGCACAGAAAACCCAACCTTAACTTACATCACATGGATTTTAAACATATATGTAGCTTGCCATTCCCAAAATAACATAGACCAGTTTAAATTTCTACATAATTATAAACTTAAAATTACTTGTTTGATTAGTACCCCTCACTTCTCTCTGAGCATTGTTTTCAAGAGTACCTGGATAGACATCCTTTGCATCTCCATTTTCACCAGCAACCTCCTTTATAGCCCTGGCCACAACAGCATGATACACCCGAGCTACAACTCTTACATCAGAACCTGGTGGCAAAGTCTCGCTGGCTGGTTCTTCTAGCGGTTGGGGTATTTTTCCTCGCCTTGCACTGGATACTGCAGATCTGTAAATTTGGGATACAACCCATGCATCAACTCCTGGTGGAAAATGATCGTCAGTAGGTACTTCATGAGGGTGAGTAATCTCTCCAATGCCTTCCTGGGTTATCAATGCCACATTTGCAGCCATTTGCCGAAGTGCTGGAGCAAGCATAAACAAATTTGGAAAGTGTACCTTATCGACAACAGTATGTACAAAATTATTTAATTGAAGTTGAGCTTTGATGTCTTTAGGCACTGGGGCAGCAGAAAAACCCTAACAAGTCCCACCACACACGACCCACTCATCTCCCACCAACACAATCCACTCCTTAACCACATATCGACCTCGTGTGGGATGAAGAGAAAACAGAACCCACCAATCCTTAACCCCAACAAGTTCTTTATTCTCGATTCGTCCCCTCTTGATATTATGCTGCTGCTTTCCAGCCCCAACCTCTGCATGCACACTGCTCTGATCATGACTTGAAAATGCTTCACTCACACTTGCAGTACTACCCTAAACCATTTTTACACCAGAATACAAATTATAATCATTTCCACCACCCAATATAGATACACAAGTTTTAGAACACAAACTAAAATCAAAATTAGTTTGAAACTCATGAAAACAAACCTGAGGCGATGGCTTCACTACTCGGGCTATTTTTGGTTCTCTTTGATGAGCATCCTGGGACATCTGATTATTTTTCATTGCTTGGAGATTCAAGGAATGCTTCTCTATAGAATTTTTGTTAGACAGAAAGATCTTGCAGTTGCAAAAAAAAATGAAAAACCATACTCTCTCATGGGTTTTAACTGGGATGGGAAGAGCAACTGTTTTTCAATCTCAACCGCTCATCAACCAAGTTGGAACTCAGATATCGATTTCTAGAGATTGGTATTGCACATCTATGCGCATTAACAAGCCTACTAGCTATTTATCTTGGCCTAGAAAAAAAAACTTCCTCTCATTTGACCATGCGAAGAAACTCACACTTGGCACACTTGATTCGACCTATCTAGCGGGTCAGATTCTAAGAAATCTTCTATGGTCCATATCCGTGAAGCCCGACCCTTTTAAAGCTCATTCCAAATCTAGGTTGGTTTTCTGGGGCAATCTGACTCGGAAGGTCTCATCCTTCCTGTCCAATCAGAAGCAATCTGAATTATATGCTAAGTGGCTAGCTTTGGTCTGGTAGCCACCACACAACATTACTCAAGGCACCCCTCAAATAATAATCATCAAAGTTATCAGCAACAAGGTAAATGTACTACATGAACAAAAGGTAAACATCAATCAAATTACTTTAATTTATATTTTCACTAACATATTAGAAACTAGCAAATTGATTTTGAACAGGTCGCAGTCCAAAGTACCATTAGCCATGGTCGACCAAGTCAACAACTCCTTAGGGGTGACCATCAAGAACAAGTAAGGCTATATGAGAATCTCTACAGCAAATGTCATATTGTTCAATTACGACAAAAATCCATATCAACCCGTGAAATAATTTCAAATCAAAGTTGGTTACATCACAATCATATACTCCGTCTCCCCTCATAATAATTATTTTACTCATTACTCTTTCTTCCTTTGTATTAAGCATATTTCCATGGCATCTTCTTCAACTTCAAGACCTTCTTCAATAAATAACTTGGTTAAGAAAATGAACATTTCCCTTTCAATACCTGAGGATTTATTCCCAAAGTCTTTATCAATTCTTAAAACATTAAAACCAAATAGGTTCAAGACTGGAAAGGCTGTTTTATTGGAAACCTTTATATCAATATCTCCTTCCAGACATCAAGGGTATGCAACTTCATCAATGCTTACTCGGAGATGATTGGTAGAATTGAAATTGATGTATGGAACATGAGAAGAAATTTTTACATTTTCTGAACCACAAAGATTACTCCACTTTGAGATATGGAGGTACTAGAGGAGTCTTTGATAAGTTAATGGTCTTAGTTGGTGTTCAAACTATGGGACCTGATCTTATTGATGAAGAATTATTCTCTAAGGTTATGATCAGGCTTATAATCGAGAGAATACCCACCCACATCATATAATACATCCCAAACATCATTCAACCAATTAGGGTCTTTTAAGGATCAAAAAAACCTTATGGAAGGGACAGATTTGAAAAAAAGTGGAGGTCAAGGTTACTATCAATACCACTAGAGCCCTCAATCCCCCACACTATCTCACTGGCTAGAATGTGCCTATGCTCTAAATGGAATAAAATTCTGCAAGGTTTGTAGGATCCTAGATCACCCAAGCCCTCCTTGTCCTACACCACTAAACCAGAGCCACCATGATTACACCCATCACCAATTCCTCAACTAGCAGCTAAACCCATTACAACTAGAAAAAAACAAGTCCAAGCTAGAAAAGATATTGTCCATAGACAATACTCGGATGCAGATGTTGTTGCTGTGTTTGAAGCAAAAATGAAAGCTGCAAAAAGACTGGAACTGGAAAAGTCCATAGAAAACATGGCTACTTCATCCAACAGAAACATCATTTTTGGTGCTCAGCCTCATGAACCTGAAGTCCAAATCCCTATTACTGAAGAACAAATCTCCCCGCACCCAGATGTCTTAGCATGTCAATTCAAACACAAAAGATTAGATATGGCTAAAAATATAGCTGTAGCCTACAAGAAAAATCTCCCAAAATAGAAAGTTGTTGCAAGAACTTCCCCAAATAATAACATCCCCTTAAGCAAAGAGGATGAAGACAAATATGTTGCTGATCTAGCTTCTGCTGAGCAATTTTTTCCAGTCATAAAAAATCCAATTTCTCTCCCTTCTCATCCCCTACCCACCTTGGCCAGATAAAATCAAATTTGGAAGCCGGAGCCTCAAGGAAGAAAAAAGCTACTTGGAAAGCTAAGAAAAATGATCACAAATTTGGGAACCAAAATGACATTACTCTCAGTTCCTTATCCAGCACTTTTTATGACTCCAAGAGAAAGAAGGCTACTCCCTGCACTTCATCTTGTTTTTTCAATAGTTTGGATTTGGCTGATGCTAAGCGTTTCAATGACCAGACTGTAGATAAATAGTTTCCCAACTCCATGGCTAATGGTTCCTTGGACTGCTCTGATGATACAAAGGTAAGCCTTCTCATCTTACTGACTTACTATTTCCTGTTTAGCATTATGCTTAACAATGAGCTTTGGTTGATTCAATTTCACCATGATAGTATTGCTAGAAGACTCACCTCAAATTATCATGTTATCTCCTATTTTTGGCAATTCTTCACATCCCTGGCTTGGAATTGTCAAGGTTTAGGTACAAGGGATGCTAAGAGATACCTGAATGATATGCTTAATAAAATAAACCCTGATATCATATTTTTGTCTGAAACTAGACAAAAGTATGACAACTTAAAGAAAATCATGCATGATTTAGGAGTCAACAATTACTGGTATGTTAACCCAAGAGGGACAAGTGGCACAGCTGGAGGGCTAGCATTAATATGGAAAAGAAATCTAAACCTGGAAATTTTAGATTGGTCCAAAAACCATATTAATGCTACTATCAGAAGTGCCAATAATCCTACTTGGTTATTCATTGGTTACTATGGAAACCCCTTTGATAAAACTTCCAAGTTGAAATCTTGGGCCTATATTGAGAACACTGCTAAATTTCACAAGATACCTTGATTGGTCATGGGAGATTTGAACTTTATTCTCCATGATACTGAAAAGTTCAGTTCTCATCCCATTGACACTAATGAAGCTGCTTTATTCAATGAAAAGATACAAACTGTAGACTTTATTAATCTTGGATTCACTGGTTGTCCCTTCACTTGGTCAAACATGAGAAAAGGTCATGCTCTTACTGAGCAAAGATTGGATAGAGGCCTAGCAAATGATAGTTGGATGGATAACTATCCAAACTCCACTATCACTAACATGCTAGACATTGGTTCTGATCACCACCCAATACTTCTCAACACAAATCCTTACTGGAAGAATGGTAAGATTCCCTTTAAATTCTTTTGGCCTTGGTTAGATCATGCTGACTGCAGGAAAATCATAGTTGAATGCTGGAAAAAGGCCTTCCCAGGTTCAAGTGCATTCTCAATTGCCAGAAAACTCAAATTAAAGATATCAAGATGAAACTCAGAGTCTGGAATAAGGAGGTGTATGGAAATATCAAAACTAATATTGATGAGTGCAAGCAATATCTAACCTGGTTACACACTCATTACTTCAGAACTGACAGAGGACAAGCCCTATATGATGCTATAATGCAGCTTAAAAATTGGCAGGATATAAAAGAATTTTTTTTGGAAAACTAAGAGCATGGATCAATTCATTAAGCCGGGAGATCAAAACACAAGTTATTTTCACAGATCCACAAAAAGAAGAACAAGAAGGAACAAGATAGACTCTATTCAAACTGAAGAAGGCAGTTGGATTACAGATCAACAAGACATTAAAGATTGCTTCACCAACCATTTCTCTCTTATGGCTACAGACACAACCCTCTTCTGAAATCATCAGTCTTATTCCCCAAACCATAATTAGTGAAGATAATCTTACCGTCAATAGAAAACCTAAGCTTGCTGAAATCAGAGCCATCTTATTCAGCATGGTAAATGACAAGGCTCCAGGTCCTGATGGGTTCCCACCAAACTTCTTTAAACTCAACTGGGATATTATTTGAAAGAATATAGTCTCCATGGTCCAACATTTTTTCTTATCTGGTCACCTTTTAAAGGAAATAAATGCAACTTTCATAGCTCTCATACCCTTAGCCACTTCAGACCTATCAGTCTTTGCAACATAACCTACAAAATCATATCCAAACTACTATCCCAAAGAACGAAACCTCTCCTAAACAAAATCATATCACCCTACCAATCGGCCTTTATTCCAGGAAGGCAAATATCTGACAATATTGATATTGCTCATGAAGTAATACACTCTATGAGGTCAAAAACAGGAAAGAAAGGAAATAGTGGCAATATGGGAATAAAAATTGATATAGCAAAGGCTTTTGACAGAGTGGACTGGGGATTTGTAATAAAAATTATGAAGAGACTTGGATTTGATGATCACTGGTTCCACAAGATCTTCCAATGTATATCAACATCTTCATTAGCTGTCCTCATCAATGGGTCTCCTGATAAAAAATTTAAACCCTCAAGAGGTCTCAAGCAAAGACACCCCCTCTCTCCATATCTGTTTCTATTTTGCATAGAATCTCTCTCAAGGACTTTTCTGCATGCTTAGAAATTGGGCATTATCAATGGCATAAAAATATGCAAAGTTGCTCCTCCCATCAGTCACCTTCTTTTTGATGACGACTGTATGATATTCTGCAAATATAATACAATAGATGCTCAAAATATTATGCAACTTCTTTAGACTTTTGGCAGTACTTCTGGGCAAATAATCAACTTTCACAAATCTGGAGTCTTCTTCAGCAAAAACACCAGCCCTGAGCTCATACCTCAAATCAGTAATAATATGGGAGTTCAAGTTATTTAGTTGGATGATAAATATTTAGGATCTCCTATGTTCACTCATAGAAACGAAATAAAATCTTTCAAGCATGGAGTGGACAAACTGAAGCTAAGACTCATAGGATGGAAACACACTCCTCTAAACCCTGCAGGAAGACATGTTATCATCAAGTCTGTCACTTCTTCTTCCTATATCTATCAAATGAGCTGTTTTAAGATCCCAAAGAAAACTTGCAAGGATACCAACAACCTACAAAGAGATTTTTTCTGGGGAAAAAATATAAAAACCCCTCTGGGTATTATCTTGAAGCCTGGACAGCAGTATGTAAGCCAAAAGAGTTAGGAGGCATGGGTTTTATGAACATGGATTTATTCAACAGTGTTATGATCACCAAGATAGGTTGGAGACTTGAGCAAGATAAGGATTCTCTAAGGTACAAACTCATGGATGCAACCTCCTAGGCAGAAATGTTCTCATCATGGATACAAAATCAAAAGATGGAGACTCTTGGATATGGAAAGGGATCCTTGAAGGGATAAGCAACATTCAACAATACTACTCTTGGATAATTGATAATGGAAGAAGAATTCAAATCTGGGATGATATTTGGATTCCAAATACTCATACAAGACTTCAAAAACCTCAACATTTTCCTCATCACATCAAAAAGCTAATTTCTTTACTTCTACCAGATGAAAACCAAGTTTCAAATTTATTTAGTACTCAGGAAGCTGCTATGATTATAAACCTGAAGACTTATCCAAATGAAGGGGACAAAATTAGTTGGACTTTCAATAATACATGAGCTTTTTCTGTCAATTTGTTGTATAAGGCAAAAACATTCCACCTCTATAGAATTTACTCTCCAACTGGCAATTGGGATGCTCTTTGGGACATGGATGTTGCACCAATCATCAAAATCTTCATCTTGAAATGCGCTCATGGAATTCTCCCCACAAATGCAAAAACAACTAGCATTCTTCACTACATAAATCATATATGCACTGATGTTTGTATGTGAAAATGGTTTCTGCTGATTTCGGTAATTGCGGGTGTGCAGGTGAGAAATAATTTAAACCCTAAAAAATGTACTACAAGGGAGTACTTTTGATTTGAGAGATCAATATGTACAAGTCCGTCCTAAACCAAGAAATGGCCGTTCCAAACTTTCTTCGGTCACAAAGTGGAGGAGAATGGGTCGGTTTTGGGGAGGGAAGCAAGGAAAGTGGTGAGACCAGAATGGCTGATTCTGGTAGAGTAGTTGGAATACTATGACTTGTTATCAGAAAAGTGAGAGAGCTAACAAGGTGAGATAGACAGTAAGTATTTCTGAGTGTTGTATCTCCCGTATGAAAATTGTTGTTCAATGGAAATAGGTAAGACCTATTTATACAAGTCGGAGTAAAAACGTACCTGAGTCGCATTAAGGAGTGGGGAAGTAAATGGGAGGAGGTGGTAACCGTATGCATGGAATTGATGTTCCATAAAGTGGTTAACCCATGAAACTGATTTTCACGAAACTCCTATCATTATGGAATTGATGTCCCATTAAATTGTTAACACATGTGCTTTATGTCCCATGAACGTTTCACACATAACTTCCTGTATTTACTAACCGTCTCACCCTTATGATACTTCCTTATGACGGGCGTGGTGTACGCAGTACGCTGTAAACCGCAAAACCAATACCCAAAGAGGATCCCCCAGTTTGTGTAGATGTCTCGAATGTTTTTGGAAAACATGTAGCATGTTGTTATGGCTTGGCAAGTCAATCTCGGGAAACTTGCTAGCCTGGTGACCTATGACGTTCGAGATTTTGCATCTTGATAGGAGGAGAAAGATCATTGCACGCCTTTGTTTTGGTTGCCGTGTAGTGAGGGACAACGTGGTAGCGCGACTAAGTTGGCATGCCATGGTTTGGCGTGGCCAAACTTAGGTTTTCAGGCCAAAGGTTACCATGTGTCATCTGGTAACCTTGAATGGCTAGGATTTTCTCCTGGGATTAAAGGGCAACCATTGATTGTTGCACGCCTTCGTTTTGGTGTCCGCGTAGGGAAGGACAATAGGTGGCGAGACTAGGTTGGCATGCCTTTGGCATGGCATGGTTTGGCGTGGCCAAACTTAGGTTTTCAGTCCAAAGGTTTCCATGTGTCATCTGGTAACCTTGGATGGCTAGTATTTTCTCCTGGGATTGTAGGGAAATCGTTGATTGTTGCACGCCTTCGTTTTGGTGGTCGCGTAGGGAAGGCAAACCGGTGGCGCGGCTAGGTTGGCATGGCATGGTTTGGCATGGACAAACTTAGGTTTTCGGGCCAAAGGTTTCCATGTGTCATCTGGTAACCTTGGATGGCTAGGATTTTCTCCTGGGATTGAAAGAAAACCGTTGATTGTTGCACGCCTTCATTTTGGTGGCCGCGTAGGGAAGGCCAACCGGGTGGCGCAGCTAGGGTGTGGTTAGGCTTGGAAGGTGGGGACAAGGGTTCGCCTAGGGCGTGGCTAGATTTGGTTAGGTGAGATTTTGGCTTGGCATGTGGGTCCAAGGGTTTTCCATGGGCGTATGGCATGGATAGGGCTAAGGCAAGGGCGTTTGACTTGGCATGATATGACTAGCATGTCTAGGGCCAAGGCAAAATGCGTTTGGCATGGCGCGACTAGCTTGGCTAGGTTTGGTTTGGCTTGGCATGTGGGGCCAAGCGTTTTCCATGGGCACAAGGCATGGCTAGGGCCAAGGCAAGGGCGTTTGGCTTGGCATGGTGTGACTAGCATAGCTAGGGCCAATGAAGAGTGTGTTTGTCATGGCGCGGCTATCTTGGGCTAGGTGAGATTTTGGCTTGGCATGTGTGGCCAAGGGGTTTCCATAGGCGCATGGCGTGGCTAGCTTAGGCTAGGTGTGGTTTTAGCTTGGTATATGGGGCCAAGAATTTGTCATAGGCGCATGGAATGACTAGCTTCGGCTAGGTGCGTTATCAAGCTAGGGTTTTGGGGTTTGGTAACCTTAGACGGCTAGGATTTGCTCCTGGGATTGAAATAAAGCTGTTGATTATTGCACTCCTTCGTTTTGATAGCCGCGTAGTGAAGGCCAGTATGGTAATGCGGCATGGGGCCATGGCGAGGTGCGTTTGGCATGGCGTGGTAGGTGAGGCTGGCATGATTTTCCATTGGCACGGAGGTGCGGCTAGCATGGTTCTCATGCTTTGGCGTGGTTGGTGTGGCTGACATGATTTTCCTTCGGCACAGAGGTACGACTAGCATGGTTGGAACACTTTGGCATGGTTGATGTGGTTGACATGATTTTCCATTGGCACAGAGGTGCGGCTAGAATGGTTGGCGTGTTTGGCACGGTCGGTGTGACTGGCATGATTTATCATTGGCACAGAGGTGTGGTTAGCATGGTTGGCATGCTTTGGCGCGGTTGGTGTGGCTTGCATGATTTTCCATTGGTACAGAGGTATGACTAGCATGGTTGGCATGCTTTGGCGCGGTGGGTGTGGCTGGCATGATTTGTCATTGGCATAGAGGTTGTAACACCCCGTATTTTTAGCATGGCGCATGCTGAAAGATGCGCCATGACCTGAGATGAAGATTCATCCAAATCTTCCGTTAGTTGGTAAGAGGTAGATTGGTTTAAGGCCAATATCATGCCAAAATGGCGCATTGCGTTGGGCAATTGACCAAGGGTCAATATTGGGTGCCAGGTAAGGCACATCGTGTATGCATATTAGCTAAGGAAAATATGACCTTAGTTGGAAGTTACATTGGCCAAGAGACAATCTCGCACCAAGAGTGCTTCAGGCCAATTGGGTAGATGGCTTTAAGAATGTACAACCATCACAGCTGGACATTGGTGTGGCCTATGGGCCAAAGTCGGAAATATAGCCATCACGGCCCTTCATCGGGTTTGGCTCGGGAAATGTTCAGCCATCCTGGCCGAGCATAGGAACTGGCATGTGAGCAAGAACTGAATGTACGGCACCTTGGACGGTTATTCAGGAAAAAATACATGGCAATGGCCATGAATAGTAAAATGGGGAGTTGATGAAGGATTTTATAGCCCCCAATCAGAGTTCTAAAAATGTCAAATAAACATATATAGGGAAGGGTAGTTGGTTGAAGGTGCATATGCGGACTATGCACCAAGTAATCTTCATAGCTTAGCCGGAAGAGTATAAATGATGCCTAAGGATCATTTATAGTTGCTCAGCCTTGAGAGAGGGAATTTGATGCTTAGGCATCACTATGTCATTCCACAGACTCGATGATGCATCACTTGGATGTATTTGAAGGAACGACCTATACGGACTAGGCAATTACCACTATTGCTTGGCCACGGCCAACCAAAAGAGTTGGAATAAGTCGCTTCTCCCTTCCAGGATGAACTACGGTATGTGCTTGATTCCTTTAGAGTAGGGAAGGATACGTAGGCAGCCGCAATGAGTCGCATGCGTCCATAAATAATTATCTTCCGGTGGAAGCCCCGTCCATAAAGAATTGTCTCGGAAGTCGTAATTATAAATCCCAATC
The DNA here is from genome assembly GCA_023529315.1 of Papaver bracteatum. Lineage (NCBI taxonomy): Eukaryota > Viridiplantae > Streptophyta > Magnoliopsida > Ranunculales > Papaveraceae > Papaver > Papaver bracteatum. The sequence continues at coordinate 212,638 of JAJJWX010001308.1, forward strand.
AGACTTATAATTTTCATTCTCCACTAGTGGCAGCATTGCCGGTCCAGCACGTTTGCCCTTCATATCATCTAAGATCGGTAGCTCGACGCAAGAGATGATTATGGCCAGACTTGATGAGGCTAAGTTGCATGCCATTAAGTGGATACTCATACTTCCTATCAAGTTATAAAGAGAGTTGGTAAGAGAAGTAATGTAGGAAATGGCAAGGGATTGGTTCAGCCTGTGCCTAAGTCCACGGCTTATGCCTTAGGCCTGGACAAGACATGGAAATGCGACGGTTGCTCAGCTAGATAGGAAATTCATTGATGGACTTCCTATAATGAGGCGAAGACAGAGATGCATGCGAACTGCATTGGCATTGGCCTTATGGCCTTGAACCCTTTTGCAGAACAAGGGTAAGTTGGAAAGGTGTGGAAGCTTAAATAGCTGAATCATGCTCCACGAGCATTCTCACAAGGGCAAGTGAGCATGCATTTGCTAGGGGATGAGGCCCGGATCGTAGCTTCATCATCAGTGGTGCACCGGGGGAGTTGCATCCTGCGGGACGACGTGCCGAAGGCGTAATTTTCCGGTCCATCACAGATGGTATCAGAGCAAGTTACGAGAAAACACTAGGTACTTGTGCGGAGTGGACTTGTCTACGAGTATTTTCTTAATGGAAAACTTAAAGTTGGAGAGTAGGCCAACTTCTGCGCGGGAAATAGTTGTAACTGCTTTTCCAGTTACTGTGCAAATCGAGTTGAGCTTGTCCATGTACTGTGAGTTTGCCTGGCCTAAGTGGCACACCACTTACGAGTGGATATCCGGAAGACCGTCAGGGATGGTGGGTAGACAATGGGACTGATCATCCCCACACGTTGGAAACTGTCCAAGGGTGTGCGTTGTCAGGCCCGGCTAGCATCCCACTTACGAGTGGCAACCTGGATGACCGTCAGGGACGGTGGGCAATTAGAAAACTGTTCCACATAGTACAGTGATGAAATCTTGTCATTCAGATGATATCTTTCAGCTTGTGAACCTCAGGGATTCCTGGGTGGTAGTATGGGATACTATTCAGGATACCTTGTCGAGATATCCTCTTGGCATTGGCCAATTGCGATTCTTGGTATCGTTGTGAGCACTTTTTGGATTCCTGGGCAGGTGGTATGGGACATGTGCTCAGAAGGTGTAAATTGTTGTTCATGACAACTTGAAGAAACCCGTGATTTCTGAGAATCGGGTATGGGACTTTTGCTCAGGAAATCCAAACCGAAGAGATTGTCCACAATAGTTTTTATTTGGAATTTCGAGGACGAAATTCTTTTAAGGGGTGAAGAGTGTAACACCCCGTATTTTTAGCATGGCGCATGCTGAAAGATGCGCCATGGTCTGAGATGAAGCTTCATCCAAAGATTCTGTTGGTTGGTAAGAGGTAGATTGGCTTAAGGCCAATATCACGCCAAAATGGCGCATTGCGTTGGGCAATTGACCAAGGGTCAATATTGGGTGCCAGGTAAGGCACATCGTGTATGCATATTGGCTAAGGACAATATGACCTTAGTTGGAAGTTACATTGGCCAAGAGCCAATATCGCACCAAGAGTGCTTCAGGACAATTGGGTAGATGGCCTTAAGAATGTACATCCATCACAGCTGGACATTGGTGTGGCCTATGGGACAAATTCGGAAATATAGCCATCACAACCCTTCATCGGGTTTGGCTCGGGAAATGTTCAGCCATCCTGGTCGAGCATAGGAACTGGCATGTGAGCCAGAACTGAATGTACAACCACCTTGGCCGGTTATTCAGGAAAATACATGGCAACGGCCATGAATAGTAAAACGGGGAGTTGATGAAGGATTTTATTGCCCCCAATCAGAGTTCTAAAAATGTCAAATAAACATATATAGGGAAGGGTAGTTGGTTGAAGGTGCATATGCGGACTATGCACCAAGTAGGCTTCATAGCTTAGACGGAAGAGTATAAATGATGCCTAAGGCTCATTTATAGTTGCTCAGCCTTGAGAGAGGGCATTTGATGCTTAGGCATCACTATGCCATTCCACGGACTCGATGATGCATCACTTGGTTGTATTTGACGGAAGGGCCTATACGGACTAGGCCATTACCACTATTGCTTGGCCACGGCCTAGCAAACGAGTTGGAATAAGTCGCTTGTCCCTTCCAGGATGAACTATGGTCTGTGCTTGATTCTTTTAGAGTAGGTAAGGATACGTAGGCAGCCGCAATGAGTTACAGCATTGCCGGTCCAGCACGTTGGCCCTTCATATCATCTAATCTCGGTAGCTCGACGCAAGATATGATTGTGGCCAGACTTGATGAGGCTAAGTTGCATTCCATTAAGTGGATTCTCATACATCCTATCAAGTTATAAAGAGAGTTGGTAAGCGAAGTAATGTAGGAAATGGGAAGGGCTTGGTTCGGCCTGTGCCTAAGTCCACGGCTTATGCCTTAGTCCTGGACAAGACATGGCAATACGACGGTTGCTTATCTAGCTAGGAAATTCATTGATGGACTTCATATGATTAGACGAAGACAGAGATGCATGCGAACTGCATTGGCATTGGCCTTATGGCCTTGAACCCTTTTGCAGAAAAAGGGTAAGTTGGAAAGGTGTGGAAGCTTAAATAGCTAAATCATGCCCCACGAGCATGGTCGCAAGGGAAAGTGAGCGTGCATTTTCCAGGGGATGAGGGCCGGATCGTAGCTTCATCATCAGTGGCGCACCGGGGGAGTTACGGCCTGCGGGGCGACGCGCCGAAGGCTTAATTTTCCGGTCCATCACAGAGGTGCGGCTAGCATGGTTGGCATGCTTGGCGCGGTCGGTGTGAATGTCATGATTTTCCATTGGCACAGAGGTGCGTCTAGCATGGTTGGCATGCTCTAGCGTGGTCGGTGTGGCTGGCATGATTTTCAATTGGCATAGAGGTGCGGCTAGCATAGTTGTCATGCTTTGGCGCGATCGATGTGGCTGGCATGATTTTCCATTGGCACAAAGGTGCGGCTTGCATGGTTAGCATGATTTGGCGCGGTCAGTGTCCCTGGCATGATTTTCCATTAGCACAGAGGTGCGGCTAGCATGGAAGCCATGCTTTGGCGCGGTCGGTGTGATTTTCCATTGGCACAGAGGTGTGGCTAGCATGGTTGGAATTTTGGCGCAGTCGGTGTGGCTGGAATGATTTTCCATTGGCACAGAGGTGCGGCTAGCATGGTTGGCATGATTTTCCATTGGCACATTTGTAAATTAGGGTTTGGCTTGTCGTAACCCTAATTTGAAAAAGGTACCCCGGTAATTATTTATAGACACATTAAAGGTTTCAGTAAATGTGCCTAGTAAATGCTTGTTACTTTAAATGTTGTGATATCACTGTCTGATAGGGTTTAGTATTCTACGATTTTAACCCTAAGATAAAAACCACCATCAACATTAAGTCCCCTGCTTAGCTCGGAACAGGTGCCATGTTGCGAGGTAAGCATATGATGGTCATAGACAAGGACGGAATCGAGGAGTAAATCATTGCAAAGATGTTCAGGAGAATCCGAATAACCTTTTTGAGTTGTAAAGAGATTTTTGGCTTCCCGTGTTGGCGGCCATGCGTAAGTTGTACGGGGAATGCAGACTATGGAGTGGTGAGATAAAAGTTACCGGTTTGGTTTGGTCGTACATCTCCAAGGAAAAGGGGGCGCGATCTTGGAAGGCGACGCAAGTGGACGACTTGGCTCGAGGGGCGAAGAGGTGGCGTGGTCTTGGTAAGGAAAATGCGTATGGGTGATAGTTTCGCGACAGTGGATCAGGCGGCTTGGAATATTGTGGACTTGGCAAGACTAGACGTATACGGACGACTAGGCGTGGCGGGTACGCGACAATGGAGCGAATGGATTGGCCGGGGGGGGCGCGGTAATAGCATGGTGGGACATGCAAGGGCGGCTAGGCGTGGTGGGGACACAGTGATGGAGCGAGTGGCTTGGATGTGTCCATGGAAAGATATGGCATACATGGATGGTGGGGCTGCGGTATGGCGTGAGTGGTCTTGGATGTGGAAATTGGTCTTTGTGGGACCGGTTTCCTCTTTTCCTTCCTTGGCTCAAAATTGGAGATCCTCTCCTTGTTCAAACTCCCAAGTATCACACCTATGAAAGGATTACCGGCCCCTCCCATTGATTCGCGTCTGCATTATTTTTTTTTTTTTTTTTGGTTCGCTTGGTAGCGGTGAAGCGGATGAGCGGATTAGGTACGTCTTCCAATAATTCTTCTTTGTCTTGCTTCCCTTTTGTTTTCTTGTGTTGTTGAAAACCCTAGTTGTAGGCATACCTTTTTATAACCTTGTAGAACATGTTGATGTGAATCCTAGCCACAGGAATATCTTGCACGCGCTTATAGTAGTACTTAGGCATGAATACCGTAGTAATGTTGACCGCTTCAACTCGTTGTGCAAGGTAAGCATGCGATAGTAAATTTTCCATCCCTTTCCCACGAAAACCTAGTTTTTAGGATTTACTCCTTGTTTTGGTGTGGTCATGGGCATGGTTCCCCTGGTGGGGCACTCCTCCTCGGCTGGACAAGAATTCTATGCCGCAGGGTACGACCTTGAAACAAACTGGCTTGCGTCTTGGGTGAAAATAATTTTCGTGTGCTTTCCGTAATAATCTCTCTTCGTATTATTCCGTTGTAGTTGCTTGGAAAGCGGAAGTACTATGAGAGAATCTTTATTATGACGTCGCTTGAGAAAAATTCTGATATACCGAAGGATGTTGGTAACTCCAAGCCAAACGTGGCTGATAAATTCTTCACGATAGTCTCTGTCAGGAGAAGTCCACTTAAGCATGTGCCACTGCTTCTGACCGGTTCGGAGAGTGAGGAAGGGGACTGGTCGTTTCCTCCCGAAAATGTAATACGGTTTTTCCTTCAGAGGAAATAGTATTCCACCTCTCTTATTGATTTCAAAATCCCAGTGATTCCACTGCGTTCGTTTGATAAATGGGTGCACTTTATGATAAGTCAAGAGTGCGTAAGAGCTAATTTTACCAAGGCCCAAATAATTGATACTGTTGCAGCCTCTGCATCACTTCAAATTAGGAAAGACATCCCAAGCTTGGTTGCTTTCATTTCCAGGTGGTGTCCATATACTCACACGACCATATGTAGGTGGGGAGAACTGACCATATCCTTAGAAACTGTGGCTATCCTGCTGAATCTTCTCATGACAGGAAACCTTAACACCAAGATGTCTGATGATGAGGAAAAAATGTGTACCGCCATGTTTGCGAAGTCGAAAGGGTTTGTCCATAAGGAGAACGAGACGAAGTGTTTCTATGCCTGGTGGATGTCTCAATGGTTTCCCGATGAGCTGGTACCGGATCAGAAGAATATTACACTCCATGTCGCGGCATTATTGGCTCTCTGGTTATCCCAGGATATTTTTGATGATGGCTCTGGTAATAAGGAGATAAGGCTGGAACTTATCAATTTTGCTATAATATTGGCGAAAGGAGTCATTCTCCCCATTGGCGGCTTGTTTCTCGGTTCTCTATACACACACTTGGATCATTTGGCTATGGACATGCATGCTTCAAACGGTTACATAAAAGTGGATTCGTATGTTCATGTTGTTTTTATCCAAGCGTGGCTATGGGAGCATTTTGAAAGATATGCTCCTAAACCGTTGGTTTCACTTCCCGCTTCTTGGGGTAGTTCGAGAATACTTCGCCGGTAGAATAGGCGCCCAAGAGCTGGCTCAAACCTGGATGATTTCCTTGATAACTCGTGCGCCACTAATTTTTGTCCATGGGCCCCAGTGTGTACATCCATAGCCCAGGTTAATACTTTTGCTTCTGCTCCAAACATGTCTTTGCTTTCTAATGGAGGGAATCTGGGCGTCGGTGAGATTATATTCATGCGAAGTTTCACGTTTGTCTAGATACCGTCTTTCTTTCGAGGATCATGTCAGGCAGTTTCTTATAATATTGAGCAAGCAGCTCGGCATATGGGTTTCGACCAAGAGGTCCCTCTCGTTCGTCAGTTGGAAGCTCCAGAGGTTCCATTATCGGACGTTCTTGATGCTAGTGTTCTTTCACCGGGCAGAAGCCTCCCTTTATTGCTTTCGGAACGAAATCTGTCGACTACCTCCAAGTATAACGCATTCTGGAAAAGTGAATTCCTTTTCATCCAGGAATTTGTGAAAGCCGTAGTGGAGAACACTCGTGGTAGACCTTCCGCCGAGATTTTAGCAAAACATCCGTTGTTGAGGGATACTTCTTTAACCAAAAGGAAATTTGTCGGTCTGGACGTGGACAGTCCCCAAGTGAAGGAGAGAAGGTCTAAGAATCATGCAGGCGGTTTCCAGTCAGATTCCACAGCTCTACCGACTTTTAGTTCATCCAACATGGGGGTACGTGTGATTTATTTCTTGACTTCAGCTGGATCACGTATATCCTTGTTTCTTTTCTGAGAATGCTTCCTTGTATCTCGTCCAGGGTTTCAGCAGCACAAACTCCTTTTCCAAACTTGCAAGTAATCATAAAGTATCGTTTTTCGGGATAGAGGGTGGCGGTGCCAAGCTCATCCATGGTGATGGGGATTCCGAAAAGGATGAAAGTTCAGAGTCCAGCGATGGCAAGAGTAGTTCTTCCGATAACAGTGCTGAATCTTCCTCTATTCAGTCTGAAACCGAATAAAGTGAGCCTCCTCCATGTGTTTTTTTTTCAATTTTTTTTTTGCAGTAAAAATAAACCTTGATATTCTAGGAGGAAACTGTTCCTGAGGATGGCCTTGAAATGGAAACCCTCCAGAGTGAAGACGTAGTCGTACTTCCGATTGTGTAAACCGTGCCATCTAGTGACTTGGACATTGAAGTTCATAATCCTGAAGGTGTTGTCATGACTCATACGGTAGAGAGCACTCCGGGGTCCGCTGGCGAAATTGTAGTTAGGGACCCTTTGGAGGTTGCTGATTCAGTCGTATGTGCCACCTTCAATCCTATGTATCTGGTCCCTTTCCCAGGTCACGTGTTGATTGGGGAATTTAGTGTGCCAGCTAAATACGCGGCATTATACACCAAGATATGGGAGTGCTACGGTCATATTGCCACGAGTGCTACGGTCATATTGCCACGACCAAGAATATTACTAGTAAACATGTGTTGGTCAAGCATGTGGAGGAAGCCTTGTCTTCGATTGATGAGATGTGCAACGTGACTGGTCATACAATTTCTGAGGATGTAATCTCGAGCTGGAAGTTCCATCATGACATGTGCATGGGCTTCGAATTCAACATTCCTTGGTTCATTGAAGGTCTTTCTGATGTTGAAAGGTCGTTGGCCAGAGTAGTTGACGGTCCTTCCGCAGACATGATGAAGAAGCAGGAAGCGGAATTCAAGAAGTTATGCAGGAATCTGAAACTTAAGAGACAGGCTCTTCAAAGCACGAGGGAGGCGTTTGCCAAAAGGAGCAAGCCGCTGTTGGAAAACTTCCCTTGAATATATATCTGTCTTTTGGACCTCTTATCTTTATTTTTATTTTTGAAAGGCAAAAGAGACGCCTGGTTTTTGGTTTTTTATTTTTTTATTTTCTCGGGTTAATAGATAAATGCTACCTTGACAGTTTTGTATTATTTTATTTTTTATTGAATGAAATGTTTAGAATTGAATTTCCTTTGGCTATGAATGAAAGTGACGCATACATCCCAGGAAAACCATGGAACCATGTGTTGGTAGATGACATGGAATGAAACATGGCTATAGGTTTTATCAGAACTTGAAAAAGCAAACCACGTATTTTTGTCTAGATAAGACTTACTCGGTTTCTCAGGTCTTCTGATGAGAATAAACTTTCCGGGTGTAGGACTAATTTTATTTTTTTTGAGAAACACGGTCATGGGAAGTCCCCAGTCTTCCGAGTCGTTGCTGAGTTATCTGATAACCGTGCCATTAATCCCAGGGCGGATCATTCTACTTCTAGCCTCTGATAAGTCCCCAGTCATCCCTTGTCTTGTCATGAATGATAATCAAGTCGTCGAGTAACTGAGTCAGAGTGTATCACCTTCCTCTACCATCTTGACATATAGGTCGAATAATGAGATCGCTGGTTGAAAATTGACATTGTAACCGAAAGATTAAACCTCTCGCTGTGGTTGCAAATTATTTGTAGGTGAAAATGGTTTCTGCTGATTTCGGTAATTACGGGTGTGCAATTGAGAAACAATTTAAACCCTAAATAATGTATTGCTAGGGAGTACTTTATATTCGAGAGATCAATCTGTACAAGTCCAGCCTAAACCAAGAAATGGTCATTCCAAACTTGTTTCGGTCACAAAGTGGAGGAGAATGGGTTGTTTTTGTGGAGGGAAGCAAGGAAAGTGGTGAGACCATAATAGTTGATTCTGGAAGAGTAGTTGGGTTACTACGACTTGTTATCAGAAAAGTGAGATATCTAACAAGGTGAGCTAGCAAGTAAGTATTTCTGAGTGTTATATCTCCCGAATGAAAATTGTTGTTCAATGGAAATAGGTAAGACCTATTTATACAAGTCGGAGTAAAAACGTACCCTGGTCTCATTAAGGAGTGGGGAAGTAAATGGGAGGAGGTGGTAACCCTATGCATGGAATTAATTTTCCATAAAGTGGATAACGCATGAAACTGCTAACGTTATGGAATTGGTGTCGCATAAAATTGTTAACGCATATGCTTTATGTCCCATGAACATTTCACACATAACTTCCCATATTTACTAACCGTCTCACCCTTATGACACTTCCTTATGACGGGCGTAGTGTACGCCGCACGCTGTAAACCGCCAAACCAATATTCAAAGAGGATCCCCAATTTGTGTTGATGTCTCGAATATTTTTGGAAAACATGTAGCATGTTGTTGTGGCTTGGCAAGTCAAGCTCGAGAAACTTTCTAGCTTGGTGACCTTCGACGGTCGAGATTTTACATCTTGAGAGGAGGGGCAATCGTTGATCGTTGCACGTCTTCGTTTTGTTAGCCGTGTAGTGAGGGCCAACGTGGTGGCGCGTCTAGGTTGGCATGCCGTTGGCATAGCATGGTTTGGCGTGGCCAAACTTAGGTTTTCGGGCCAAAGATTACCACGTATCGTCTGGTAACCTTGGATGGCTAGGATTTTCTCCCGGGATTGAAGGGAAACCGTTGATTGTTGCACGCCTTCGTTTTTGTGGACGTGTAGGGAAGGCCAACAGGGTGGCGCGGCTGGGGTGTGGTTAGGCTTGGCATGTGGTGCCAAGGGTTCGCCTTGGGCGTGGCTAGCTTTGGCTAGGTGCGATTTTGGCTTGGCATGTGGGGCCAAGGGTTTGCCATGGGCGTATGGCGTGGCTAAGTCTAAGTCAAGGGCGTTTGGCTTGGCATGATGTGACTAGCATGTCTAGGGGCAAAGCAAAGTGCATTTGGCATGGCGCGGCTAGCTTGGCTAGATTTGGTTTAGCTTAGAATGTGGGGCCAAGGGTTTGCCATGGGCGCATGGTATGGCTAGGGCCAAGGCAGGGGATTTTGGCTTGGCATGGTGTGACTAGCATAGTTATGGCCAAGGGAGAGGTCGTTTGGCATGTTGCTTCTAGCTTGGGCTCGGTGCGGTTTTGGTTTGTCATGTGGGGCCAAGGGGTTTCCATAGGCGCATGGCGTGGCTAGCTTGGGCTAGGTGCAGTTTTGGCTTTCATGTGGGGCCAAGGTTTTTCCATAGACGCATGGCGTGACTAGCTTGGGCTAGGTGCGTGACCAAGCTAGGGTTTTCGGGTTTGGTAACCTTAGACGGCCAGGATTTTCTCTTGGAATTGAAGGGAAACAGTTGATTATTGCACGCCTTCGTTTTGATAGTCGCGTAATGAAGGCCAGTATGGTGGCGCGACATGGGGCCATGGCGAGGTGCATTTAGCATGGCGTGGTAGGTGAGGATGGCATGATTTTCCATTGGCACATAGGTGCGTCTATCATGGTTGGCATGCTTTGGCACGGTTGGTGTGGCTGGCATGATTTGTCATTGGCACAGAGGTGCGGCTAGCATGGTTGGCATGCTTTGGCACGCACTAGTGGAGAAGGGGGTTTTAATGACCCACATCCTCGACCCTCAATAGCGGTCAACGGACCGTGGACCGCTCAAGACGGTCGTAGATATAAAAAAAATTCGGAGCACAAATAAGAGCGTTAAAAACGGTCGTTGTATAAATTTTTTAATTACGATTATATCCCCGAGTCATCAACCCACACCGCGACTGCTTTACCTAGTTGAATCACTGCTACTTTTCTTTGGCGGGACCCTCCTTTTCTCACCTCGTTATTATCGATGCAATAAATATTATGGAGACTGTGAAAATGACCATATTACCCTTATTGGAAATAAATGCAATAAATATTATGGAGATTGTGAAAATGACCAGACTTCCCTTATCAAAAATAAGTAAAGTAAATATTACACTCTTTTAAAATGAACATATTACCCTTACTGGAAATAAGTTCAGTAAATATTATATGGAGATAGTGAAAATGACCAGACTACCCAATTAAGTGTAATAAATAAAGTAAATATTACAGACTGAGAAAATAACCATGTTACCCTTATTATATATAAGTGCAATAAATATTATGCAGACTATGAAAATGACCAAACTACCCTTATTGAAAATAAATAAAGTAAATATTACATACTGTGAAAATGACCATATTACCCTTATTGGAAATAAGTGCAATAAATATTATGGGGACTGTGAGAATGACCAGACCACCCTTATCAAAAATAAATAAAGTAAATATTACCTACTGTGAAAATGACCATATTACCTTTATGGTCATTTTCACAGTCTCCATAATATTTATTACACTTTTTTCCAATAAGGGAAGTATGGTCTTTTTCACAGCCCCCATAATATTTATTAATGCACTTTTTTCCAATAAGGGTAATATGGTCATTTTCACAGTAGGTAATATTTACTTTATTTATTTTTGATAAGGGTGGTCTGGTCATTTTCACAGTCTCCATAATATTTATTGCACTTATTTCCAATAAGGATAATATGGTCATTTTCACAGTATGTAATATTTACTTTATTTATTTTTGATAAGGGTAGTATGGTCATTTTCACAGTCTCCATAATATTTATTGCTCTTTTTTCCAATAAGGGTAGTATGGTCATTTTCACAGTCTCCACAATATTTATTGCACTTTTTTTTTCTAATAAGGGTAATATGGTCATTTTCACAGTTTGTAACATTTACTTTTCTTATTTCCGATAAGGGTAGTATGATCATTTTCACAGCATCCATAATATTTATTGCACTTTTTTCCAATAAAGGTAGTATGGTTGTTTTCACAATCTCCATAATATTTATTATTGCACTTTTTTTCAATAAGGGTAGTATGGTCATTTTCACAACATGTAATATTTACTTTATTTATTGCACTTCGGATATATTTCATCCTCAGTTCATAAGAACGGAGAAACTTAGGTCTAACTCTAGTAGATTTTGAACCTGTGAAGTTCAATTCTGATATATTTCGTCCCCAGTTCTTCCGAACGAGAAATTCATGTCTAACTCTAGTAATATTTGAACCTGTGATGTTCAATTCTGATATATTTCGTCCGCAGTTCATTCGAACGGAGAAACTCAAGTCCAACTCTAGTAATATTTGAACCTGTGATGTTCAATTCTGATATATTTCGTCCCCAGTTCATCCGAACGAGAACTCAGGTCCAACTTTAGTAATATTTGAACCTGTGATGTTCAATTATGATATATTTCGTCCCCAGTTCATCCGAACGAGAAACTCAGGTCCAACTCTGGTAATATTTGAACCTGTGATGTTCAATTCTGATATATTTCGTCCCCAGTACATCCGAACGAGAAACTCGGGTCCAACTCTGGTAAAATTTAAACTTGTGATGTTCAATTCTGATATATTTCGTCCCCAGTTCATCCGAACGAGAACCTCAGGTCCAACTATGATAATATTTGAACTTGTGATGTTCAATTCTGATATATTTCTTCCCTAGTTCATCCGAACGAGAAACTCAGGTACAACTCTGGTAATATTTAAAAAATGTCATGTTCAATTCTGATATATTTCGTCCCCAGTTCATCCGAACGAGAAACTCAGGTCTAACTCTAGTAATATTTGAACATGTGATGTTCAATTCTGATATATTTCGTCATGAGTTCATCCGAACGAGAAACTCAGGTCCAACTTTAGTAATATTTGAACCTGTGATGTTCAATTCTGATATATTTCGTCCTCAGTTCATCCGAACGAGAAACTCAGGTCTAACTCTGGTAATATTTGAACCGGTGATGTTCAATTCTGATATATTTTGTCCTCAGCTCATCCAAATGAGAAACTCACACTAGTACAAATATGGGCTTTGGTGACAGTTCACAATAAGAAACAATGACAGTCGACGGTTGAACTGTCATAAAATAGTAGGCTGTGATATATACGTAACAGTTATTTATTAAAACGAACGCCAATAATGAGGGACAATGGTGACTGTTTTTAAACTGTTACTATACAATCATACAATGACAATTTTTGTAGAAAAACGATACTATAATTTGATGTATAATAACAGTTATAAAATTTGTTTTTAAGCGTGTTACTATACAATCATACAATGACAATTTTTGTAGAAAAACGATACTATAATTTGATGTATAATAACAGTTATAAACTGTTACTATTCTCAAGCTATGATAACTGGTTTGAATAAAAACTGTTATCAAAGTCTAACCTTATAGGTAATAGTTCTTTAAATCACCGCCACTTCCATTTGTAGCGACAGTTCTGGTTAAAACTGTAACTATACCATAAAGCCTTTTCTAATGCACAAAGTGGTTGGTTGAGTCCTATATTAGTTATTATCTACTGATCGTGGTATGTTTTGTTGGTGGGCTTCTCTCAACCAGCGGCACGAGCTCTTCGCCTTTTTTTTTGTTGAAAACCGCAAACCACAAAAGAAGAAGTTTCAGCTCAATTTCTTCTCAATACCATCGTATCTCTCTTTATTTCCATAATTCCATTAGACATGGAAAAATCTAATCTCTTTCAATAATTCTGACCTACGTACTATACAAGAAGATCTCATCTCTCTCTTTTCATGGTTCTTTTTTCTTTGTAAAACCTGCTGGGATATCCTCTATTTTTTTACTCCAATCTAGGGTTTCATATTTTTCTTCAATCCTTGTTATCTCTCAATCACTCATTATCTATGCCGCTTAATCTGAAAAAAAATTCCATTTTGTTCTTGTGTGCATAAATCGAGCTTTAAATCTCTCTCTCTCTCGTCTCCATTTGAAACTCCGTGAATCTCTGGATTTTTTCGCTCGGGAAAAATTACAGTCCTGAGTTAGCTAATTGGGTTTTTGATGGTGGTCCCAAAGATTAAAAAAATGTGATTTCTTTCAAGGTATAATTTCTCGACCATTTTTCAATGAAATTCATAGTTTACGATTTGGGTTTATCTTACTGTTTGTATTTAGGTTTGTTATCCAGATCTATTTCTCTTTCCTATGAAGCTCTAGATTTGAATAGCAAGATCATTGTAGAGTCTTTTTGTTTGATTTTGTATAATTTCAACCTTGTCATCAACCGGGTGTGTGTAATATTTGTATTTGATGCTTCTAGTCAACCCTCAATGTAGTTTTGTAAGTTTCCCTTTGCTGGTTTGTATTTTTAGAGTGTTCGTGTGATTTGGTTAAATTGGTACTAGAGTGTGTGAAGGTAAACAATTGAAGTGGTTCCCAATGTTGTGTTATTCATTGATCAATGTTCAACCGATCCTAACCTAATGCTTCCTTCAAGTTGTGTCAAAGATGTCATTATTAACTAATCTTAGAGTCTGAATTTACGACACTTCCCAAGTTGTAATTGCTCATAATGAAATGTTTCTTCAATATTTGTGCTTCAAAATTTGGGTTTATGTCTTGATTTTTTTATTTGTATTCATACCCTCTTGCAGGAGGTTGATATCTAGGTTCCAGGACCTGAAGAACGAGCTAATGGATAGATAGGTTCCAGTACTTAGAGAACGAGTTATAGGTCCAAGGATATGCTGCAATATGGAAGGTTTGTCTTTATCAAAATTAGAATAAGGATTTTTACAAACTAAAATAACGGACCATTTGTTATGTCAAAAGCATGTAGTTCGCTGCATAATATCTCAGTGTGTTTGTGTATTTAGGCTTTGGTTTGCTCGGTTATTGACACTGATGTTTTATTTTATTTTTTGTATTCTTTCTTTATGGACTTTTACAAAGCAACTGTGGTAATACATGACCCACATGTGTGCTCATCTTGCATATGAATTGAAGCAGAGCCTCTTTGTGCAATATTTTTTTGTGGATTGAAATAGAGCCTCTTTGGTAATACAGGATAAGTAATTGATGGATGTGCAATAATTTTTTGGGCATCACTAGGTACCTCTTTCCTTTCTAATATGGGTGGCTTTCTCTTTTGTCTTTTTGTATAAAACTAATTGCAAATTTGTTGAACTCATCTTGGTTTCCATATGATTGAAGTTCTATGAAAAAATAGTCTACTGTTGGATTATATAGCGGTGTTAGAGAGCATATTGGACAATTCCAGTAATATATCAAATTTCACTGATGTTAACTCTCGTTGAATTTAATATTTTGTGTGATCAGATTCAGGTTGCGGCATGAAGAATCCATAGAGTTCAGAAATCTTGGACTTCTAGATAATGTTATGCGAGTTTTTTGAAGAATTCCACTGACCAGGTTCCTGCATATTCGCCTACAATGTCTAGTTCTTCTCAAATAATTTCATATAAAAATAAAATTTGCGCTATGTTCTACTAGAATGTTGCCATTCTTTTATCACAACTTAACAGATACCAGGAAAATTGGGAGTAGATTACCTTGACAGCTTGAATAAATGGGCATCGTTTTAGCTAGTGTTGTATATATTTGGGTATCTAGTGTCTATTTTGTAGTAACTATCTGTACGTACATAGCAAAATTTGCTGATATGAAGAATTTCGTAGTGAATAACTCTGGCACATGGTGGTCTTTTGCTCTTATTGTTCTTTCTTTTGACTTATTCACAATTTTTTGACTCCAATTTCTCAATGTTAAGCTAATAAATTCTTTTTAATTTTCTTAATAAATTCTTTCGATAGGTCGATTTTGAGTTAGACCTATCGCAAGAAGTTGTCATTTTTTATTTTTATTTTTATTTTGTAGGATATTTATAATGGCGTCTGTAAAAGTACATGGATTTCCGAATCGGTACGAGAAGCTTATTGCCTTCATTTGATGGACTTAGTAGATCCAGTGTTTGCAATTTCTTCTGAGGCAGTTAACTCTTCAAGGTTAGGGCTTAGTAATGGACCTTGTTGTCAAAGTTGTTATTTTTGTGCCTCATAGAGTAATTGTATTTAACCATCATGTTCTGAAAGGTGCATATCTGAAGGTCGACTTGGTCAAATTATTGATGAATGATTACTAATACTTTGTGGAATACAAAGTTAGAGACTGAAAGGGCGCTATTGAGGATACTTGAAGCGCGAGGATATTAAGCAATTTACTTTTGCTGTATAGTACTGGCCACTCCCACAAGAAATCAAGTATGTTTTTTAGTTTATTATTTTCTCCCGCGCTTTATCAAAATATATTATCTGTTTCGGTTAATGGAAACTACATTTTTAGATCGAGATTATCGAAAGATATGCAAGAGGGTATATCCGATCCACTTTCCATTCAAGCATTAGTCCAGGTATTTCGGCATAAACTTCATTATTTAGTTATTTGTGCAAAACATTCACAGATATCACTTTTTATCAGTGTCTTATTTCATGGCTACCAGAATGATTATCCTACAATTGAAGGGTACAAAATTTCATCTTGGATTTGTTGTTGAAAGCATCAAATCTAGAAGGTTGGCATATGAAAAACTAGCTTATTATGCTCAGGTACGCTGTCTTATTGTCTGCATAGATTGTTGTCCATTAATTCTTATTAAAAATTTGTTTTGAAGTGGTAAATGACGCTGCTTCCATCATGTCATAAGTGAATATTTCTCCCCAGTATGATCCCGATATATGTGTAGATTGTTAACTTGGGTTCTTTGTAGGATGATTAATCAAAGATAATTTGAGTAGAATACGGCCAGTGAGTATTTAGAAGTCATTTATGAAATGTTCAAATAATTCTCGACCCTTTGCTTTATTTTTCATGTGTGTTAGCTTGTAGTCTTCTTCTTGTGTGCTGACCAGTGTCACTTTTGCCTGTCCTCAAGTAATTTGACTGAAGAATATCGAAAAAAACATCTCTCTTTCATCATATGGAAGTACTACAGACCAATGTATCTATAGGTGGTACGTAAATCAAAGATATCATAGCCTATATATCGTGTTTCACAAATGTTAATGAATGTGGGACTTATCATTTGTCTACTGGAATACATAAATGTTACTGCGTTCAGCTCCTAACAGTGTTCTGTAATCTATTATTAAGTAGTCATCATTGGAATTAATGTACTGAGTTTAGCTTCTTTTGACTATGTAGTGATGGATGCTCTAGATGTACGTAATATCGGCATGTACAAGTTTGCTACTGATTCATCTGATTGATCTATCAGCGACGTCAATAGATAAATGAGCATAAATTGCAAAGATCATCCTTTTTTTTGCAGCTAACAGTGACAAGGAGAAATTTAGTAATGTTGAAACTACTTCACAGCAGAAATCTCCATCCCAAGAAACATTATAGCTACTCAGAAAACACCCATTTTGCATCAAAAATCACAAGGTATAATCATCTTATGAATAGAGTGTTGAGTTCTCATTTAGAACCGCAATGCAAGTTTGTGTAGGGTCTTAAGCTTGCAATGTTTGATAGTTGATGCTAATCACTTGTATTATTATTAGAATTTTGTAAAAGTCATTTGTACAACCGTGTATGTAGAAACATTTTAAATCAATAAATTCCTCTATTTTTGGCATGTATTCTTACTGTCTAAATAGCAATTGTAAACTATCATAGATAAGATTTAATTTTCTGTGATAAGTTTATGAAAAAAACAGGTACCTTAGTACCCGCTTATGTGACAGGTTTTTAACAAAACCCATACTTTCATGACAGTTTTTTCAAATAAAATGTTACCATAAGATGTCTTCTATGAAACGATTGGGTCTACAATGACAGTTTTAATCAATAAATGTTAAGGTAAGTTTCCAACTATGACAGGTTCATTAAGAAATTGTTACCTTAGTACAAGAAACTGAGTTTCTGATGGCAGTTCTATTCCAAAAATGTCACCGTAGATTGTCAACAGTGACGGGTTTATAAAGATGCTGTCATCTTATAGTTATGATTCAATAACAGTTTCTTAAAGACCTTTCGTAACAGGGGCTTTGGTGACAGTCCAAATATTTTCCAAAACTGTCACGTAAGTATTTTGATGACAGTTTTAACCTGTCACCTAATCCAATTTTTGTACTAGTGTCATCTCTAACTTTAGTAATATTTCAACCTGTGATGTTCAATTCTGATATATTTCGTCCTCGGTTCATCCGAACGAGAAACTCAGCTCTAACTCTGGTAATATTTGAACCTGTGATGTTCAATTCTGATATATTTCGTCCTCAGTTCATCCGAACGAGAAACTCAGGTCTAACTTTGGTAATATTTGAACATGTGATGTTCAATTCTGATATATTTCATTCTCAGTTCATCCGAACGAGAAACTCAGGTCTAACTCTGGTAATATTTGAACCTGAGATGCTCAATTCTGATATATTTCATCCTCAGTTCATCCAAACGAGAAACTCAAGTCTAACTCTGGTAATATTGAACCTGTGATGTTCAATTCTTATATATTTCGTCCTCAGTTCATCCGAACGAGAAACTCAAGACTAACTTTTGTAATATTTGAACCTGTGATGTTAAATTCTGATATATTTCGTCCTCAGTTCATACGAACGAGAAACTCAGGACTAACTTTAGTAATATTTGAACTTGTGATGTTCAATTCATCCGAACGAGAAATTTAAGTCTAACTTTGGTAATATTTGAACCTGTGATGTTCAATTCTGATATATTTAGTCCTCAGTTCATCCGAACGAGAAACTAAAATCTAACTTTAGTAATATTTGAATCTGTGATGTTCAATTCTGATATATTTCGTCATTAGTTCATCCGAACGAGAAACTCAGGTCTAACACAGGTAATATTTAAACCCGTGATGTTCAATTCTGATATATTTCGTCCTCAGTTCATCCGAACAAGAAACTCATATCTAACTTTGGTATTATTTGAACCTGTGATGTTCAATTCTGATATATTTCGTCCTCAGTTCATCCGAACGAGAAACTCAAGTCTAACTCTGGTAATATAGAACCTGTGATGTTCAATTCTTATATATTTCGTCCTCAGTTCATCCGAACGAGAAACTCAAGACTAACTTTAGTAATATTTGAACCTGTGATGTTCAATTCTGATATATTTCGTCCTCAGTTCATCCGAACGAGAAACTCAGGACTAACTTTAGTAATATTTGAACTTGTGATGTTCAATTCATCCGAACGAGAAACTTAAGTCTAACTTTGGTAATATTTGAACCTGTGATGTTCAATTCTGATATATTTCGTCCTCAGTTCATCCGAACGAGAAACTCAGCTCTAACTTTGGTAATATTTGAACATGTGATGTTCAATTTTGATATATTTTGTCCTCGGTTCATCTGAACGAGAAATTCAGCTCTAACTTAAGTAATATTTGAAACTGTGATGTTCAATTCTGATATATTTCGTCCTCAGTTCATCCGAACCAGAAAATCAGGTCTAACTCTGGTAATCTTTGAACCTGTGATGTTCAATTCTGATATATTTCGTCCTTAGATCATCTGAAAACGAGAAACTCACCACCTAATATAAAATGCACCACCTAATTTAAAAAAACTCACTACCTAATATAAAATGCACCACCTAATATAAACTCACCACCCAATGAATTTCTTTGTGACACGTGGTAAGATGTTAACCATTTGATCTTCTAAAACCAATCGGATGGGTGTGGAAGTCACTAGTCGTCCAGCTCTACTTCACATTAACAAGGGTGTTCTATATATAGTTATAGGAGAGAGAAAATTAAATTAAATTAAATTAAAATCCTAAATCTATTTTCTTTTCCGCCTCCCTAACCTTATCTTCTTCTCCTTCGACACAATCACCTTATCTTCTTCTCCTTCTTCATCTTATTCATATCCATCCTCCAACTCAGAAAAACCTCATCCACCATCATTTATTCTCAAATCAGTAATCATCAACACCGAATACCCTAACTGTCACTATATTTGTACATAATACTTACCGAAATAGTAGATCAACGATTAGGGTATTATTTGGGTTTTCAATTTTTAAGGGTTTTGATTGACATCTTCTTTTTCACTTCAAATCTCTTCAAGTCAATCTCGAAATCAAAATCGAGAGTAAAACCCATTTCTCTAAATTCATGATCTTCGTTTGCTTGTTTTTCATTTACTGTTTTTGTTTAGATCTAATTTTTTAAATCGAGGGTTTCAGATTTTGTTGATTTTTGGCACTTGAGGAGATGATCTTTGGGGTTGATTCTTCATTCTTGTGTTGTTACTATGTTGTTACTTTTTGAAGGTTGTTTTTCATTACTGATTTTTTCCTTTTATGGTATTCAAATTTTATGAATCGAGGGCTTTAGATTTTAGGAATTTATTTAATGATTTTTGTTGGTGATGATTTGGGTATTGTAGGTGCGAATGCATATACATTTGCAGTTCAAGCTGGAAAATATTCAGGTGTTGTTCTTGCTGCTACTAAGACTAACAAACATAAGAACCCTCTAACTTTGGTGCAAAAACTGTCATGAAAAAGGAATTCCTTAGATTGGCTAAGGCTTGTGAACCAGGTAATTTAACAAAACCCTTCTCTTATTGGATACATGGATAACTTGATTTTATAGGGAACTGATTGTGTGTTCCACAAAGGTGTGCAGTGCGATGGTTGCTGGGTACATCACCTTGGTTTAATTCCAAAGTGTAAGAATATAATGCCTTTTTGGTTCCCTTCCATTTAGTTAAAGAATCTAATTTAAGCTAGTTATTTTTTTTTTTTTTTAATTTGATTACATGGGGAATCTCTTTGTAGGAGAGCACTATTTGATTCTCTGTATTAGGGAGTGATGTTGAGTACTTAAGATATTATTTAGGTTTGGTTGGTTTGTATTTATCTTTTTGATTAAGCACCTCTCTGAATTCTCTTGAGTTTCTTGTTTGATAATAATTGCCTTCTTGGAATTAGCTTTTAGTTGCTTAGAAATGCTCAAACCGTTATCTTAGTTGGATTCTGCAGCTGGTCATACTAAAGATATTGCATCTTTGAAAGTTGATGCATGTATTGTGTAATGGCTTGATGATTGATATTAGATCCTATAATGTACAATTATACCTTAGAACTTTCAGTGATCTCTTTTTCTCTAGGTGTTTATACTTATTTCCATCATGAGAACTTTCTTTCTTCAATAATTCGATCTTTTAAGATTCTGAATTGATGCACATTTTTAAGCAAGTTATTGAGTATGACATTGATGTTTTTAACCATATATGTTTGACAGTTGAATGATTCAAATCAGGATCGAGATATCAACAAGATATGGAAAGCTCCCGTGCTTGTGATTTGTTGTAGTATGGAGTGGGTACTAAAGGTGGTGGTGGTGGAGCTGATAATGGAGCTTCCTAATTATTTATTTTTTTTTCAATTTGGGGATCTTTGTTTTTAGGGTTTTTCTAGAATTTGATTTCACTTTTTGGGTTTTGATTCGCAGGGAAAGTGATGGACATCAGAGAGAAAAGCGAAAGACCATTAATGGAGATGATCTTTTATGGGTAATGGATACTTTAGGATTTGAGTATTATATAGATCCACTTAAGGTGTACCTCAATAGGTACAGAGAGGTAATTTTTCTGTGTATTTTTTTTTCTCAAATCTTTTCAGGTCTTTCTTTTGTTTCATTTATGATAACCGAAATCTAATCTGCCTATTCTGTAATTTTGTTGCATGTTTGTGTTGGGGGGATGGGATGTGATGTTGCAGATGGAGGTAATATATGTTTCATTTTTTATAGTTATCTGCTCAGTTGTGGTGTTAGAATATTGATTTGATTGTGAAATTCCGTAAAATTTGTAGGGTGATATAAAAGGAACTGCTAAGGGTGCTGATGGATATGGTAATTCTCAGCCAGGTCAAAACCCTCAGGTAATAGAACTCATGAATCTTAATGTATTTGTTAGTGCATATTGTCAAATGGTTCTGTTGTTGTGTCTCTTATTGGGTTTCATTTGAATTTCTCTGCAGATTGCTCACCAGGGGTCACTTTCATAAGGAGTCTATATGAACTCTTACGTAGATGTATGTTATCTACCATTTCCTACTTTGTTATACCCACACAAAGTAGCATACTGATTAAGGCATTATACGTTAAATAATTAAGTAATTGCACATAGAATTAAATAAATAGGTCAATGTACTGTCCATATTGTCCATGCAATCTATATAAACAAAATATAAGAGCCAACCTTACCATTACCCAGTGAATGGCAGAAACTTCAACTAACCTTCTTTAAACTATAAATCCAAAGAGTAGTTTCTCGATTTATTGACAAGAATATTTAGTGTTGCCTTGCAACAGGGATTGGTAATGGGTATTGATGTTTAGATTATTCTTAAACTTTTCAATTAAATTTCTTATTTTCTGGAGCTAGCCAATATGCTAGTATTACTCATGTATCGCATCACACTTGTTATTTGAGTTGTACTCTTTTCTTAGTGATGATTTTGATGTCAATTCATTTGTGTTATATGTGTAGGTCCGCAATGATAAGGCCAGGAAATACCTTACCAGCAAATACCTTACCAGCATGAGGAAGAAAAAGCCAGTGTCGTTCACCCAAAAGTTCCCACATGCTGATCCTTTTGCTGTCAAATTTTTAAAAAGACTCTTAGCCTTTGATCTAAAGGGTAGACCAAAATGCAGAAGAGGTAAACATGATTATTTTTTCACTTTCAGTTTCGACAATCTCATACAGATAATTATCCTATGATTAAATTTAAGCTTACATTTAAAGACATCTGGCTTTTTCTTTCTAGCTTTTTTGGTGATGCTCCAGAATCTCATATATTGACTGTTCTGTTTCTTGTATAATATATTGTCTGAGTACCCTTTTTTGGTCAGGCATTGGCTGATCTGTACTTTAAAAGCTAGAGTTTGAGTTTGAGAGACCACCAGTTGCTAAGGACGACATTAACGAGCTCGTTTTTTAGGGAGATACTAGAATATCATCCAAAACCGCTCAAATACTAAATCAGGGGCGCTAAAAGAACAAACTTTATATACCCTAGTTAATGCAATAATTGAGAATCGAGTTGTGTGTTTCTTTCTAGTGTATCTTGTTTGTGTCTTTATTTTCACTGCAGTCATTCTTGTTATTAATACTTCTTGTCTGTTGTAGATAAAATTGAATCACCGAAAGTTGCTGGATGGAATGTTGGAAATTTGTAGGGTTCCACCAGAATAGTTCAGAACAATATGCTCTAGCATTGATAATGGATCATATAAATTTCAAAGGATTTACTTAGAGTAATTTTTTCGTACTAGCGAGATCGATCTCAATTTGGAGTGAAATTTGGCATCTACATTCAGAGTGCTGTTGTACCTGATTCAGTTAAATCTAGCGTCCAGCTTCCAGGTACTTGAACTGTTGTAACCCTGTAACTTGTAACCCTTTTTAGTTATTTTTGTCTGGTTGCAAAAGAAATTTTCTTAAGGTTTGAGCTTGCTGCAGAGGGGGATGAAGTCTCAATGATATCGATGGGTGAATCTGAATGTTATGAATGCAATGCAGCATGGATGGAGAAATAATGCACGATCTGGTCAGCTATGATGCTCCACTTTATATTTGTAACTTTTTTTACTAGTATCTTCTTTTTGAAGTAGTGGAGTTTATAAATTTTGTTATAATTTATTTGCAGACATCTAAGTTGGGTGGCTTATATGTTGATGATGAGTTGACTATTGATTTGGCGACTGGGACTCGTTTGAATCTGCATATGGCAAAGGTGTTTGCTTATTTGGATTCTCTATTTGCTTATCATATGAATTTCAATTATTGTCTGTGAACAAGAATTTTTTATAAACGATCTCAAGATTTTACCTTTTGGTTTCTTAATGGAAGAGTTGCTTATTCTACAGAAAGCAGACAAGGAGTTCATAGTATTTATCTTGTTCGAGATATCAGAGGTGCAATGAAGATGCACAAGGATTTAGATGGAAGGATGAAGAATCAAGATGAGTTAATAAAAGGTCGTTTCATTGGCATTAAGGTAATATATGTTGTCCTCTTTGTCGTTTCCTGTAAAACAACTCCTTGAAAGTCGAGATAGAAAAAAAAATTAATTGTAGGGTTGAAAATTGCTGCTTAGTGTTGATGCTTTGCATAGAATTATGTCATGGTGTTTCTGCATATTTTCGAAGGTGTGTGCCTATGTGATTGGATTAGTAGATACTTAGGCTATCGACCTTATGCACTGATTGCAATAGAAGTGGAAAGCCACGAAATTCTCATGTGTAGGAAATTGGCTGATCTCTATAGAAACTTTAACTGGATTGTTAGTCTAACTAAGCACGGCAAGGAACGACAACTCATAATTTTTTTTGGCTTACTGTTTTTTCTTTCCTATGATAATGCCGAATAAGAACATAGTTGTTACGATCCACCTTTTAGAGTACTATCCCAGGAGTTTTTTATGTTAAGATATCGTTGGTTTGTCCAGTTGGTGTCGACTAACGAAACTATATGTTTGGAATTACAGTTTCTGAATGTTCTGTAATAAAGATGTTACCATTGGCGCATCGATGGTAACAATGAATGTTAAACATGGAAATAATCATTTGTTGGGAGAACCTTACTCGACTCTATCATCCATTGCCATGTGGTGTGGGATATACCCAAATGTTCAGGTCAATTTATTTTTACTTACTGTTGTTTTCTTTTTACTTATATGTATTGAATATTAAATATGGATTGTTTGATAGTTACCGGATTAGACTAGTAACTTACTGCCATAATTTTACAATCTTAGGAGTTCATTGCATTTTTTCACTACGACTGAATATTAGATAGTTTTTACATAAGAAGTGTATCTCTTAAATACTTGGTTGTCAGACTCATTATAGCATGTCATACAAATAATTTCACAATTGTGAACAATAATGAACTGAAAACTGCTTTTCAGAAGTTGTTGCTGCCTAGGTTGTACTCGATGTTCCTGAAACCAGAGTTGATGATGCAGAATTCCAGGAGAACGAAGTTTATGCATTTGATATGGTTTCCATCACAAGGGAGGGGAGAAAATCATTTTACTGTTCAATCAATAGTTTTTTAGTTCATCGTTTTGTACAGATCACAAGGGTCAGAACTACATATTTTAATCCTTTATGTAATTTGAAACCAATGAATCAATGAATGTTAAATTGAATGATTATTTGTGTGCAAGTTTAATTTGATTCTCATTTTTATTTGATTTGAATTTGGTTTTCATTTGAATTCTAATTTGAGTTTCATTTGAATTTAGTTTTCATTTGATTTCTCATTTGAGTTTCATTTATGTTTGATTTCAGATTTAGTCAGATTCAGTCAGGCTAGTCAGCCAATCTGAATCATTTTTTTTATTATCAAGATTTATATCTATGACTGATGGAAGTCAGTCATAAAGAATCGACCGTTAAAATCGGTCGTTGATATATGATTTTCAACGACCCCCGGAGACACGTCATAGTTAAAAAAGGCGCTCAAACAGTGACCCTTTCTTCGACCGACAAAGCAAGTCATAGATACGAGTTAAATGACTTGCTTTGTCGGTCGCGAAACTGCTTATTTCCACAAGTTACGGTGGATGTGGCTGGCATGATTTTCCATTGGCACAGAGGTGCGGCTAGAATGGTTGGCATGCTTGGCGCGGTCGGTGTGGCTAGTATGATTTGCCATTGGCACAGAGGCGCGGCTAGCATGGTTGGCATGCTTTGGCGCGGTCGGTGTGGATGACATGATTTTCCATTGGCATAAAGGTGCGGCTAGCATTGTTGGCATGCTTTGGCGCGGTCGGTGTGTATAGAATGATTTGCAACTGGCACAGAGGCGCGGCTAGCATGGTTGGCATGCTTTGGCGCGGTCGGTGTGGCTGGCATGATTTGTCGTTGGCACAGAGGTGCGGCTAGCATGGTTGGCATGCTTTGGCGCGGTCGGTTAGCTGGCATGATTTTCCATTGGCATAGAGGTACGGCTAGCATGGTTGGCATGTTTTGGCGCAGTCGGTGTGGATGACATGATTTTCCATTGGCACAGAGGTGTGGATAGCATGGATGGCATTCTTTGTCATGGTCGGTGTGGCTAGCATGATTTGCTATTGGCATAGAGGTGCGGCTAGCATGGTTGGAATGCTTGGCGCGGTCAGTGTGGCTGGCATGATTTTCCATTGGCACAAAGGTCCGTCTAGCATGGTTGGCATGCTTTGGCGCGTTCGGTGTGGATGGCATGATTTGAAATTGGCACAGAGGTGCGGCTAGCATGGTTGGAATGCTTTGGCGCGGTCGGTGTGGCTGGCATGATTTTCCATTGGCACAGAGGTGCGGATAGCATGGTTGGCATGATTGGCATGGTCGGTGTGGATGGCATGATTTTCCATTGGCGCAGAGGTGCGACTAGCATGGTTGGCATGCTTTGGCGTGGTCGGCGTGGCTGGCATGATTTGCCATTGGCACAGAGGTGCGTCTAGCATGTTTGGCATGATTTGGCGCGGTCGGTGTAGCTGGCATGATTTGCCGTTGGCACAGATGTGCGGCTAGCATGGTTTGCATGCTTTGGAGCGATCGATGTGGCTGACATGATTTTCCATTGGCACAGAGGTTTGGCTAGCATGGTTGGCATTCTTTGGCGTGGTCGGTGTGGATGGCATGATTTTTCATTGGCACAGAGGTGCAGCTGGCATGGTTGGCATGCTTGGCGTGGTCGGTGTGGATGGCATGATTTGCCATTGGCACAGAGGTGCGGCTAGAATGGTTGGCATGCTTTGGCGCGGTCGATGTGGCTGGTATGATTTGCCATTGGCAGACGTGGGAATTAAGTTTGGCTTGTCGTAACCCTAATTTGAAAAAGATACCCCGGTAATTATTTAGAGACACAGTAAAGGTTTCAGTAAATGTGCCTAGTAAATGCTTATTACTTCTAACATTGTGACATCACTGTTTGCTAGGATTTAGTGTTTTACGATTTTAACCCTAAGCTAAAAACCACCATAAATAACTGTTTGAAATAGTGGGGCAGAAGAAACCATGTCTCACATGTTTCTTAATTGCACCACTGCTACTATGGTGTGCCAGGAAATTCTTGGAAACTCTCATACTCTTTTTGATAACAACACCATCTTTATAGACTGGTTGAACTCCTGATTACAACTGGGAAACATTGACTGCAACCCATATGATACTACTTGTTGGTTAATTTGGAAAACCAGATGTGATTTTATCTTCAAACACATCCAGCCTCATGTGGGGAATATTATTCTCAGGATTAAGCCGCATCTGTGCACCCATAACATAATACATGCTATACCTGACCATGTACTTAACTACTATCCTCTCTTACCATAGGAAACTGTTATTGATCTGCAACATGGCAATTCCAACTACAATTGGAATATGGAAACAATATTTGGGCAGCATATACACATATGCACTATATATGACTTTGAAAACTCTATTTATCACAACGCACTAATTATGACAGATTTTACAGGAAACACAATTGTATCTAGAGGATATACATGACACTATGGAGAAAGGGGAGTCACATGAGGAGCATACCTAGCTTTCCAATGGGACAAATAGATGCAACACATTAACATAGCCATATCAGCTGAGTCAATGGACATCTTAGATAGATTCAAGTTCCTCTACATTGAAGCTTCCTAAGGGAGATTTCTCCCACCTTACTATGAAAGAAGCACCACTCAAGCAAAACCAAATGAAAATATGGATATCAATCCCATATCTTTTGTGTTATTGAATCTTAGTCTTATTACGGGATATCAAAATATGGAAACTTTTCATTTAGTTGTTTTGTGCAAAAACAAAGATGGCAGACTGAGTGGCTCATCCACATCCAGAGCCAACAATAATCTTGTGTACTTCACTTAGTGCCTTTCTAGGCCTAAGGTTTTCTATAAAAAAAAGATACTTTTTTACTAAGTATTTTTTGTTTACATAGAAGTCTCCTTTCAGTCATCCAATAAAATGTCATGTGACAGTGTGCACAGGGCATGTCAAGAATTGTTGTACTTGAAAGAGAAAATTATATGGCGCACCAATACTTACCATGTTTTTGATTGATATGTGAACCTAGATTTGTGTTTCAAGGTGGTGTTAATGTCTCAATTTTGTGTTATAGAACAAAGTGATGGAGTGATTACAGATATTTTCATGGAATGATTATGAACGTAACAAAAATTCCATATGATCAACTAGGATGTTGTGGTCTGTGACTCTGTCCTAATAGATATAATTACATTAGACGACTATTAAGCTGGGAGATAACTACTAAACTCGACCAATAACAAGAAAACCAAGATACCATCATCGTTTCATTATTTGTCAAATGATCCTTAATCAAAAGTACTATTATCCTCTAACAGCCATGGAAGAACTTCTCTAATACAAATCAACCATCATCATAACATTCTTTTTAGCTTCAAAACCTGACAGCAACTTCCTTCAATTATTATTTCCTCAAATTGTTAACATCTTCTTCTTCAATGGTTTCCAATCTTCTTTTCGATGGCCCCATTGTTCTTATAAATCCTCCAGTAAAACGAATGAAGCTAGCGCATCAGTTTGGTTGACGGTTCGCAACAACTTTTTTTTCGGCAGTAGGGAATTCCCAGTACTAGGAGCAGGTAATAATGCATCAAACTCATGAACGGTCACTTATATAAAGTAATGCATGCGCCAAAACTATAAACACTAGTCAGTAGGCAATAAGTCCAGAACCCACGCACCTGATGTGCCTTTTGGGGCCATACCAAATCGTCCATAAATATCCTATCCTTTAAAATCTTCCATGTGTATCGGGCAATATCACTGCCGTTTATAACAAAAATCGTAGGTCAGCAATTACGGTCTGTCAAATACATGGATAAGCCGTTAGATAAAGAAATCGAAGGATCATAACTAAACCCTAAACAAAATCGGCAAATTTCTGACCCATATTAGTAGTATATTCTCTTCTCCTAAAGAGTAGATCCAATTTGTGCCTCCCTCCCTCCCTCGTCTCTTTAGAGAAAGAAGAGAATATATAAATCAAAATCTAACCCTAAAACAAAGATCAACTCTCTCGTATCATCCATGATTTTTCGTCAATGGCAACCGAACAATATAATGACAGATGCTTATTCAATAGCATCATCAACAATAATCTATTAGCATGATGATTTCTCCTCTCAAACATCTTGAATCGGCTTTGGCTCTTCAAGAAAGAAGTCAAAATACGCAGAGTAGGGCAGCGATGAAAAACCTGATGAAGTTCTTCTTCCCGATGAGCCAGATTGAAGGTATAAAGTGAGGGTAACTGTAAATCTAGTTAGCAGTACTTGTTACCTGTGTAGTATCAAAATTACATCCCTTTTTCACAGCAAGAAAGAAGTGAAATTAACAGTGAATCATGAAATAAGAATGTATTATATCATGTAAAATTGCTTTTCATGATGAGATCTAACTTTTCCTTTGTTGTTCAAATTAGATTTCTTAATTTGTATTCTCCAAGTTTTGTTCTCTGATTCAAATTTTTGAGATTCATCTTAGCTAGTATCTCAATTTGCTGCAATTTATGGTCAAAGTTAGTGAGTAACCTTGGTTTGTGATGAATGTTCAAATTGCAACTCAGTTAGCTAAAACTACTTAGGTTTTGTTTATGTTAAAGAAGAAGATAATAAACAAAAGAAGAGACAAACTGAACTTGAGTTTCTATTGATATATTTCACATACATTTAATCGAACTGAGTACATCATATATACTTTGATTTCCTTGAACTACAAGATAGATATTTCCTAAATAACTTTGATTTCCTAATATACAATGAACGAGTCTTCTTGTCTGGCAGGGTATCATGTGTTATTTCACATACGTACCATATGTTGTGTTAACACCCTCCCGCAAGCGTAACGGGTTTTCCTGAACCGTTAGCTTGAATCGTAAAGAAGAAAACCGATCCTTAGATAATGGTTTTGTGAATATATCCATTATTTGAACCTTAGAGGATATAAACTTGACATCAAGAAGTTTAGAAGCAACTTGATCACGAACAAAATGATAATCAATGTCAATATGCTTTGTCCTTGTATGGAAAATAGGATTTACAGTGAGATAAGTAGCTCCAAGATTATCACACCATAGAATACGAGGGGATTGAGTGGAAACACGAAGTACTGAAAGAAGTGACTGAATCCACATAATTTCAGCAGTAGCAATTGCAAGTCCCCTATATTTCGCTTCAATACTAGAACGAAAAACTATTTTCTGCTTACGAGCACTCCAAGAGATAATATTACCACCCAAATAAACACAATAACCACTAGTTGAACGATGATCATCAAGTGAACCAGCCCAATCAGATTCAGTATACGCAATGAATGATAACTTGAGAGTAGGAGAAGGCCGAAGAAGTATACCAAAAGTTGAAGTATGTTTGAGATAACGAAGTATACGTTTTACTAGTCCCCAGTGAAAAACAGTTGGTGTATTCATAAATTGACACACTTTATTAACAACATAAGCCAAATCAGGACGAGTAAATGTTAAATATTGCAATGCTCCAACAATACTACGATATTCAGTAGCATCAGTTAACAGGGTACTACGATCCGAAGAGATGTCACCAGAAGTACTAAGTGGTGTTTGAATAGGTTTAACACCATCCATTCTGGCTCGAATAAGAAGATCATGAGCATACCTTTGTTGAGAAAGAAATAATCCTAAGGAAGTACGAATTGCTTCAATTCCAAGAAAATAAGATAAGGATCCAAGATCTTTGATAGCAAATTCTTGTTGCAGAAAATCAAGAATGGATTTAATACCAGTGGAGTTGGAACCTGTAACAAGGATATCATCCACATATACCAACAGATAAATAGTGCCATACGAACCATTGTAGATAAATAGAGAAGTGTCTTTGAAGTAAGAAAACCAATTTGCAACAAAACAATTACTGAGTCGGTGGTACCATGCACGCGTGGCTTGCTTAAGTCCATAGAGAGAACGATGTAGATTGTAGACATGTGTAGGAAAACGAGGGTGTAAGTAACCTGTAGGCTGTTTCATGTACACCTCTTCTTGAAGTTCACCATGTAAGAAAGCATTATGCACATCAAGTTGGTGAATATGCCAATTGGAAGATAAAGCCAATGTAATAATAATACGAATGGTGCATGGTTTAACAACCGGACTAAACGTTTTAGAAAAATATATTCCTTCTTGTTGATTATATCCTTTAGCAACCAAGCGAGATTTACGACGTTAAATTTTTCCATTAGACTTATGTTTGATACGAAATGCCTATTTACCCCCAATAACATTCATAGAAGGATCATATGGTACTAATGCCCAAGTACCATTACGGAGCAATGCATTGATCTTATATTCGTCCGAGGAAACATGCCAATCTGGATCTTTATGAGCTTCAGAAATACAGGTTGGTTCTCGAAGAGAGTCACATACCAGAGCATATTTGGAGTTGGGCTTAAAGATTCCATCTCTGGCTAGATTTATCATTGGATGATTACCTGAAGTGGATGGCACAGTAAGTATGGTGGAAACAGGTACGATAGAGCTAGTAGAATCCAATGCAGTAGGCGTACCAGATGAAGGAGGGACCGGTCCGTCCGAGTTGGTTGGTGCAGGCATGTCAGATATGACAGACCTGGTCGGTACATGTATGGCAGAACTGGTCGAGGCAGTGTCATCTCGTGCTTTAGTTAGACCAACATTTTTATGCATTGAGGTAATGGGCTGAAGAGTAGTCTAGACAGTGGCATCTTGGGCTTTAGAATGTCCGTTCAAGGATGGAGATGAAGTACGACATGCAGACTGAGAAGTATTAGCTGGCATCAATGGCTTTGCAGCACTATGTGCTCCTGAAGCTGAACCACACGGCAGTAATGAAGAAGTAGTAGGATGGGTAACCAAGACTGGTAGTAATGGAACAGACAAGGGTGAATTGGAATTTACCTGAGACGTAATCGATGCCGGAGAAGGTGAAGATGCATTCACAAAGGGAAAGGTAGTCTCATTAAAAACAACATGATGGCTGAAGTAAATACGACCCGTAGGAATATGAAGAGACTTATAGCCCTTTTAAGAGGGACTATAACCAATAAATGCACATGGAGATGAAAGAGGTTCCATTTTGTGAGACCT
Organism: Papaver bracteatum; assembly: GCA_023529315.1. Taxonomy (NCBI): domain Eukaryota; kingdom Viridiplantae; phylum Streptophyta; class Magnoliopsida; order Ranunculales; family Papaveraceae; genus Papaver; species Papaver bracteatum. The sequence continues at coordinate 244,144 of JAJJWX010001308.1, forward strand.
ATACGGACGTAGGTGAGGAAAACATAAACAACCAAATACACGAAGAAAGGTGTAATCCGGTGGAATACCAAAAAGAGCTTCATATGGAGATGAATTATTAATAGAAGTGGAAGGAACATGATTCATTAGATAACAAGAAGTGTAAAAAGAAACATACCAATATGAGGATGGTAAAGAATCCATGTTTAAAATTATAAGTCCAGTTTCATGAATATGACGATGACGACGTTCCACTAAACCATTCTGTTCAGAGGTGTGTGGACATGAAAACCAATGAAAAATACCAAGTTGTTGAATATGCGGAGTGAGTTTACGATACTCAAGTGCATTATCAGATTGAAATATTTTGATCTTTCGATTGAAAAGATATTCAACATGCTTTTGAAACACAAAGAATATAGAAAAGACATCAAATTTTTGAGACATAGGAAACATCCAAGTAAAACGACTAAACGCATCAATAAAAATGATATAATATTTGTATCCTTCATTAGATAAAATATGAGAAGGTCCCCATACATCTGAGATAATTAAATCTAATGGATTTGAATAAGTAGTTTTACTAGGATTAAAAGGTAACTTATGACTCCTATTTTCATGACAAGATGAACAAAAACTGATAGTCTAATTCGAAACTGGAAGTGAAAATTAAGAAACGACTTTACGAACTGTACCCATCATTGGGTGACCCAACCTAGAGTGCCAGTCTTGTAAACTAGCAGGTTCTCCTATGCAAACTTTGGGAGACTTAGACGAAGCATCAAGTTGATAGAGACCACCCCTCCTACTGCCACGAAGAAGAACCTTCCCGGTGCATCGATCCTTCACAAGACAAAAATTCGGATGAAATTCAAATAAGACATTATTATCAGAAGTTAGACGAGAGACTGACAAGAGATTATGAGATATTTTTGGTGCATAGAGAACATTACAAAGTTGTAACTTACGATTGGGAGTACCCAAAATAGAGGATCCAACATTAGAAATTGGAATAGAAGAACCATTACCAATCTGAATTTGATCAGGACCAGTGTACTCATTTGAAAATTGAAGACGAGAAAGATCATTGGTTATATGATCTGTAGCACCACTGTCGGGAGTCCATGGAGGAGTTGGAAATAATCCAGTATGAGCGGTATAGGCACGCGGTATAGAAGTTGGTGGTTGACGACGCGAAGGATGAAAGCCACGATCAAAACGGTTACAACAGTCCGGAGCTTCATGATTTGGAAGACCACAAAGTTGACAGGGAAGCTCCGACCGATTGCGTTGTGATTGAGCTGGTAAAGAAGCAAAGGAAGTTGCGCCATCACTATTATTCGGATGGAAGCTACGGTTGTTGTTGGCTTGAAACTTGGACGAGTTCGTTGGATTGTTGGGCCGAGCTGGTGCAGAAGTGACGTGAGCTGGGCTGGTGTTGGAAACGCCAGAGTAACAGAATGAATTGGGCTCAAAATTACGTAAAGATGTAGCAGCGTTTACAACGGGGTGAGCAGTTAGGTTTTTGTTTTGATGCTCCATATGAAGTTCAAAGGTCAGCAAGAAGGTAAGGAAATATTCAACGGACAAAGAGCTCATCGTAGTTGTTAGGGATGTAACGATGGCATCATAAGAACTGTCTAGGCCATAAATAAGACTGTGATGGAATTCTTTGTCCGTAACATTTGTATTAGCAGCTGCAAGATTATCCACTAAGTTTCGAGCATGATTGATATATTCACGCATAGTCTTTGACCCTTTTTGAAGAGTATGTAGTTCACAGTGAAAATGATGAATTTGAGCATCAGATTTAGAGGAATATTGAGCTTCAAGAGAGTCCCATATTTCCTTTGAAGTTTTGAGATGATGAACATGATGAAAAACAGCAGGTGTAAGAGAAGAAAATAACCAACTTACCAGGATTTTATCCTGTTTTGTCCATAAAAAAAATCCGGGGTAGGAGCAGCATCATCAACATTTTTAATTAGTGTTAATGCTCACTTTTGGGTAAGTATTTCCTAGAAGCCTGAGCAAAAAGTTCCAACTAAAAGCACAACAAGAAAATAAAATTAAAACTCAAAGAAAATTAGAGTAAATTAGAGTGAGCTGATTTGGCAAAAATTCGAAGAAATCGGGCTTAGATTTGAAGAAATTAGAAGAAAAAATACAGTGAAAACTTCCCAAACTGTCATCTACAATGCTGCCCATTTTCCCCACTAAGAAACTATTTTACTAAGTATTTTTGTTTAGATAGAAGAGCTCCATTCAGTCATCCAATAAAACGCCATAAGACTACTTGTTAAAGAGTATGCACAAATCAGACTCAATTTTTTGACATGTCTCAACGGATTTTCCATGGTGTGTCAAGAGTTGTTATATTTTAAAGGGAAAATTATCAGGAGCCCAAACAGTACTTGGGATGTTTTTAAGCGATATATATCTGACTGAATCAAGTGGATGATCGATAGTTATACCTGACAAAAGCTTAAGGTTATGAAAGGTTTTGGTTTTAAGCTTCCTTGATACCTTCAAGGGTTCAGGACATCTATATATATATAGTAGTAGAAATGTACATAAATTACATTAAGTGGTGATAAAACTTTGAATAATCCTAGCATAAATCAAGCAACTAATTTAGTAAAGAAATGGCCATTCTAGAAGCCAACCTAATTAGTCAACTATTTACACTTACATTTAACATTAACACCCTCCCTCAAACTCAAGATGGTGCAACACACATGTTGAGTTTGGAAACCAAAAAAATCAGACGAGCTGAAGTCAGTGTTTTGGTGAATAAATTAGCGAGTTGCAATTCCGAGCGAACAAATGGTAAAACAATAGTCTGTTGCTTGAAGTGATGTCGTACAAAGTGACAATCGATATCAATATGTTTCGTACGTTCATGAAACACGTCATTATGGGCAATGTGAATAGCAGCCTTATTGTCACAACACAATGGAGTAGGTTCTGATAAATGAACTCCCATATCTTCAAGGAGCCATCGTAACCAAACAATCTCAGAACTTGTATGAGAAAGAGCTCGATACTTGGACTCAGCACTAGACCGAGAAACTACACTTTGTTTCTTACTACGCCAAGAGATCAAAGAGTTTCCTAGAAATACACAATATCCTATGGTTGAGCGTCTATCTGTGATGTCACCAACCCAATCTGAATCTGAATATGCATGAAGACAAAGATCAGAAGTATATGAGAACTTTATATCTTGATACAAGGTGCCTTTGATATAACGTAATATCTGAAGTACTGCAGCATAATGTGTGGACCTTGGAGCTGACATAAACTGACTAACTACATGAACTGCGTGGATGATATATGGTCTTGTGATAGTCAAGTAATTAAGACTTCCCACAAGATGACGATATAATGTAGGATTGGATAAAACTTTTCCTTCGAAGGGATTGACCTTCACATTTAGTTCAAGAGGTGTATCTGCAGTTTTACTATATGTTAATCCAGCACATTGAAGAATTTCGGAGGCGTACTTTACTTGTGAAATGAAATAACCATCAGATGACTTATCGACCTCGATACCAAGAAAATACCTTAAAAGACCTAAGTCTTTCATTTCAAAACATGAACTAAGATGAAGTTTAAGAGCAGTAATTCCTTCAAGATCATCACCTGTGATAACCATATCATCAACATACAAGAGGAGAATAACCATACCCTTCTTAGTTGATCGAGTAAATATTGCAGAATCATAAGCACTTTGATTGAATCCATACTGAAGGATAGCAGTAGAAAACTTCTCAAACCAAGCTCGTGGTGCTTGTTTAAGTCCATACAAAGCTTTACGAAGCTTACATACTTGATTTGGATAATGAACCATTCCTGGTGGTGGTCTCATATACACTTCTTCTCGAAGTTCTCCATTAAGGAAGGCATTTTTGACATCCATTTGATGCATATTCCAATTATGAGTATCAGAAACAGCAAGGAGAGTACGTACCGTAGTCATACGAGCAACGGGAGCATATGTTTCTTCATAGTCTATACCATATTATTGGGTATATCCTTGATCAACCAAACGAGATTTGTAATGATCTATCTTGCCTTCTGAATTTGTTTTGATCTTGTACACCCATATACTTCCAATAACTGTTTTCCCCGGTGGTAAGTCAACCATATCCCATGTACCAGTGTCCTTGTGTGATGTGAGTTCTTCCCCCATAGATGTTTGCCAGACTGGACTTAAATATGCTTCCCTGTATGATTTTGGTTCATGTATAGATAAAATGGATGACAAAGAACAATGATAATCTGCAAACCTGGCTGGTGGTCGACGAGCTCGTGGAGGAAAAACATCATTTTCAGGTACAAGATCCCCTTCTGGAGAAGCAATGTCAGGATTTTCCATAGAGTGGTCATGTGGAGTTTCGAAATTTTCAAGAGGAGTGACTTCTGTGGTGGTGGATGGAATAATTATAGGTTGAGAGCTGGATAGAGATACATACTCAAAAGGATCTACATACGTAAAATGTTCTAGAGTAGAAGACTTGCTACTAGGAAGAGACCAAAAAGGTTTATTTTCCCAAAATGTAACATGACGAGAAATAGGTAAGCGTCGACTCTCTGGATCGTAACAACGATAACCTTTTTGTTCAATACCATATCCTAAAAACACATAGATAGCATTCTTTTTGCTGAGTTTGTTTCGTTCTCGTTCTGTGAGAAGAACAAAACAAGTTGAACCAAAGACACGAAGCTCATAATAATTAGGTGTCTTATCATAGAGACGTTCATAAGGTGATATTCCTCCTGTGACTATAGATGGAATGCGGTTTATTGTGTACACTGCAGTAAGGACTGACTCTCCCCAAAAATTAGAGGGAACTTATGCTGAAAGAAGTAGGGTTTTAGCTGTCTCTATGATGTGACAATGTTTTCTTTCTGCTATACAATTTTGTTCTGGAGTTTTTGTACAAGATAACTGAAGAAGAGTACCTTCTGTTTTGAGAAATTCTTTGAAAGGAGTTGATATGTATTCACCTTCTTGATCAGCACGAAAAGTTATAATAGATTTTATAAATTGAGTTTTGACCATTCTAGAGAAATCAGTGTATATTTTCAAAAATTCTGATCTGGAACTGAAAAGGTATATCCATGTAAAACGAGAGAAATCATCAATGAAGATAACATAATATAAAGCCCCTCCCTTAGAGGCAATGGGAGACTTTCCACACACATCTGAATGAATAAGATCAAAAGGTTCAACCGAATGAGTAACACTATTATTAAAAGGAAGCGCAAGTTGTTTACCCAACTTACAGGAGATGCAATAAGGTTCTTTATCAACTTGAGTTGTTCCTAACAGTCCTTTATTGATCATATATGTAAGACGTGAAAAAGAGACATGGCCTAGCTTAGAATTCCAAGACATAAATGGAGACACAGTAGAAGGAAAGGAGTTTGCAACTGCAGTAGTAAGTTCATTCTTTGATTGTTGAGGAACAATGAGAGTTTCAAGGAGATATAGTCTGCCAACTCTACGGCCTATCCCAACAAGTTCATCTGTCCTGGGATCCTGTATTACACAACCAAAGGAGAAGAAATAAATGTTAAAACCCTGATTACACAGTTTCCCAATTGATATAAGATTCATCTTGATCTTTGGAACAAGTAACACATCAGATATACGTATTTTATCTGAGACTTTAACATGTCCAATATGACTAGCAAACTATTTTCGATCCATCTGCAGTTTGGATTTTAGGTGTAACAATAGGATGCTTGCTTTCAAATACATTAGAATTGAATGTCATATGATTAGAAGCACCTGAGTCAAGAAACCAACCATTTGAAAAGGTACCTGTGGGAACTGAGAAATCAGATGCTGCTGTAGAATTATTATTACCAATTGCAAGGGCTTGTTTGAGCATCTCTTGAATATTAGCAAGATCATTTGATGTAGATGCTGATGATTCATGGCTTCTTTATAATATAGGTGCTGCAAGAATGGACGGCATAGGTGAGTATGCAGTTCCATTTATCCTTCTTCTTTCTCTCATGTTTTTTAAAGATGGAGATGTACAGTTTCCTACTGTATGACCGGGTTCTTTACAATAATTGCATTGAATTTGTGAGTTTGATCCTTGGTGAGTTGGAGTTTGAGATGCTGATGTTTGTGACATGCTATGTGTTGTTGGTAAAGTGCAGTTCTTGGACAAGTGACCAGGTTTCTTGCAGTTGTATCACTGAACCTGTGACATGTCACGATAGTTTCTCTGAGAGTTGACAGTATTATTAAAACTTGCACGTGAAGGAACGGCAAACACAGCAGATATCTCTGGCTTGATCCTTTTTCGAGTTTCTTCAGTAATAAGCTCGGACAATGCAGATTCTACAGTAGGGAGAGGAGATCGATGAAGGGTTGAAGCTCTTACAATCTCAAAATCATCTCTTAATTGCATTAAGAGTTGAACCAGGAGTCATGAAGTGACATCTAAACAGAAAAAACTTGCCAAATTACAACACAAATAGAATAGCACCGCTAATGGGTGAAAAAATGATGTCACCAAATGAGATACAACTATCCTAACCATCGGGCAACATGTCCAAAAGTAAAGGTGACACCAACAAGCAAAAACCCTAAGCCAAATAGGTGCCAGTTAATGCTCACTTTTGGGTAAGTATTGCCTAGAAGCCTGAGCAAAAAGTTCCAACTAAAAGCACAACAAGAAAATAAAATTAAAACTCGAAGAAAATTAGAGTAAATTAGAGTGAGATGATTTGGAAAAAATTCGAAGAAATCGGGCTTAGATTTGAAGGAATTAGAAGAAACAATACAGTGAAAACTTCCCAAACTGTCATCTACAACGCTGCCCATTTGCCCCACTAGGACACTATTTTACTAAGTTTTTTTTTTTAGATAGAAGAGCTCCATTCAGTCATCCAATAAAACGCCATAAGACTACTTGTTAAAGAGTATGCACAAATCAGACTCAATGTTTTGACATGTCTCAACGGATTTTCCATGGTGTGTCAAGAGTTGTTATATTTGAAAGGGAAAATTATCAGGAGCCCAAACAGTACTTGGGATGTTTTTAAGCGATATATATCTGACTGAATCAAGTGGATGATCGATAGTTATACCTGACAAAAGCTTAAGGTTATGAAAGGTTTTGGTTTTAAGCTTCCTTGATACCTTCAAGGGTTCAGGACATCTATATATATAGTAGTAGAGATGTACATCAATTACATTAAGTGGTGATAAAACTTTGACTAATCCTAGCATAAATCAAGTAACTAATTTAGTAAAGAATCTTGGACTAATCCTATCATAAATCAAGCAACTAATTTAGTAAAGAAATGGTCATTCTAAAAGCCAACCTAATTAGTCAACTATTTACACTTACATTTAACATTAACAATACCAAGGGATAAATCTCTGTTAGCCTCTTGGAATATGGATTCCTGTTTCGAGGCAGTGTTAATATCTCTTCCCCATTTATGCCAGGTCCAATTTAATGGCTCCATTTTGTGTCATAGATCACATTGATAGAACGATTAGAGGTTCTTTTTGGAATGATCATGAAAGTAAACAAAGATAAGTGTTTTAGAAATTTATTTCAGTTATTCATTAGTAAAATATAAGATCTAATTACATTTGACCATTAAAGTGAGAGATAACTACTAAACTCAACCAATAACCAAGATATCATCGTTTCATTATCTCTCAAAATGATCCATATGTTATTATCATCTGGCAGCCATGGAAGAACTTCTCTTGGACAAATCAACCATCATATTGTTCTTCTTCGCTTCAAAACCTCCTGTGCTCACCGACGACAACTTCCTCTGATTATTGTTGCTTCCATGGTGAACTTCTTCTTCTTGAATGGTTTCTAATCTTCTTTCCAATGGCCCCATTGTTCTTCTCCCTAAAGACATAATTCTCGTTGGAATCGTTTCGATAGAAGTAATGGCTTGTTGCTTCGACATTGCTGGAAATTGATAAATTTGCACTTGTAAACGCTCTAAAGGTTTCTAAGTTTGTTATGGGATATCAATCAAAATGAGAAAGATATATATAAGAAAAACCCAAGTGCACTGTTGGTGTTCTAGAAAGCTAAATGGACCCAATTCAAAGGAGCCACAAAGAATAATCAAATAAATAATATCTCTCAACGACTTTAAACTTTATATCTCTTAACTTATCATATAAGAATATAATCGTTAGATATGACTTATATTCCAATAGTTCTTTCATCTTCACAAGTTATTGGTTTGCCTACTACATAGATTAAGTTTCTAGATAAAGATTACACGTTTTGATTATTCTTAATACAGTTTGCTTATCTGTTCACACTTTCAAATATTATCCGATCGATATCACACGTTGGCAAAGGGTTATTGAAATAAATAAAAATGGATCGAGAAGAGAACTATCACGTACATTGAGTGCTGAAGGTCTCCCACAGCCCACTTGTGCAGTGTCGGAAATCCTAAAACCCACTCAAAAATTATTTGCTCAGTTAAAATTGTTGAGATTTTTTTTCAATGTTGTATTTGTCTTTATTTTTCAAAACTCAATATCTTTTTACGGCTATAGTTGTTGTTGCATTTTATGATGGGAATCTTGTAATAATTGCGTTTATAGGAATTGTTTTTGGAGCTAGTGGCAACCCACATGGAAGAATGGTATTTTGAATCTTATACTATGAAATATTCTTAATTTGTACCATCAAAAGCATTAACAATGTAAAGAAAGACGCACATTCATGCATCACATTCGGTATCCGGTTCTATAAGCATCTTTGACAGCCTAAACTGACAATGATCTCAATTATTTTCCTAGGGTTCCACCCTTATGTTGGCCTCACGGTGTACCCCTATGAATGCAATTCCCACGCAATCAACCGAAAAAGCGTATTCTAGACCATCCTTCTGTTGGCCTCACCGTATACCCGTGTGAATGCAAATGGCATGCAGTCAACAAAAAACCGTAGCTTCGACTGTTTTAGGTAAATAGTGCTATCGAAACCCCCTTAAACGGACCAGTTCGAGAAATTTGCAGCCAGGGGAGACAAAATCAAAATGGTTCTCCCACTTGTGCGTTTTCTATGTTCTGTTGATCGTGAAGTGTTGAAAATATCTCTAACAAAAGAACTTCGCGCCACTTTTGAAGACTCTTTATCTTTCCTCTCATCACGTAATTGGACTCCAGCCACTGTTGTAATTGGACTATTCGATCTTCGTCAACTTGAATGCATCAACTCAGACTTTGGTTCGACAGGTTGATTAATGACGCAGATGGTGACCTTGGCCCTCATGGGTCATCCAACCGTGTGGAAGGAAATGTATATCTCATGAAAAGTTCGTCTAAAAATATTTACTTAGCCATATCATACCTAATTCTTCCGTGATATATCATTTGTTTGCGTAGCTCGGAGTAAAAAAAAATTCATGTGGCGAAAGATGCATCATTCTAGAAGCTCTTTAATAATTCATCATGTGTCTTCCGCAACTAGTTAACCTTCCCGTTCAAAGAAGAATAGACCAATCGCGCGTGTTTTCTCCGTGACAAAGCTTCTTGTCCAGAAAACAGATTTTTTTTTTTTTGAAGCATGCATTTTATTAGATGAGAATTAAATTACAACTTGTCGTGGGTATGTGGTACCCACAGAGTCTTGAAATAAAATGTGACTGATAAAAGATGGGATTGCCTGGTCCCAAATTTTGGTTGAGTAGTTTCCTGCTTGGCTTCCATCTGCTGCATGGTTTGCTAATCCGTCCGCCGCTTGATTTCCTTCCCTGTAGTTGTGTTGTATGGCGACTTGCGGGATTTTTCTAAGCCTAATTTTTATTTCTTCAATCATTCCTGCTATGTGCCAAGGTGGTATAGTGGTTGATGTGATGAAACGCAGGAGGTTCTCTGAGTCTATTTCAAATAGAATTCTAGTCCATTGTCTCTCTGTTGCTGTTCTTGAGGCCAAGAGTAATGCCCATGTTTCTGCAGTTAGGGCAGTGGTGATTCCCAGTGGTTGAGCCATTGCAATTATCGTTCGTGCATCTGACTCTCTACAGAAGAATCCTTCCCCTGCAAATCTCGGGTGGCCTCTGGCTGCTCCATCTGTGTTAATATTTATCCAGTTGATGTTCGGAGTGGACCAGCCTACCGATATTGTTGTTGGTCTTCTATCCGTTGTTGGGTGGTTGAATGTTGGTGTATCTCATGGTATGATTGGTGGCGAAGCGTGCAGTGCTCCGAAATATTCTTGTTGTAATTTTTTTTCCCAGGCTAGGATTTCTTCCGAAGTTGTTTGTTTTTGTTGGTAAACTAGATCATTTCTGGATAGCCATAGAGTCCATAATAGAAAACAGAAGGAGGAGGTTATAGTTGTTGATGTTGATTGTTGCAAGATTTGAGATATGGTTGTTTGTGGGGTTAAGGTGAAGGTCGGGTTGGGGTTGGAGTTTGGTGTATTTGTAAGTTGATTGAATAAGTTGTTCCAGGAAGTAGTTTCTGTTGGGCAATGAATTAAAAGATGGTTTGCTAATTCCGTATTAGTATTGCATCTTGGACATCTGTCTGAGTTGGTCAAATGGATTCGATGTAATATGGAGAAGGTTGGTAATCCTTCATTGATGGCTTTCCACAAGAAAAGCCGAATTTTTGGTGGACATGGTAAGGTCCACAAGAATTTGGTAGGTGGTAGAGGTATTTGGGTTGGTTGACCGTGGGTTAGACATTTGTATCCTGAAGATGTAGTGTATTTTCCAGTTCTTTAGTGTGGCTAGATAATTTTATCTGGGGTGTTATTTTGAGGAAGGTGGATGTTGATGATTTTTTGAATTATTGGATTGGGAAAAGTGTTTAGTTTTTAATGATTCCAGGAGTGGGAGATTGGGTCGATGATATCTGCTACCATTTGGATTGGGTAGTAATGTGTTGGATCTAGATTTGGAGAGTGTGGAATCCAGTTGGCTTCTATTGGTGTTGATAACCCATTTCCAATTCGATGGAAAATTAAATTTTGCATGGTAGGGATAATTGATGCGAGTTGTCTCCATTGAGGGCTGGCAGATGATGGAATTAAAATGTTTCCTTGTAGAATTAGTTGTTCATTGAAGTATTTTGCACTGAATAGACTTCCGCATATAGAGTTAGGTTGTTCATGCAGATTCCAAATTCTTTTCATGAGAAGGGACTTATTATGATCAACGCTTTTCCTTATACCTAATCCTCCTTCGGCTATTGGTTTTGTTGTTTTATCCCATCCTATAGGGTGGAGTTTTTTGGTTGTTGAGTCATGTCCCCAGAAAAAATTTCTTGTTATACGATCTATTTGTTTGTGTATATTTATGGGAAGGTTTTGTGTTTGCATAATGTGATTTGAGGTTGGGGTTAGGGAGGTTTTGATGAGAACGAGTCTTCCTGCTGGCGTTAGGCATTTTGTCATCCATCCTTTTGCTTTTCTGGCTAATCTTTGTAGAAGGGGAGTGAAAGTTTGATTTGATGCTCTTCCCTGTTTAAACTGTATGCCTAGATAGGTTGGAGGTTTTGAGGAGGTTGGCATATTAAAGAATTGTTGAAGATTATTTATTTTGATTGGGTCTAGATTAGGGTGATGGATGATTACTTATTTGGTAGTATTAATTACTTGCCCTGCAGAAGAACTATAAGCTTAGAGGAGGGTTTTAAGGTGTTGGTTACTCTGATCCGAAGCTTTATACGTGATCAGAAGATCATCCGCATACATTAGATGAATTATGGGAGGTGCTTTTTGTGAAATGTTAAGTCCTTGAACTAATTCTTGGTTTTGAAGGTTTCCCCGGTTTGTAGAGAGTATTTCAGCACATATGATAAAAATATAGGATGAAAGTGGGTCTCCTTGTCTAATACCTCTACTTGGTGAGATGTATCCATGGGGGGTACCATTTATTTTGATGGAGTAGGTAACTGTTGTGACGCAAAGCATAATGTAGTCTATAAAGGCAGATGGGAATCCAAGTTTTGTAAAAGAAGTTTTGATAAAACCCCAATCTAGGATGTCATAGGCTTTTTGGATGTCTAATTTTAGAGTTATTTTTGGATCTTTGGTGGGTTTTGAGGTTTTGATATTATGAAAGAGTTCCCCAACAATCGCTATATTATCGTGAATTGATCTTTGAGGGACAAAAGCGCTCTGGAAGGGGCTTATTAGGAATGGGAGAATGGGTCTAATTTGGTTGACTAATATTTTTGAGATGATTTTATATGTGACGTTACAGAGTCCTATCAGTCTGTATTGTGAAGGTTTTGAGGGGTGTTCAACTTTAGGTATCAGTGTTATGTTTGTGTGATTCATGAGCGAGTGCATATTAGGATTGTTAAAGAAAGCTTTAACCATTACTATTAATTGAGGGTGGGTTGTTTCCAAGAAAACCTTAAAAAACTTACTTGTATAGCCATCCGGTCTCGGAGCACTTTCAGAATTTATGGAGAAGAGTTCTTGCTTGATTTTTTCTGTAGTTACTTCCTTCGTAAGTTGATTTGATTGTCTAGGAGTCAATCTTGGTCTGATGTTTGTGAAAAGATCTTCGTTTATTTCTGTAGGCGGGGCCGTATATTGCTGAGAAAAGTGATCCAGTATGAGTTGAACAACGTCTTCTTTTTTGCTAATCCAGTTGTTTTGTGTGTCTTGTAATTGTTGTATATTGTTGCACGCCCTGTGGATGGTAGCTTTAGTATGGAAAAAGGTTGTGTTGAGATTGCCCGATTGAAGCCATTGAATTCTAGATCTTTGTTGCCAGTATGTTGCATGGCATAATAGTTCTTCATGTTCTAATCGCAGCTGTTTTTCTTGGATTAACCAGTATTCTAGATCTGAGCCTGTTTGGGAGGCACATTGATGTTGGGCATTCTTTATCTTGGCCGTCGATTTCTTGATCTTCGTTGGTAAGTGGCCAAAGGTTTCTTTGTTCCATTCTAAGAGAATTTGTCCTGTTGTAATGCGTTTTAGCTGGAGGTTGAGTGTAGGTTCATTATCTTGTTATTGTTCCCAAGCTGATTCTACTATTTGCTTAAGTTGGGGATGGGAGAGCCAGAGGTGTTCGAATTTGTGGTTTTATGTTCCTTGCCAATCCATTGCTTTTTTCTGGAGAAGTATTGGTGCATGATCAGATGCTATTCTTGGAAGGTGAGTAACTGCCGCATGGGGGTTTGATATTCGCCATAGTTGGTTTGCTAGAGCCCTATCTAATCTTTCTAGGATATTATCTTGCCCCAATTGGTTGTTTGTCCAAGTGTATGGATCTCCTAGGAATCCTAAATCTATAAAGCCCATCTAGTCCATCATAGTGATAAGCGGTTGAGATTGAGCATATGTCACTTGTCTTCCTCCTTTTTTTTCCGGATTGGTTTAAAACGTCGTTGAAATCACCTATCAATAACCATAGTGTGAATGGATTAATATTGTTGAAGATTGTTGGAAATTCCTGCCACAGATTTTTCCTTATATCTGGATGTGGCGGGCCATAGATACCCTTGAAAAACCACGGTTGTTCTGGAGGTGGTGGTGTAACTTTGTGTGGATGAAGTTTTGAGAATGCACCACTATTTGGATGTTTAGGCTATCCTCCCACATTAGGCATAAACCTCCTCTTCTTCCGATTTTGGGTATGTTGAAGTAGTTATTGAATTGAAGGGATTGTGATAATCTTCTTATGTGTTGATCATTAGCTAGAGTTTCAGAGAGAAAAAGGATGCTAGGCTTGTGAAGAGTAACTAGACCTTTCAGATGTTGAATTGAGGGGGGGGAGATTTATGCCTTGACAATTCCATGAAATGATATTCATAGTGAATAATTTAAAGACTATTATACACAAAGGAATACGTAATACAATTTAAAAACTGAATGAAATTTAAGATGAGAGATCAAGCTGAACGATACAGAGATATCTGCAAAGAGAATGAGAGATTTAGTATGACCAAAGTTATTTGCATGGACTCACCTGGGGGAGTAAGATCATAGGAGTATGACTTCGGGACAGAGGGTATTATTTCTTCATATTTGGCATAAACAAAAGAGGCGTCAATGGGTTTTAGGAAAACCGATATCTAACAAGTAATTTCACATCCAAAGAAAATTAGCTCCTAGTGTTACTGAACATACAACGAAAGCCCTTAAAAGAACAAATATAAGAGAATTAAGATACACAGATGGTTTAAATTCTAAGACAAGCTGAATAAGGAAAAGCTAAACCTATATAATCAAATCCGATATAAACGATCAAGTTCACTAAGCTACACAAGGCAAGAAAACACGGCAGCATATACGGTAAGATAATGACAAACAATAGGAGGGATAACTAGGGGCAAGGCTGGACAAAGGAAGGGAATGGTTAAAGAATCTAAGCTAGTTTTGATAACAATTGCACATCACTATACAGAAGATTAAAAACACAATTTCAAAAGAAATTGCCCAAACCGATAACTTAAACTAAAATTTTGATCACTTCCACAAATTCAGAAGTTACACATAACTAACATATCAAATCAGTAAAAAAAACTCACAGCATTAAATTGATGATCATTATCACAATTTCAACATAAATTACATATTCATGGATTAAATTAAATTACAAATCACTAATTTAAGTTGATCAATGCCTCAATTTCAGAAGAAATTACATAATCCATTCATAACTGACAAATTTACAGTAGCCCTTTCCTCAAAGGTAAGCATAAACCTAACTGAACTTCATCAACAAATCCAAAAAATTGATACAAGAAGGGGATCAAAACAACAAGGAGCACATCTAACAAAATGATTAACTAATCAGGAGAACCCCCGGATTAAGAGAAAGGGGCAAACAGTACTGTTCCTAACAACCTAAAGCAATTGGAAATGAATCAAAATCCTAAGTCAGATAGCTATAACCAAACCGAAGATTAAAGAGAACAAAGAGGAAGGAAATCTAAGAGAATTAACATTGCAAACCCAAAGAAGAATCCATGTTTGAAAATAAAATACCCGATCCCTGAAACGAAATCAAATACCGATCCAAAAGAAAAACCTAAATTGCTAATCCTAGATATGAACCCCAAAGAAAATTGGGAATCTTAAGAAATAAAACAAGTTCAAGGTAGAACACTGAAAATTAAGGAAATCAGGCCTAGCTATTAAAACCTTAAAAGATTATCCTATTGCATAGAGACGAAACATTTCTAGACATTGAAAAATTGAAAGAAAAAACTCCCTTGTGAACAGCCTCTTGTGCCTTCATCGGATCCCTCGTTTACATCCCCACACTCGTGATCTCTTCTCCCCCAGGCTATCCTTAATTTACTCGGTGATGATAATTTTCTCCATTGAATCGCTCTCTTTTTCGCCTCTCTCTCTCCCATCCACTAATGTTATGTTCGCTGGACTATTCTCCAGAAAACGGATTAAATAATCCGTTAGGATTCCTCCGGGCATGTCATGTCCATAAAATAATAGATCTGATAATCCATCATGTTTTCTCCCCTACAAAGCTTCATATCTAGAAAAAAGTAAATTTATATTGGAAAAATTAGGCTAAGGCCTAAAAAAACAAAAAAAATGTTGTCAGGCCCACGATTAATTTTAGTTTCCGTCACATCCAAAATTATCCGAAATCATTAAGAATCGCTACATAACTCGTTATGCATACTATTTTTTCAAGGATATAATTGTAAAACAAACTTGGATATAACATATCCAAAAAATCGCTCCTTGGAATTTTACAAATTTTATATCGTTGGAAATCGTTTAAAAAAAAATCACGAAAAAATCGGAGGTGATCATCATTTTAGGCAAATTTTTCGAAAACTTGATATATAACCGTTATGCAGCCACCAAAAAAGATGCATAACACATTCTGCAGACGCATAACGAATTACGCAACCATTTTCTCCACTGCATAAAAAATTATCTATAACAAGTTATGTAGTCATTGTATACTGCATAACAAATTATCTATAACAAGTTATGTAGCCATTGTATTAGTGCGTATTATAATAATATATATACTAACTAAAATATTGTAAAAATATTTACTTTGGAAAACTTTAAATAGGAGGGCTAGTACAACACGGCACATCACGATTATTTTTCTCGCACAGCACAGCACAGCATGCCCGGTACAACACGTTTGAATCTCTGGCACAGCCCAGCACAACACGTAGCACGCTAAGCACGTGACTTCGTGGGCCGGGCTGTGGCACATTTTCCACCTCTACTAAAACATATCGGTCGACCCTGGGGTGGAAATATCTGTCGGTTCCATTTCTATTCATTTGAACCAATCTCACAATTTTAATTTGTACTCTCTTCCTTGTTCTTCTTCTTCTTGTGGTTGTGTGGTGCAATGTTTCGATCATTGTTCTGTAAATCACGGGGGACTCTGGAAAGGGAAGCTTCCATCATCCATGGTGAATCTTCTTCTTCATCATTAGCAGCAGCTAAGTATTTTCTGTCTACATTTCAAAATCAAAATGTTGTAATTTCAAATTCTAGGGTTACTTCTTTCTCTACTACTAGCGACAATAGTAAGCCTACTTCTCATGATTCTTCATTTGTTGTTTCTTATCTGATAAATTCATGTGGATTAACACAAGACAAAGCTATTTCTGCTTCTAAAAAACTCATTTTCAAAACCACTTCTAATCCAGATTCAGTTATTTCCCTATTTAAAACATATGGATTTACTAATCAATAAGTTTCCATCCGTCCTCCTGTATAATCCTCGTAAGACCCTAAAACCCAAACTAGGTTTCTTCAAATCGAAAGGAATTGATGAAACTGAGGTTGCCGACTTATTCTCAATGTACCCAGCATTCCTGAGACAGAACTTAACTAAAGGAATAATCCATGTATTTGATATCCTCAAGAGCCTTGTTGGTACAGACGAAAACGTAAGTAGATTGATTAGACGAAATAGGTGGCTTGTCAGCATAAACCAAGTTTAAAAAGTTGTGATGAGCTTTTAAGAGAAGAAGGCGTCCCTGAATCTAATATTTCTAAGTATTTAATCACTGGGCCAGGAGATTTTGCTGGAGATGCCCATAAATTCAAAGGGATTGATCATTTGCAAACCACGTTTCTTATAGCTATACATGGATTGGCATCAATGAGTGAAGTCAATTGGAATAAGAAAATGGAGGTTTACAAGAGATGGAGTTGGTCTGAGGATCAAATTCAATCAGCATTCAGGAAAAATCCTCAATGTATGATGACATCTGAGAAGAAGATTATGGCGGTTATGAATTTCCTTGTGAATGAAATGGGTTGAAGGAGAGGATTATCCCAAGGTGTTTTGTTATTAGGATTTTAGTCTCCAGAGGTCTGATCAAGGAAAAAATTGCTATTGGTACGTTAGCAAAAGCAGTAGACAAGTATTTTCTGAAGAAGTTTGTAATTAAATATGAGAAACAAGTTCCTGAACTGATGAAGATATTCCAAGGTCAGTTGAATTACCAACAGCTGCTTCAGAACTGAAGTATTTTATGAGATGAATGCGCAGAACCGGTACGTTGACCATCTAAATTCACATATTCACAACATACATAGTACCTTTTTATTTATACATGAAGTGAAGTTTATGTCACCTCTTATGTATGAATAGCGTGAATAACATATGTCACGGTGTAGCTGTTTGATTATTTCCATGTTTATCTATAACTGCTGTGTAGAATTTATGATTTTTTATTGCAAAACTAATGGAAGTGTTCTTCGGGCAGGGTATGCCTCGATTGAGAGAAAGGAAGCATATATTGGTTCTGTGTGTTGTGTGGTAACATGGTACAGTAGAAAATGGGATATATAAAAGCTTCACTTAGATTCGTTCTATGCTAACAGTCTACCGTCCCGCAACTGCCTTTGCTCAATAAGCTATCATGTTGCGATTGGCTATTGGCAATCAGTCAGAATTCCACCTCTTGCATCATCAACATAAACTTTCATTGCTGTTAGGAGCACTGGGTGTCTTCATGGGCAGGCTGTTGCAAAAGCTGCCCACGCAGACAAAGCACAAATCTGGTAATCATATTTTCTGCTTTACTGTTTTGGTTTTTCTGAGTATCAAGAGTTAATCCTCCTAGATTGACATTAAATACCAATGTAAGTCTCGGATATAAAAAACTACAATCAACAATTTATTTTTTCTTGATACATCCACAGATAACCCTATTGTGGATTGATTTTGAGATTTTGTTTAGTAAGTTGGAGTTTGTGCGATAGTGTGAGATAGAAGTTGGTACACTAAGACAAAGTTCTGATTTTGTTGCGTTTTGAGAGAGTGTGGATCTTTCCTCACTTAGGAAGCGTCAGCTGCCACTAAAGATGGGACATTTGATTTTTGGTGAAACTAGTGAGGAAAATAAAATGGATGTCTCGGAGATGAAGCACTAGCAGTTCTTAGGTATCGCACACTACTATAGTAATATGTATTCTACGACACAAAATAATAATAAGGTTGATAGGCACCCTATGGAATAGTCCAAGATTGATCAGTAGTCAGTACCCATCCTAAGATGAATGCTAAGAAAACGCAATAGTCCATCTATCGTGTATGGCCATGTGGCTTAGAATTAACCATCAGCTTTAAATACTAACTCCAACATTTCAGTTGACTGTATATGTATATTTCGACCATATTCATCAATTTGAGCAAGGCATTTCAGTAGAAAAAAACTTCAGGATATAAAGTTCGATGTGGTCTAAATGATTAAAACTAGACCTATCAACTGATATCATGGTACTGCTTATTTGGTACCTGTTACAAGTGCAGATTATAAATGTTTTATTACAGCTATGAACATTCCTTCGCTCCCACAAGCAACACTTACACATAAGATAGTGAGTGCAGTAGCTCCTGCAAGCTATCAGCTGAAAATCCGTGTTCATCCATGGTTGCCCCCACCAAATATTTCGCTGTGCTCGGCACTGTAAGTTTGATTTTCTCTGGATTTCTTATTTATTTGGATGGTAATGGCAGTACAAAAGGTATTTAGTTAAAACTGTAATGTGCACATATAATGGCAATGGCTATACAAAAGTTATTCACAAATGCAAAAGTTGCAATTAGACTAGGGATAGATAAATGGTTTTATGATTTGCTCTCTTTCAGTTTTCTTCTCGGGTCAGAAACGTTGGCTTGTTACGCAGTTTGTGTGTGCAAGCTCATCTAATCTAATATGTGTACTTAAAAAGTTTACCCGGATACTTTGAAATGGAATTCGACGTATGTGATATCTCGAATAAGCTGTTAGCTTTCTTCTTTATGTTTCAGCTGGTGCTGTTAGCTTTCTTACCATTAGCTTTCTTCTTTATCGATGATTGTGTTTCAGCTGGTGCTGTTAGCTTTCTTCTTTATGTTAGTACTTTCCATGTGGTTGTTAGCATTTTTTAAGTTGTAGTAGTAAGGATGAGTTATGTTTGGCGGGCCTATATCCGGCCCTTCCCGTTTGAGGGATTGCTGATACATAAACTCTCTTTTGCTCGATCACCCTCTCTCCAAGACTCCTTGTCAAAGACTTTGTCTGTTTAGACCTAATGCTCTAGGGACATGTCGTCAATAATTGCTAGCTATTCATATGTCGACATGTCCCTAGAGCAATAGGTGTAAAGAGAGACAAGTCTTTGACATGCAGTCTTGGAGAGAGGATGATCGAGCCAAAGTGTCATGTATCGGCTGACTGGAACATATTATCTGAAAACAAAAAAGTTTCTAAAAAGCCAAAAATAAAGATGGATATCGAAAACAACCATCTTATTTCTGAGTTCTGCGAGAAATAGAGGTCAATCTCACAGGTTAGAAGCAAAAAAATTGCTTCACAAAATAGATTTTTTGCTTCTAGAAATCATTATGAAAAATGGGATACATGAAAGCTTCGCTTAGATTCATTCTCTGCTGCGTTCTGATATTATTTCATTAACAGTCTACCGTCCCGCAACCACTGAATGGCCTTTGCTCAATAAATTGTCATATTGCGATTAGCGATTAGCACTCAGTCAGAGTAACAAGCTGTCGTATTGCAGTTGGCTATTGGCAATCAGTCAGTGTTCCGCCTACTGCAGCATCAACATAATTGTCATTGCTGCTAGGAGAACTGGGCGTCTCCATTGACAGGCTGTTGAAAGAGCTGCCAGGGAAGGCAAAGCACAAGCCTTGATGATCATATTGTCTGTTTAGCTGTTTTAGTTTATACGAGTATCATGAGTTAATCTTCCTAGATTGATATTGAGAGTTACTGTCAGAAGGGTAACTTCGAAGTTTTATTTAGATAATAGACCAATGTAAGTGTCAAATATAAAAACCGACAATCCACAATTTATTCATTCTTAATAAATCTTGTGAATACTCAGATCACAGAAAACCCTATTGTGGATTGATTTGAGTTTTTTGTGAAGTATGTTGGGAGTCTGTGAGATTGAAGTTTTGTGCACCCAGGGAAAGTTCTGATTTTGTTGCATTTTGAGAGAGTGCAGGTCTTTCCTCTCTTAGGAAGCGTCAGCTGCCACTCTAGATTTGCATTCGATTTTTTCTGTAACTAGTGATGGAAAAAAATGCATGTCTCAGAGATGAAGCATTGCCAGTTTCTAGGTATTGCACACCTCTGCAGTAATATGTAGTCTACAACACATGGAAACCTTACTGAGGTGGACTTTGTAAGGTCTATTGGCACACTAAGGAATAGTCCAAAGTCGATCAGTAGCAATCCTCAGATGAAGGCTAAGAAAAGGCACAGGTCCATCCATCATGTATGGTCGTGTGGCTAAGAATTAACCACCAGCTTTAAATACTAACTCCAGCATTTCAGTTGACAGTATATGCATAATTCAACCATATTCGTCAAAATTTGAGCAACGCATTTCAGTAGAAAACGCATCAGAATACAAAGTTGGATGTGGTCTAAATGAGTTAAAAATAGGGCCAACAGGCTTACCAACAGATATCACCATAGTGCTTGAACTGTGTTTTTATAGCTATTAGAGGGTTCGAGATACTGTAAATTTGATTTCTCTAGATTTCTTATTTTTATTTTTTGTATTTCATTTCGTTGTGCACATGTAATGACAATGGCAGTATAAAAGTTGTTTCCAAATGCAAAAGCTACAATTGAACTAGGGTGTTGTGATTTTTCTTTCTTTTAAGTTTTCTTCTTCCGTTAGAAACGAAGCTGCTACACTTTCCCCACTCCCTTCTCCCATTAGGTGACATTGTTTTTAGCCTTTAATCCCTGGATTGAGATTAGCAGGAAGTCCCATTATTATTATATTTAATCAATACTTGCATGACACCTAATAGAGGAAGTGAGTGGGGGATATATATCATTTTCGTGTTAGAAATGCTAGCTTGCTGTGCAGTCTGTTAATTTGTGTACGCAGTCTCACCTAGTTTGTGTATTCGAAAAGCTTATAGTACAGATGCTTTGAATTCTGAGACACATCTAATTTGGAAAATGAGATTCGACATGTGTGATATATGGAATATATACGTATCGATGATTGTGTTTTGCTGATGTTAGTACAGTTTTCATTTGGTTGTGAAAGAGTGGCATTGTTTAAGTTATATTCCCTCCGTTTTAAAATAATAGGCAAGTTAGTCAAGTTTGTGTATTATATTTCCTCCGTTTTAAAATAAACTTGCATATTATTTTGAAATGGAGTGAGTAGCTAAACTTGAGCTGTATTTGGCGGGCTTAGGTCCGGCCCAACGATCATTTTTAGTGATTTCGAGTGCTCTGATATGTTTTTATAAGAAATTGAGTTTTTTTTTTTTGAAACATTCATTTACGAGAAATTGTTGGTTTGAATCCTAGTTAGTAAGTTCGCGAATGATTCGCGAATCATTCGCAAATTTTTCTGTATCACAAATTTTACCGTTTTATTTGCGTACGTTTGCAACTCCGAACCCAAGTCGCGTATTATGTGGCCTTCCCGGATTATTCGCGAATCGTTCACGAATTTTACGTATCCCGAATCCCGAATGATACGCCCGCTTAATTCGCCATAAATTCTTTAGCTTTTACGTTTTAAAAGGCCCTACTTTTTGGGGTTTACTGCCTCCTGGGTATACACGACCCAATATTAGACGTCGTTGTAATTTTTATGAAATAAAAATGACTGAAAAAATTTAAAGGTGAAGGTGAGAGAGATCTCAAACTCACTGACCAAGAATCTAAACCACTATACCCCGTCCTCTTGGATGACTAATGTTGTATATATTATTAATATCATCATATTAATTTTATTTTTTCTTTAAATAACTCACACATATGCATAAAAATTGGTCTATGACCTTATAAATATAAATTATTTAGTATATATAAATGCCGAATTTTCAGAGCCGAACTCACATTTACAAATCGAAATATACACGTACGTATGCCGTTCCAAATTACTGATGAATCACATCCCGTTAACCGAATCTTGGACCGAATCTGAATTTTACAAAACCGTATAATACTCGTACGTTTGCCGTTTCGTATGTTTTCCGAATTCCGAATGCTAACTAGGGTTTGAATCTCAAAATGTCCCAAACAAACCTAACCTCTTCTCTTTAATGTTAGCTTCTCAAGTCAACCCCGCGTTATTCTGTACTTTTTTTCTTTTTGACTTTATTACCAACAGAGAGAGCATCTTTGCCAGGCTAGGATGAGTGGCTGACGTATGGCAGATAAATCGTGGTCGGCTTAAATCCGCCGTCGATCTCGGAAGACAGACATTTACAGATTTCACAGGAACTCCTTTGCCATGCCCATCCCACTTTGCAGGGATCTTTTCTGCGGCGGATGTATGACAATGGTGCAGCCGTACAGTTCTTCCCCCTTGAGGGCCTGTGAAGAGTTACCTGCGGCAAACAATATCTCTTGATAAAAGTTCATGAAATTCACTAGATTTTTCTGTAAAATTTTGTTAGTGTCGAGCAAAAGAAAAAGAAAAAACTTAGGGATGTGCAATGTGCATAGTGCAATTTCTACGTCATAATGACAGAAATATCATATTGCACTGTTTTCATTTGAGAGATTTTAAATGATTTATTTTTTTGGGCGAACGGTGAGGCAATTTTATATCATATATTGATCATTCAGCCATTTC
Organism: Papaver bracteatum; assembly: GCA_023529315.1. Lineage (NCBI taxonomy): Eukaryota > Viridiplantae > Streptophyta > Magnoliopsida > Ranunculales > Papaveraceae > Papaver > Papaver bracteatum. The sequence continues at coordinate 267,195 of JAJJWX010001308.1, forward strand.
CATATATAAGGATCACTGACTCGCACACTTCAAATAGTTCAAATTATACCAGCGAACTCCGACATATGAAACTCTGTGCTTAGTCACAAGAATCCATATATAATTGTTGGATTGTCGTGTTGCATGATCGATATAAGTACCGACTAGATTAAATCTGTCCTTATGGAAGCAGGGGTTCGAGGTGAATGCCATGAACCATGGCTAATTCACACCTATGAATCTATGATTGGTGGTATTCGGACTCTTAACATGATATGTATGAGAGACACCTTACTGATATACTCCTTCCGTCCAAGTTGGATTTTACAAAAACTTGAAAGAAATTCAAATTACTTCCACATACACCATTGATCTTCCAAATTGTTTGTTTAATATACAAATTTTGATATCCTAGTTTTTGTTTCTGTCTTGATAATTAGAAAATTTTAGTGGGAAATATTTCAATTTTTTAGTACAAATTTGCTAAAGAAAACACAGTTTTGGCAAGTAAAGTTGGATAGAGGGAGTATAATATTAGGCTAGAATATCGATTCCTCATTGATTGGGATTTATTTGAAAGCGGGAAGAACTAGCTAGTTCAGATTCATGAACAACGATTGTGTTAATTAATACTCCCTCCGTCCCAAATTAATTGAGCTAACTAGTTTTAAATTTTATCCCGTAAATAATTGAGCTATTTCACTAATCAAGGTAGTATTTCTAAAACTATCATTTTAATTGATTATTGTTATTGTAAGAAATATGTATAATTTATTAGTCATGTTTATATTCGTTACGTAGGTGTTTTAAAATGTTTTTTAACGGTATATAAAGTTTACGAACAAACGTGGTATAATTTAAGAGATAAATCATTTCTAAGTTTTACTAGTTATTATCCAAAAGGATATAATTATAAAAAATACTTAAACATACTCCCCTTTTCTCTTTGCCTTAATAATTGTGCACAGTGACGGAGGCAGTTGGAAACAAGGGTGTGCCCAACTCACTTTCAAGCCTAAATTTTTATAAAAATTGGAGTTGTAAGCCCGTATAAACATACTTGCTATCCCTAAAAATATCTTGCTCCCCCATAGACTGATTTCTAGCTCCGCCCCTGATTGTGCAAACTACATATGGCTCAATTAATTCGGGACGGAGGGAGTATATCTTTTTTCATCTGATGCCTTCAAAAAAGAAAAGTCAGTTCATAACTAAATCATCTTCTTTCATCAAGAAAAACCTTAAACTTCAGTGTTTCAATCACCATCCCATGCAAGCTCATTGCATGCATGCGTGGCATCAATAAGCTAGTTTAGTAGGTTACGATATTACAATATGTACTGCCTCCGTTTTCAAAAAAGTGATAGTATCTAACGAAGGGAGTATACTCCGAAACACTCTGCATCCCTTTGTTGATTGCATGTACCTTTTGTTTAACGTTGGTTCATGGTGTATAATCAAATCGTGTAACCCTTTTGTCTTTAATAATCAAATGGTACGCTTCAATCGTCAACTTTCAATATGTTAGATGGTACACCAGTTTAGATGTTTAGTTAGACATCGAAGATCGTCATTAGCTTAGCAAATATAGCTAGATTTTGTTTGTGAAGCCGCTCTCAAACACTAACAGGAAGCAACATGCATGGTAATAATCATTTCAAAAATATACTTAAGTAACGCATCGTCCCAAAGACAACAGTATGTCGAAATAAGGAAAACAACTATTCGCTTCGTTTTAGGAAAAATGTTACTTTTATTTTTTCAATTTGACCTATTTTTAAGCTAAAATGAAAAAGTGAAAGTAATAATTTTCCTGAAACAGAGGTAGTATGAAAATAGTTCTACACCACTGAGGAAGTGATACAAAATTTTCCTACATAATCTACATTTTTACATTTGGAACGCAACGTGTGCGTCACTAATGCTGGGAAGAGGATTGAAATTAACTTGATTGAATTGAGCAAATTCAGTAGATATAGTTCTGTCTAAAAAATTCACTGTAAGGAACTTTTTGCGAATGATATCCGACTCACACTACACTACACCACACCACACAACCCCTTGTTTGACAATTCCGTAATAAGATTTTTTCTCTTTTTACTTATTAAAATTACTTAATGAGCTGAAATCAAAGCACTTCCTCATACGCATCTCATTTTATATCATTTAGTTCTGATTTTAATAGTTCTGATAATTATGATTGAATGTCTATCTAGTTATCAACCCAAACCGGCCCACTGATAACCATTACCAAAGTTCAAAACGTTCGTTATCTTATTATCTGGCTTCGAAGTGTATTATCATGAATAAATTTTATTTAGATTAAGAAACTTTTTTTGATTTCACAAATATTCATGTTTTTTCCAGTTTTGCCCTTTATTATATCAAGCAACATAAATAAGGGTAATATAATTAAAAGCAATTTTAAAACTGCCATTCCGCCCATATAATGGTACAAGAAAAAAAACAATATTCCACCTATTAAATAGATACACATAGAGTACTGGCTTTCATTGAAGTGTCTTCCTGGCTCTTGGTACGTGTTGTTTAGGGTTCTTCAATAATCAACAACAATATGGTCGTTATATTTACTTTTCACCAACCATATGTTTGAACTTGACTTATTATATCAAGGATTAATTGGGGGCCACAAAAAGTAATTGGGGGCCTCACGAAATTTATACTCACACCAAAAATTATAGGGGGCTTCCAAAATAAGGTTGAAAGTACAATTCTACCTTTCCCCTAAAAATTACCCTAAAATCCTATTAACATTACACCAACCGTCCTCATTTCATTTAGCCGACCCTTCTTCTTCTCCTCCTTTCCCCTACCTCTCAGTTCCTCCATTAACGATTTAGGGAGAAAAAAATCATCCGACTCATCGTCGAAATCGTCGATGCGAAAACTTTAATCGACGATTAACTTCTTCTACAAACATGGAACGAACTAAGCAGACTGTGAGACTAGCTAGTGAAATTGGCAATCTCATTGATACCGTCAAAGCAGCGAAGGAGTGTTCGAGTTCAAGTTAGAAATCAAAACCTCCGGAAAAACAAATGGCTCCAATTAGATGGTATGTCCTTCAAAACCCCCTACTCTAAGTTGGGTTTTAGTTTAATTTGATGTTGTGCTGAAAATTAGGGTTTGAATCGAAGAAATATATTTCTCAGAATGGAAGTCGTTAACAACGAAGTTTGAATGTCTAACGATTTGTTATAGTTGCTTAACGATTTTTCATGTTCGGTTAACGATATATGATCTGCATGTTGGACTTTGTAGAAATCGTCAACCATTAGGGTTGCGGATTTAACGATTCCTGCCGTAATAATTTTTTTGAAGGTCAGAATCGTTCACCCATTTTTTTTTGTTCAACGATTTTTGACATGCATCGAGAAATCGTTAACCAAAACCAACGACTCATTGAATTTTAAAACCAGCACTCTGGTCCAATAAATGAAATTATCGTCCACATAATAGGAATTGGTTAACGACTATTATGGACGACCAATTATATAAGTGAACGACTCTACATCACCAATATTTTCTCTTCTGCCTTAAAAATTGGAAGAGTCGTTAAAAAAATTTCTTGGATCGTTAAGCATATACAAGGAGTCGTTTGAATTTTGTAAGAGTCGTTTGTTTATTTGAATTTATTTTGACGACTCTACATCACCACCTCTTTCAATCATCCTAAATCAGTCACCCATCACTTTCAAACACTAAAAATGGCTCCAACTCCGTTCACTAACCTAGAAGATGTTGCCATTGTCAGAGCACACACCACTCTCACAAAGCACTCCGTTGAGGAAGCGCAATGGGTGATCAGTAACGAAGACCCAATAAGAGGTCCTTACCTTGGGCATGATCAAAACACCAATGCTTGGTGGAAACGTGTGTTTAAGGTTTTGAAAGCACTAAACGGAAATCGTAATAGGAGGACGCTCCAGCAGATAAGGGAAAGGTACGTTGGTTTATACAATGACTGCGTATTGCTGAGAAACGAATTGAAAGCTCGAAAGGACGCTATACCAAACGAAGACCGCATGAGTAGAGTAAGTTTGTGAATCAATATGACGTTGATCATAAATTATTAATTTGGTTTTTATTATTCAACAACACTAACATAGAAAAATAATTGTTTTTCCAGTATTCTTGGGTCGGACCCAATACGAATTAAGGTACATCCATGAGTTTTTGCACGAGGAATGCTACAATCTCTTGGAGGAAGTTGAATGGCAATTCGCTGAATATAATTAATCTCGTATACATTTTCCTTATTGAACTAGCGCAATGTATTAAACTATTATATGTCTTTCCCTTATGTTTTATTTCATAGTACATGTACGTTTTTTTCAATTCAATAATACACTAGTTCAACAAAATATCCCAAACAAGGGTCGTCAACCAATATTATGAAGGTGGCCGACACCATACAAAATCGTCAACCAATATTTTACAGATTAACGACCTTTGTGAAACAAATATGAGCATTGAAAAAGAGTCATCAATCTGCTAAAAAGTTGGTTGCCGACACATTAGGTATATTTGACGACTCCAAACAAAGACTAACGACTACGGACTAACACATATATACCATTCTGCCAAGTTTTCTTCTAAAGTCGTTCACTTATATATGTCCAACCGGACGACCTAATAGACAGACTCTAAGAGTCGCTTGGTTGTAAATTTTAAATATTAACGACCCAAGATACTACCAGCATTTATTGGGGAATTGAACTCTACCAAATGTGGTTGAGGTAGTTGGCTCGTTGAACTCTATAAAACAGACCCATATCTCACCTCTTCATTACCAACACCATAATTATCAACCTTCTCTTCTCCTTCTCATTTATTCATCATCCAAGAGGAAAATAAGAGAAACACAATGACTCCCTATACTTCCGAAGAGAACTGTGCCATTACAAGAGCTTGGAAAACAGTAACAAACCACTTTGAAAGTCTAGACAAAGACATTGATGAAACATCGAATGCTTGGTGAAACCGCGTATTCATCGTTTTTGTGGCGTTGGACGGAAATCGCAACTCAAGGTCTTTGAAACAAGTCAAGGAAAGCTTCAAAGAGATAAAATTTGAGTGTGATGTTTTGAAAAGAGAATTTCCGGCCATAAGGGAAGCCTTTCCGGATATGATGGGTACTATAAGAGTAAGTATTTAAACAAGAGGTAAAACTTATCCAAAGCTTTGATCAATACTAACTAAGTATCTTTGCGTTTGCGTTTTCAGATGAGGAAGGCGTATGCATACTACGAGGTACTTCGTGGGAAAAAGTTTGAGTTACATGATTGCTACTTTATCTTCCATGGAACCATGTATAATTACATGCTTTATGATTGAGAGCAGAAGTGCATCGTTATTATGTATTGTGTTTAACCCTATGAAAGATGTATGACTTTTAGGATTCAATGAAATGTTGCTATGAAATCAGAAACGATAAAAAAAAAATGAGTCGTCAATATTAGAGACGTACATAACAACGACTCTCATTCAAAATGAAAGGATCGTGCGTTTATAGTACTGTAAAACTAACGACCCTTAGAGTGATAGCTACAGAGAGTAAAATGTATCTGAGTCGTTGGGTTATAAATATATTGAGTCAACGACTCTGGATGACCTAAAAAAAAAGTCGTCAATATTTTCAAAGTTGTTTGACGATTTTTCATAGTGGCATCTTAGAGTCGTCAGTTTATTCGAACATGAATGACGATTTTTCGTACTGAAAATGAGAGTCGTTTATGAATGTCAGAAATACCTAACGACTCTTAAGGGTCGTTAGTTTATTATACTCCCGAACCAAACGACCCTCACTCTGAATAGTTGCATGGTGTCCATGAATCCACCACTTGGAGTACCATTCTTGCAATTTGAAGAGTATAGGAAGTTTACCTGATTGTTTTGAGCTTCGGGTTCTTCATATGGAGGATTGGTTCCTTCATTTTAAGCAATAGGATCTTCATTTGCATCATTTATCAAAGCTTCCTCTATTAACATCTCTTCATCAAACATCCAATCCATAGGATTAGATGAGACAATCTCACCATCAACACAATCATGTATGTTGGTTGAATCTTCACTTACCTCTTTTCCTCCACTACATTAACTCATTTCAAATAACCTAAATTTTTCCCCAAAACTCACTTTCTTCCTCTTTATCCAACAAACAAACAAAAAAAAAACTTCTATAATCTTAATTTTTACCCAAAAAATGATTTAATCTAACTTAACAAATTAACAATTAATCTAACCTAATCAATTCAATTAACACTAATTATTTTTGGGTAGTTTAGATATTTTGAAAAATTAGGAAAAGAGAGAGCACCAAAATGCTATTGGGAGACCAAGACCCCAATCACTTTTTATGGCCCCCAATTAATCCTTGTATTATATCCGACTCAAAAATTGATTTTTCCGATAAACTTCCTCAAATCAGATGTCAATTTTTCTCTGATGTATAACCGGAGTGTCCGACTTGATTAATGCAACTCCAAGATACTTGAGTTGGAAATAATTTTATACCTGACTAATGGGACACTATTTGAGTCATCTCGGCCGGAGTGAGATCTAAACAAACCAAGGTATAACGTCAATTATGTTATGTTAGCTTATGGAGTTTTAAGTCAAATAAAACTCTCTTTCTCTTCATTTAATGCTGACACCTTTCCCCAATAAACAAACAAAACATACTCAGGCACGACTCACGACACTGATAAAAAGAAGAAGATAGTCGCAAGCACGTCAATCTAAATGTCCCCCAATGTTTAAAGTAAAATTGTTAATTAGGTGATGATATGATGATGATGGGACTTGGGAGTCAATGCAGCAATACATGTGTATTCTATTTCTTTACTATTCCTTTCGAAGGGAGTAATTCTTAATCGGGGATGTAGGTTTTTTCATCAAATTTAGTCTAGAGCACTCAACCCTTAGCTTTAAACTATATACCCTGAATCATCACCTGAGCGTAACTGAGCAAATTAATCATCTCTCCAATTGCAGCATCATTCTACACAGGGTAAGATAGAGCCTGTACACAACAAATTTAGCAATATCACAAAATTTTCAGTTTGTATGCCAATTTGCTTCATTTTTATTACTTGTATAATTTATTTATGATTTCTATTTTATTTTATTTTTACAATGAAGTTCTATTATGTATTAATACGATTCATAAGAAGAGTTACGGACTACAAGTAGCTGGATGACAGCCTATCAACAAGCTGAGCTCCCACACCTTTTTATATGACTATTCCTAATCTGTGAAATAAATAGTTACATTTCTTAGCCTTAACATCAAATCTAGATAAGTGATTATTAAGCCTTTTCAAGAAGTCCATTGTTTCGTTGCAAATTTCACCAAAGGTAGTAAACGCTAAAGTGCCGAAGTTGAAACCTAGTGCTACGCATTTTTCCAAATATTTCTTATGCTTGCGTTTCACTGCCTTATCCAGAGCCACCCCAGTAGAAAAGTGTGCACCCCCACCGGTGAATGGTGATACACCGGTTACATCTAAACACTTGTCCCGCCCGTTTTCCCGATTAAGGACAAAAACATCAGCTGGACGAAGAGCACTTCCATCATCTGCCAATAGACCCAGTTCAACTTCTTTTCTAGCCGGTACCCCTGCACGCAAACACATGTCTACAAAAGCGTCCCGAACTAAGTCGTGTCGAAATTTGATGCCTACTTCGTGTGCGCAGTGTAAGGAGTGATCCCCATAACAGTCCATATCTCTTTTGCAAAAAGTGCATAGGCTACCTTCCACAAACAAAGGTATACCCAGACTGTACCGTAGAACAATACCAAATTGTTGAGCACCAACTCGCTGATTTAGCCCCTCAATCGGTATAGCCTTAAGGTAATCTTGTGCATGATTCGCCTTGTTGCATTGCCAAAGAGCACCATCATGAGTGGACATGGAAAATTTATCCGGCATCTCCTTCATGACTACATCGAAGTAATTCACTGCCAAGGTCTTCATGGGATGGGGGGCAGTTAATTCGATGTTGACGTCGGGACCACAAACGGTGGAGAAAAGATCCATAGCTTGCTGCATGTTGTGATTAGGACCAAGTAATTGAGCGTTACGAAGCATATTGAATTGAAGTGGCTGGGTTTGTAAACAAGACGCCAAGTAACAGTAGTTCATCGCATCCACCATAAAATAGATACTTAAACCACCAAAACTGATGGGCAAAGAGGACATACGGTATTGCCACAACCCCATACCCGGCCCGTCATTAGTAACAATATGCTTGGTGTAATGACAGTGATCATCAAAAATAACTTGAGCTTCTAAGATATAATCTGGCCTAGTAGTCCTCATGGAGAAATAAAGACGAGAAACTCAAAGACAACTACGCAACAACAACAATTCACTTTGGGGATCATCTAACTTTCTTACAACATCCATTAAATTGTTGGTTTTAAGCACTCTACCCTTGATCACGCCACAGTAGAACTCATGGTCTAAACTTACGGGTCCCCTAAAAGTTTTACCCCCTTGGTTGGTCTGCTGATTTGTGCGAGGAAAGACGTCCTTGTCAAGACAACGTATATCCATCGTAGGCCAGAAGATCTCTGTCTTAGCGATGTTAAGTTGAAGACCAAGCTTGGTGCCCTCAGTTTTGATGATGTTCAGAGCTTTCGAGACCATTAACGTACCATCATCCAAATACCATGCCTGCAAATCCAGTTCACATAGCTCGGAGATCCTCTTAACTAAAGGGTGAAGAACGAGTGAAAAAATCAAGGGGCCAAGAGGGTCACCTTGTTGTACCCCTTGAGCAAAAGATAATATTGAATCATTGTAGTACAATTTTGGCGGCTGTGAGTAACAAAACTCCACCCACTTAGAGATAGTAGGACAGTGGGTTCTAACTTCTTGGAGCATAGCAGACCTGCCGACCATGTTGAAAGCATTATCGAAGTCAACCAATAACATGGTCGTAGAAGAAGGCATACCTTTTCGGTGTAAAATCCTGTTGACAGAGTGTAAGATGGCTTCCCCACCACCTGGTACTCCCACACCGAACTGGAAGTCTTCGAGGTAAGTGCACATATCCTTTTGAACAGCTTGAGCAGCTATCTTGGATACTAATCTCCTCCACACTGTCCCAACAGCTATATGAAGAATTCCCCCATCAGGTTTGAGCAAGGGTGTAAGAGGTGCGCTAGCCACGAATTCTCCCAATTGCGATGGACACCTGCCGTCGAACCATATGTTGACTACTCCTTTTATGGAGGTAAGTAAATCTTCACTATAACAATGGCGAGGTCCATTCATAGCATCGAGGAGATGTTGAACCCTCAAACCATCTCTCCCACAAGATGTGCCTTTGGGGAAGCTCATTATCCTGCCCAAAATATTCTCATTAGAAGAAACCACGATGTTTACAACAGCAGGACCAATCGGTATGTCCGGGGGAGGGGCAAATGGGTGCTTATCAATCAAATTTTTCAGAGCATCTTCCTCATCTGTAGCCACACCATCTGAAGTGAGGACTTTTATAGCTGCACTGAACAGCCCATTGCGAATTTTCTTTCTACAAACACTTAGGTTCAGAGCCTCCTGGTTGTTGTTCCTGCGTTGCTTGTTGTTATGCTGAGGGTATTCATGGAGCAATTTCTGGACTAATTGAATGCAACCGTCCGGTGTATACCATTGCACAATAGATTGGTTAATGGATTTGATCTGTAATGTCCTTCGATTTGCAGATTTTTCTTCACCTCGCTTTTGGGGATATATAAATGCGAGAATACAAACAAAGTAACAACAATAATTGTATCCATACAGAAACTTCACAAGGATTTGCATGTACCTTATCAAGCGCATACTTCAGAACTCTTGAGAACTGCAATTTACACTTAGGAGGGATATTTTTGATAGTTTGAATATGTTGCAATTTATTTATTAGATTAGATGAGAAATAAACATTACACCAAAGGGCACCCCCACTCATACAAAGACACCAAACTAGAAGAAGAAGAAGAAGAAGAAGAAGAAGAAGAAAGTCACAGTGAAGGTGGAAAATCAAAAAATGTAGAAGATGGAAATTGGAAGTTAAATCAGCTTTTGAGGTGCTGGGCAAGTCTATGTAAATCCGGAGTCATAACACTTGTTAAGAAAAAAAGAGACAAGACCACCTTATTCCTATAGACTTGACACTTGATATACCAGTCAATCAACATTGACTACCACCTCCACTTTAAATTGTCAACTTTCATGGTTTAGAAACTGAAGTTACATCTTTTCCAGCCTCACCTCCAGGTAATAATCCTCCAGGACCCATTGTAGCTGATTGTACTGTCAACGCAGACAGGTTTGGCGATAGAGGACCGTCAACATTGGATGCCAAAAGTGGGTTATTGCTAGTCGTATGTCTAGAGTGAGCAGTTGCGGTAGAAATTGCAGTAGCTAATGATATGGGCATCAAACAAAGACCCTTTCCTTGCAAATATTGCATAGCTGAACCCATGTCTTCTTCCATTAACTTGGCAACTTGATGCTCCGTCACCGATAAACTATCGTTTGATGTTCCGTTACTGTTCCTTCCTTGGTCACCACCTCCCTATGCATCACAAATTACAAATTTCAAAGTTATGGCAGATGCTACTTGAACAAACTATGGCATTAAAATTTGTAAACCGGAATCATCCAATGATGTCGACTAGGGCAGGCAAACAGACTATTCACTCAATCCATAGAATGTCTCTTGACTATTATTTAATATAACATCAACTTTATTAAATGATGGTGATAAGTGAGAAAAGAAGAAAAAAAAAAAGAGTTGTAGATAAAAGGAAAGTAAAAGAAAGAATAAATGGTCCATAGGAAGAAAGAAAGTAGTAGACTAGTACTCTCTTTGTCCTATAAAAAAAAAATGAACAAGAAGAAGAAGATGGAAAAGGAGGTTTCGTGTTCTTCTTTTTTCTTTTTGTGGAATCAAATAAAGTTGGTTTAGGCGTGCTATATGTCTGTCGTATTCCTGATTGAAAATCAATAGAGAAATTAGGATAGCAAAAGTAGATAACCTTTTATTTTTTGTCTGGTCGATAAAGAATTTGGTGCTGTCAGATTTCTAAAGATTTCTAACTCAGACTACTAGTATTATCTTCACCAAACTCCGACCACTGGTATCATCAATGCCCAATGATTTTCTTAAGCTTTTATGTTTTAATGGAATAAAGAAACTTATGTACAAGTTTTCTCTCTGGACAGTTCGTTAGCTAGTTAACTTAATTAGTATTTCATTGGACATTTGGAAGAAACGAATTAATGAGGATTAATGAAATATTTTACCTCAGAGGAAATGTCAGCCGCAGGAGGCGCAACAGCAGAAGCACCACCCAACCTGCTCATGCTCAGAACCTAAAAAAATAGCAACCACACACAAAGATGAGATAGTGGATGCGTACTAGCAGCTGACAAAGAAAAATAAAGAAGATTCTTTCGGAAAACAAAGCTGATTTGATTCCTTTGGCTTCTTAAAAAAATAACCTAGAGATTTTGAGAAAATTAAATTGCATACCTTGACTTGAAGTTGCAAGAATTTCACATAGTCGATGATTTCATCCAGCATTGAAGCTTTGTCCGTCTGTCATCATTCCAAATTTCCAACACCAACAAAAACACAATGTCAAAAAAAAAAATCGAAAAAACAGAATATTTCGAAAAATGCATTTGATATTACCAAAATATCCTTGACCAAGTACAAAATCCTTTTCCTTTTGTCTTGGAATTTGGGGTAAAACTTTAGGGTCTTGTGGGAATGAAAGGAATATATTCACATGAAAACTTGAAATTTCATTACCTTATTGGCATTGGGTACCAATTCCTGCAGAGCTTTCATTCTTTCTGCGATTCTCTCCCTCCGTAACTATCAATCCCCAAAACAACAGCAACAACAACAAGTTTTGAGAAGAAGCATAAATGAAGTGAAACTAGAAGACAGGAGCATAAAAATAGACAAAACAAACAAATAAAAAAAAAGGTTTGGTTATTACTCGTTCAGCTATACTGTGAGGATCTGTTGCTTGTCCTCTCCGTGCTCTAACTTTTTGTCTAGCCGGAGCTGTAACGCCACCACCGGAAACAGACCCACCTGCCGATGGAGCTTGATTTATTCCTGTTGCTTGCGTTCCTCCAAAATTAGGTGTCGAAATTGAACCGCTCTGCTAATTTAGATTGAATAGCTAGACATGATTAATAACGGGCAAATGCACATCGAATAACACATGCAAGAAAAAAAGAATTTAACGAAATGAAAACCCGAAAGAGCCACCTGAAAATGCTGTTGACTTCCTGATCGTGAAATCCCTCCTGCAATTCCATTAAAGAGTGCTTGAACTGAACCCTCACCTCCCCCCTAAAACACAAACACAGAGTATCAGAAATCATAATCTCTGCAGAGAAAGAAAATGAACAATTGAGATTTAAACAGACAGAGAATGAGACTTACAGCAGAATTGGAAGATTTGAAAGGAGCATCATCAGAAGATTCACCACCACCATTGCTCCCGAGAGTTAAAGGTAATGGAAAAAGAGCAGGATCACCACCTCCACCCATACCAGAACCAGTAGATGGAGATCTCGACATACCACCACCATTAGCACCGCCAGCAAGTAGTAATTGTTGTTGGAGATGAACAATGGACTTTGGTGAAGTATTACCAATATGATGTTGACGTAATCTTGAAGCTAATACGGTTGAATCATCACAAGATGGATAATGAAGATTATCATTTTCTTGATGATTTTCTGACTTTCCTCTGCCAATTGGTATGTTGAAGAGTTTAGGTGGGTTTTGGGAAGAATTACTAGTATTGAGTTCCCATGGAGATTTAAGTTCAGACCAAGAAGGAAGATTACAAAGCATTTGATCAAGAAAGTCATCATGATTAGTTGGATGATCAAAACCTCCTTGCATCTGATTAGAAGAATTTTGGATCTGTTGTTGTTCTTGAAGTGAAGATTGTGATGATGATGAGGTCAAACAGTTCCTCAGTGAGGCCATTCTCCTTGAGAATTATCCTCTGAAATAGATTTTTCAGAGACTTGGAAAAATTTAGAAAGAAAATTAAATTGGTGGGGGGTTTACAACTTCAAATTTTAGGAAAAAACAGAGAGAAAAGACTTTATTGAAAGAAAAAAGAGAAACAGAGAGAAAAGACTGAAAAAGGTATATATGTAGAGGCAGCTAAGGTTAGGAGAAGGACTATGAGCTTGTGTGTTAGCTAGGTTTGGGTAAACTTATCTGGACAACACTCTTGGTCGGCCAGTCTCACTGGGCTTCGCTTTCGGTGTATCCATTCTCCAAAATGCCATCTTTCACAAATTATGTGCTATCTGACACATTTCAACCATGGCAATGTACCACCTACTACCTCCTGTAACATAAGAAAAACCATTATTATTGGACAGGGAAACATGAAGGAGTTACTTGTATGAGAACTTCAAACGGCAACATCAACACAGGCAGCGAACTTGAATGCAAAAAAAAAATAAAAAAATAATAATCTTTGTAATGCCAAATGCCATATACAGGCAAGTGCTACTGTAGATGGCATGCCAGTAGGAGGTAACTTCGTTAAAATCTAAAATACTGTAGCTGCAAGAAGAACCTGAACCAACATTAAACCTCAAAGGAAGACCCTTCTTACGAAATTCCACTTGTTCAGATCACAAGCAATACAAATTTCCTTATCCAGGAATGATTGAATAAACTTATTTGATTCGTACATTCAAATGGGTTACTTTGGTAAATTAAAAGCAGCTATTTACTCTTGACTTCCTTTGGCAACGAATTTATTTCAGTAGTAGAGACTAAAGGCAAGAGCACCTGCTGCCCAAATTGATTAAGAGCAGAAATACAATTTTATCAAAAAGCAACATCGAACATACTTAAATAAAATGCCAGAAAAAGACTTTGTTGTACCAAATGCCATATACAGGCAATCGCTACTGTAGATGCCAATCAGGTAACTTGATTAAATTTTAAAAAGCGGCGAGATGAATCCGACCATTAGTTAACTACAAATCACAAGCTGATGTGACTCTATTAGTTTCTTTCATATTTGATACTGAAAAGACAAAAAGTTAACTAGGAATGGCGTACCGACTAAGAGAAGCAGGAAGCAGGTGAATATATTATTCATCATATCAAATACCCCTTGCACAAAACCGTATTCATTGTTCTCTTTGTACGGCCAAATCCACAAAATTTTAAAATGTGTCTAGAAAAAAGAAGAAGATCCAAACGACAAGCTCTGAGGAGTACCAAAGAATTACTGGAGAGAAATGTATGAGTCAAAGCTACTGGAAACTAATTTTCCAAGAAACCTATGAAAGTTGAGCTACTTCTCCATTTGCAATAATAATGTTTTGCCTTTCAGTGCATTTGTAGAAATTATATGCAATTTGACCTAATGATCTGCTTCATTTTTACCACCATTTTAGGGTAATGCATGATTATCACATTCTCAGCTGCCTTCTGTGCAACAGAGTATTGTGTTTTTCGAACGGACTCTTACCTTGCTAAGTATGGAGACAATAAGATAGATGTTCCATGGTTAGTTCGTCTGCTTTAGAAGCATCTTCCTTGGTAAACTTGATCATATAGCAACTGATGTCTCTTGACAAAATCCATGACCTCGCGAACAATTTTATTCTTCACCTATTTCATATTGAGAAACAAAATTCAAATATTAAAATTTATAAGATATATTACACTGGATGCATAACTTGAAACTGGAGATCCATCCAATTATAAGCACAAAGATCTCCCATGCATCAAAAATTATAATGCCCTGCCGTAGTACTCAACTCTCTGAAATTTGAAATGGCAATTTTTTAATTGTTGAGAATGGTCCCATGTGGACGATGAGAGAGTAGGGAACTAAGCATATAAAAGCATCTTAGGATACTACTCCACTCATACCCAATTTGGCCTCAAATTAGATGTTCACAAACTTGACAATTAACACAAAATTGATTTGGCTCCATAAGCATAACCACTATATCACTACTTCGATGTCAATAAACTTAGTTTAGTGTTCCAAACAAATAGATCAGAAATCTTACACTGGCAACTAAAGAAATTCAGAGGCTACCAAAGACATGAGATAAAAGTTAAAACAGAAGGATTCAAATAAACCAACGGAG
Source organism: Papaver bracteatum (assembly GCA_023529315.1). Lineage (NCBI taxonomy): Eukaryota > Viridiplantae > Streptophyta > Magnoliopsida > Ranunculales > Papaveraceae > Papaver > Papaver bracteatum. The sequence continues at coordinate 282,356 of JAJJWX010001308.1, forward strand.
ACCACATAGTTACTTTCATATTTTATCAATTGGAAGGCATCTATTTGAAGGACACTACTTTTACCAATTGAAAGGCATCTATTTAAAGGACAGTACTTAAAGTTCGTCTAATCCTATCATATTCTGGTGTCGGAATATATACTCTCTTAACTTGCGCTTTATCCAGAAAACCCTAACATTGGGGAACACGCAATCACTTGATATGCACTTTACCAGTTCAAGTCCACAGAAGTATCAACCACAAGCTGAAAAGAGGGTAACTAACCTCAAAGAAATCAAATGTAAGAACCGAAGAGGTTCATGAAGAAACCAATATCTAAATTGAACCAATGGCATGTCTCTGCTTCTGAATCTCCACGGCTACATCTCTGCCACCTTTAACTTCAACCTGACTGAAGCCTCCCTGGAAACCCACACTCTTATAAGCTCGATTCACACAGAATGAGATAAACTAGTGAGCATATAGGAACTATACCTTCAATGGCAAACCCATCATCTTGCATGAAGCAAGCTGTTCTATGGAACCCAAAGAAAACAAAAGCTGGACACCAGGCTTCCCATAATTGTGACTAATCCTCAACAGCATAGTTCGGCTTCAAGAGTAAATCCTCGCTATGCACAACCCAAGAAATGTGAAACACACTAAACGGCGACGTAGCCATAGTAAGATGGGGGCTTGCGGTAATCCTGTTTTTTGGAATTCTATCATATACAATGCTGCATTTCCAAAGATAGGAGTTATTCTTCAGTGCAACTTAAGTAGAGACAAAATTAAGATACTTATAAGAATTAAAATTAAGAATAACAAAACTGAAAAATCAGAGATTCTTTATTGTGACTTTGATCGATATTCTGTGTCAATTAGCTGTGTGAAAAATACATTTGATCGACATGCTGATGTTAAACTTTGCTGTCCTTCATGTCCACACTTGGTCTGCAATACCTCAAACAGAGGATTATGTCCATTTAGTCTAAATTAACATGAAGACCTTTCGGTGCATGTCCTGTCCAAGTTTCATTCAATATTTTCCATTACCATTGAGTCTAAACATTAGTCTAATGCTGAACTATTATGTCCAAGTAAGCCATGTAAGGCTAATATTTAGTGTTATATGTAAGTTAAGATTTTCTGGACCATAACACGGGCCCTGGATCAAAATAGTTAAAATCTTCAGTTTGTTTGTGCTTAGTCTAAACATTATGTTCATGTAAGTAAGAAACCAAAGATGATCAGTAAAGTGTTAACTTACATGCAATCACTTTCCCAAAATGTTGGCTTCCGCACAGGTCTTTCATCAGTTGTTTTAACTTGATATTAGAAGCTCGACTGACGATATCAGGCCTGTGATGCACCTTTTGCTCTGGAGTCAACTCGCAGAATTCTCAATATAAGACCAATTGGGGTTGCATGTGAATGTTATAAACAGATCAGGCGGTCGCCACTATCCCCAGTGGCTTCATTTTGCAATTGCATCTTGGTAATGCTGAATCATATATCTTGCACCTCCAGTTAAGCTAGATGGTAAAATTATTCTCTAACCAGCTGATCCAGATCCGTGTCTCCTTTTGCAATAGTGTCTTGCAAACCTTTGAACATAACTTCGTACCAAATGCAATCTACACTCCTTAATGCATGCATAAGCATCATTCAAATATTGTTGAAACAGACGACCTCCGCGCAGTAGGGCTTGACCTTCATTTCTTCTCTGTTGATTTTTCTCAGGAGTACGATTTTTCTGACGCCTCTTTACAGGCAAGATATGTTTAATTAACTCTTCGGCTTTCCTGGCCTTTTCTGATTTCAAGTTTCATTTCTGAAGTCATCTAAGTCTAAGTCCTGCAAAATATTACTGAAACCAATCAAAAATTTGATGCATAACAATTGATTGCACTACACGACTACAAAGATTTACCAAATTAAATGCAATCTCATGAAAGTGATTATTAGTAAGGTTCCTCAGTATGACGATTCAATAATAATAGTAATAATAATAATACATCCAAATAATTGACAACCAAAAATTTGTACTGAATTAGGACCATGTAGTTAATCATCTCACGAAGGTAAACATTTGTAATGCGTTTTTGTTGAAGCAGTTTAACAAACACTTAAAGTGCAACAACTGAAAACCTATAGTAAGAAAGATCGAAAGAAATCCTGATCATATGAAACATTGATATCATTGATCCAAATAGATAATTTAGTGATAAGAAATCATAATCCCATTCAAGAAACTGAAATAACTTTTCAAAGAAACAATCTATTGGCATTAGGCAAAATAATGGAAAAAAATGCAGAATCATCACCAGTAATGCCTTTGTGAAAACTACGATTAATGTCTAGTTTAGCTGGTTAACTATGCGAAACAGAAAATTGTGAGAGATAAGAACAACTTACCTTATAAACTTGTTGCAGCACCAACACCTTACTCTCTACTGCCTTATTTAGTATTTCCATGTTTAGTTATTACTTTCCTTAGTTAGACAGTTCCCTTTAATTCATCTAGTTTAGTTAGAAGTCTTTTAGTTTCCTTTAAATTACTACAACTTGGGTAATAAGTTATGCTATATATAAATATGCTAGCCATGTTTACGTAAGGATCATCAATTAATACAACAATTCGGTTAAACTTAGTTTTCTTTCATTGAGCCGGTGGTGACCCCCAATTCAAAGGGTTTATCGGCTCTTTTCGTGTGTTTTAATTCATCTCTCCAGTGCTAAAGGTCTAGAACCCTAACACCCGGATCATAGGTGTTCAGTTCAATCTCAAAAAAATCCACCAATTTTTTTTTAGGGTTCTTCTTTTCCTTCCAATGTCTTACACCGAAAATCAAAACCGTGCACGAAAGTATTGAAGTCTTAGCGAGACAAGGTTGACAATCTTGTTGACGCTATTACTAACCTTCATGCCCGCGATGAAGAAACTCATAAGAAGAAGATGACAGAGAAGTCGTTACTTCGGGGAACAAGACCGATCTTGCTCTCGCTACAACCATAGAAAACTCTTTCCGCAATATGTTTCGAGAAATTGTCCCCTACTCCGACAAAGATCCTCTGAAAACGCAAACCCTCCACCACCTCCTCCACCACCGCCGCCAAATCATGGTCAACAACAACAGCTACGCCCTAATATCAAGTTTCCTAACTTTTTCGGTGACGATCCCGATGGATGGATTTTCAATCTTGATCAATATTTTGATGTTTACAATGCATCGATGCTCTTAAACTTACTCTTGCCGCACACCTTAAAGGTGAGGCAAACCAGTGGTTTAGATGGAGAAGAACTCAAACTGCGATTACTACATGGGACCAATTTTGTACTTTGGTTCGTGAAAGATTTTCTCAAAAAAATTCGTGGATGCTAGGTTGGCTATAAGCACTATTGAACAGTAAAGGTATTGTCCGTGAACATATCCCCCGAGTTCGAACATTTATTGAACTTAGTTGATTTTCCTAAGGATTTCTTGATCATTTGTTTTATCCATTCTTTGAAACCTCACATTGGCACTATGGTTAAATTATTGGCACCACAAACCTTAACTGAGGCCTTTACTAAAGCCATTCATCAAGAAGAAGCTTATGAAGCAGTTAATAAGGCTTCTACAAGGCAACCTTATCGACCTCCTCGATTCGGACCATTGCCACTTTACAACCCACCCCATACAATAAATCTTTTTTACCTCCAGGAGCTAAAAGGTTATCTATAGAAGAGCAAAGGGAAAAACGAGCAAAATGCTTATGTTTTAATTGTGATAAACTCTATACACCGGGTCACTTATGTGATAAGCCAAGATTATTAATTTTGGATATGGCTTCTGACATGGATGAGATTACCAATATTGTTGAAGAGGAAGACGATCTCCAAGTTACAGAAGAAATTCACAATGACGTTGAGGTTCCTAAGGATTCTCAAATTTCTTTTCATTCTCTTCTAGGCTCTTCTTTTCCTAAAACTATGAGAGTCACAGGCTATATTCAGGGAGAACCCCTTACAGTTCTCATTGACTCCGGATCAACTCATAATTTTTTACATCCATCAATTGCTAAGAAACATGGTTTTTCTCCTAAATCTAGTGGTGCTGCGTTACAAGTTATGATTGGTAATGGTGGTTTTCTAGACACTTGTGGTTCTTGTATGGATATATCTCTTCAGATACAAGACTACAAATTCACTACTGATTTTTATCTCTTGCCTGTTAGTGGCTGCGATGTTGTTCTTGGTGTTCAATGGCTTCAAACTTTGGGTCAAATTATGTGGGATTTTACCAAACTACATATGCGATTTCAGCTAAATAATACTGACTATTTGTTGGTTGGAAATTCTTCATCTTCCATTATGTTACTGGATAGCTCTCCACTACAAAAATTTCTGGATTGTGCACCCAATGGATTTGTTCTTCAGCTTACTCCTACTTTGTCATCATCAACTTCTGATGAGGTACCTATCGCTGTTTTAGAATTACTTTTACGTTATTCAGATATTTTTGAGTCTCCTACATCCTTACCACCCTGTCGAGCTCATGATCATCGCATAACTTTGCTTCCTAACACAGCACCAATAAATGTTATACCATATAGATATCCACACTTTCAAAAGTCTGAGATTGAGAAAATTGTATTTGAACTCAAACAAGCTGGTTTCATTCGTCAAAGCTCTAGTCCTTATTCTTATCCTGTGTTATTAGTTCGAAAAAAGGATTCTAGTTGGCGTATGTGTGTTGACTATATGTCACTTAACAAAGTTCTTTGTGAAGGGACAGGTTTCCAATTCTGTTGTTGATGAGTTAATTGATGAACTGAACGGAGCTACAATTTTTTCTAAAGTGGATATGCGTTTTGGTTTTCATCAAATCAGATTATTTGCTGCAGATATTCATAAAACGGCTTTCAGAACACATGATGGTCACTACGAATTTTTAGTAATTCCCTTTGGATTATCTAATGCACCCGCAACATTTCAAAGTTTGATGAATGATGTGTTTCATCCTTACCTTCGGAAATTTGTCTTGGTATTTTTCGATGACATATTGATTTACATTAAATCCTTATCTGAATATCTTAAGCATCTGGAGATTGTGTTTGATTTACTACGCACACACAAGTTATTTCTAAAGAAATCTAAGTGTGACTTTGCAAAGTCATCCATTGGATATCTTGGTCATACGATTTCAATTTGATGGTGTTGTTGTCGAAGAAGACAAGATTTCAAGTATTAAGAATTGGCCTATTCCTTCCACAATTAGAGATCTTAGAGGCTTCCTAGGGTTGGCAGGCTACTATTGCAAATTTGTGAAGGATTATGGCAAAATTTGTGTTCCACTCACTAAGTTGTTAAAACAAGATTCTTTCAAATGGTCCGAAGAAGCTACAACAGCATTTAATCAGCTTAAGTCTTCTTTAACAAGCACTCCAGTTTTAGCATTACCAGACTTTACAAAAGAATTTTGTTTAGAATGTGATGCTTCTGGCAATGGATTAGGAGCAGTTTTGATGCAGTCTAACAAGCCTGTTGATTATCACAACAAACCTTTAACAGGTAAGAATTTGAATTTGTCGGTCTATGATAAGGAGATGCTTGCTATTGTCTCTGCAGTAAACAAATGGAGACCTTATTTTCTTGGGAGACATTTCAAAATCTACACTGATCATAGAAGTCTTAAATATTTCCTTGAGCAAAGATTGTCTTCTCTTGAACAACAAAAATGGTTGTCTAAATTGTTGGGGTATGATTATGAAATCATCTATAGATGTGGAGCTGCAAATAGGGCTGCAGATGCTTTATCGAGAATGGTTAACACTCAACTATTGTCCATCTCAACTCCCATTTTTTCTGGAATCCATGAAATTACTCAAGAATGTCATGCAGATGCTGTATTGGGAGTTCTTATTCAGCAATTACGTCAAGATCCAAGATATAAACGTAATTACTCATATGTTGATGGAGTTTTACGCTTTAAAAATCGTGTTGTTGTGGCATCTACTTCTTCGTGGTGTAATAAACTCCTTCATGAGTTCCATTCAACTCCAGTCGGTGGACACTTTGGCTATTTAAGAACATATAAACGTCTTTAGCAAAACTTTTATTGGAAGGGTATGAAATCTTCGGTTAAGACATTTATACAACACTGTGATATTTGCCAGCGCAATAAGTATGAAGCTTCAGCTCCTCCTGGACTACTACATCCATTATCTATCCCTACTGATGTCTGGATTAATATTTCTATGGATTTCATCGATGGTTTTCCATTATCAAATAGAAAGAACTCCGTATTAGTGGTTGTGGATCGTCTATCTAAGTATGCTCACTTTATAGCATTATCACACCCTTATTCTGCTTCCACCATTGATGATGTCTTTGTACGAGAAGTTGTTCGCCTTCATGGTATGCCTAAAAAAATAACTAGTGATCGAGATCCTATTTTCATGAGTAATTTTTGGGAGGCATTCTTTACTTTACAAGATACTCAACTTTGTAAAAGTTCAGCTTATCATCCTCAAACGGATGGCCAAACTGAGGTAACTAACCGAACTTTAGAATGTTATCTGCGATGCTTTACTGGAATCAGACAAACAAATTGGTTTAAATGGCTTCCGTGGGCTGAATGGTGGTATAACACGAGTTATCATTCAGCCATAAAGATGACTCCTTATCAAGCTTTGTATTGTCGTGCTCCACCAACAATTTCAACTTATCAACCTGGCACAACTCTTGTTCATGCTGTGGATGATTTGTTAAGAGCAAGAGATCATATTCTGAAAATTCTACACTCTAATTTACATGATGCTCAAGCTAGGATGAAAAACTATGCAGACAAGCATAGGACTGAACGTTCTTTTGATATTGGTGATTGGGTTTTCCTTCGCCTTCAACCTTATCGTCAGACAACAGTTCGTGAAAAGTATTTCTCTAAGCTATCTCCAAAATTATATGGACCATTTCGTATTATTGAAAAAATTGGCACGGTGGCATATAAGTTGGAACTGCCGGTATCTAGTCGCATACATCCAGTGTTCCATGTTTCTCAATTAAAGTTGAAACTTGGTTCTTCCATTATTGTCAACTCTGATCTACCAACTACTGTGGATTATGAAAAATGGGAACCTGAGTTAATTCTGGATCGAAAGATGTTCAAAAGAGGGAATATTGCTGGTACTAGATGGATTATCAAGTGGAAAGATCATTCAAGTGATGAAGCAACTTGGGAAGATGCGGATGAGATTATCGATCGTTTTACAGACTTTCAGACTTGAGGACAAATCATTTTTCAAGCGGGATGGGATGTTGCATCACCAACACCTTACTCTCTACTGCCTTATTTAGTATTTCCATGTTTAGTTATTACTTTCCTTAGTTAGACAGTTCCCTTTAATTCATCTAGTTTAGTTAGAAGTCTTTTAGTTTCCTTTAAATTACTACAACTTGGGTAACAAGTTATGCTACATATAAATATGCTAGCCATGTTTACGTAAGGATCATCAATTAATACAACAATTTAGTTAAACCTAGTTTTCTTTCATTGAGCTGGTGGCTGACCCCCAATTCAAAGGGTTTATCTGTCTCTTTTCGTGTGTTTTAATTCATCTCTAGTGCTAAAGGTCTAGAACCCTAACAAAACTTTGATTCCTCTTTGTAGGAACTGTTTTCTTGTTAATGCAGAGCTTAGTTTTGAATTGATTCTAGTGGTTGAGAAGAGGAGAAATTGGCAGTTTGGATTTTCAGAGTTTAGTTTCGGTTTAGATGGGAAGTAGTTGGGCAAGTGGGGTGAAGGTCGAATGTGGTCAGGTTGGAGGCGTAAATGAGGTGTACCAAAATCGGCAACATGTGTGGGACCAGAGAGAAAGATACCTTTTATGAATTACTCTCGCCGAAATGCTAGGTTTAAAGACAAGAAATCCAGAGAGAACAAATTCCCTAACCCCGTCTTTACCCATTGATAATCTCAATGGTAGGGGGCTTTCATAAACCGTTAATTCCTTCTTGGGATATTCTGCGGGAGCAATTGTTGATAGGTGTAGCATCCGACCTCTGGGATTTTAAAACGTCATTTTTCTAGGCAAGCATCTTTAATAGCCTGTTTGGATACCATTTAAAAGGTTGTTTTTCGGCATTTGGAAGCAAAAAATCAGTTTAAGTATACAATTTCAGGATGATTTCTAGAGGCAAAAAGGTTAACTTTTTGTGAAGTAAAATGTTTTTTATTCTAACTTTTGTGATTGGATTTTGCTTCTGGTACCCAAACAGGCTATATGAGTTAAATTATATATGGCGTCCGTTGATACGTTACTTGTTGTTTCATTTTGAACGATGAGATCTCAAAATTTCTCTTCTACAACTTTATAGTACCTATGCAATATGAATATCAATGGAGAAAACCATAATAATTACCGTCTCCCGAGCCAACACTTGGTAACATCTAATAAACTCAATAATGGAAATAACCATACTAATAATATCAACGGTTATAAACTACCACTATTAATACTAGATGTTACATCCATTTATTTGCTAAGGGTTGACCCCAATGGTCAACTAGATTCACTACACAGAACATGGAATTATTCAACCCTCATAAATATCCTTTTCCTCATAGATAAAAGTATGCAAACTGTGAAGTTATGTTGAAAAAGTTCTCCTTAATGGCATTCTTTTTTGAAGAATTAGTCTAATAAGTTAGCATCTTGGGAACTGAAATGTCATTTCTGACAAGAAACCTAGTACCTAAAATTGCAGATGGTCGCACCACCACTTGGACCTCATGATCAGTCAAAGTAAGGATCGGAGATAGGATAGATACCCCAATATTTAAAAGACGAGGGTACCCAAATATATCTCAATCTACAACTTTTCCACCTATAAGTCCTTTCTCCGAAAGGGATTGTCTATAGACTGAGTCGAGATAATACAACTAATCAGTTCACACATTGTGTGATCATCTATGGATACGAGATCGAGACAATACGACAACAAGATAACTTGTGTGATTGACTATGGATACAAGATCGAGACACTACAACAACGAAGTATGATTACTTTATAATAGGTTCAGACTTAACCAAACACAATAGGATTGCTATCAAGTAAATAGGAATTAACGTTTGTGTATTTTACTTCTAATTATAATAAAAACAATTATAATTACGGAAATAGAAAAGTAAAAGACATAGCAAGATTTTGTTAACGAAGAAACCGCAAATGCAGAAAAACCCTGGGACCTTGTCCAGAATTGAATACTCTCAGGACTAAGTCGTTATACAACATCTAAACCAACTTCGTATAGTTGACACCAAGCAACTAAACCTATAGTTCACCTAGTTCCGTATGTATCCCTATGTTAGATCATTGCTCGGTTGAACTTGCATGCGTTGATATCTCAAGCATGTTTTCAATGTTAGTGATCAAAACTATAAAGTCTTGATTTTTAATCTACTATAGCTAAGGTCTCGGACTAGGATAAAAAGTGTATTTGAGCTCAAGAACTCCATGGCGATCATCATGCAAGACAAAGTACTACTCAAGGAACCAGCGGATCTTCATCGACTAAAAGGTATGTGGAGACTTGAACTTATATATCACTCAAAAGTCTATCTACACTATCTCCTATCATGAGACAAAAGTCGTACTACTATATAGACTAAGAACATACACATATGATATTCCGAGTTGAGTATATCTCGCTTATCTATTTCTCAAAATATGTGTTGGTAAAGATTTTGCTTTAGCCAAGTTCATCTTTACCTAGTGAAGAAAGTCATGTTACGTTTCAATCATTTTGGAAATCGCTCTGACGAAAAATAGTTTGTGAATAACAACTATATAATGCCCTCTGAGAATGTTTCAATGATTGAAATGAGAGTTTAGACAATATAACCATTGGAGGATATAAACATTGTTGTGGTAACACATATATGTATAAGTCCTTAGAGATTGAACCGAAGTTTGCGAACTTTGTTGATCAAGTGAAACCGGAACGTGAGCAGCCAACTCAGTCCGCGAACATGCGTAGTTCTCGAACACGAGAATTTCTGCTGGAGTTGTATCTCAATTTCAGTCCGCGAACTGACGGAAGTTCTCGACTAGAGAATTTCTGCTGGAATTTGTAAACTCCAACCGGTGAACTTGAGTCCGCGAACCCAGTCGGCGAACTTGAGTAGGTTATATCTAAAAACGATGTTTGTGAACTTATCTTAATAAAATAAGGAATGCTATTGCAAACCGTGGCTTTATAGTTCATGAATCGATTCGAGTGAATCACATCGTTTTTGATTCAATTGTGTCTTGTGTAGTACATGGGATATCATATCAATTGAACAACTCTCTAACTATCTCATTTGAGTCATTTGGACTAGTTATGTTGAAGAAGAATATGGTTGATATGAAAGTTATCATTTGGCTAACCATTTGGTTAACTAGTGTTGAACCAACTAATGTACACGTTTGGGTACGGTTACACATGTAGTGACCCTCAAGCTCGTCAACGCTTTTAGACCGGTCAAGAGATGATCAAGTGACGAATTAACTAATAATGACTCGATTAGTTTAACACAAGCGATAATTAATAGGAATTAATCTAACAATGATTTAGGTTCGAAACTAGTATCATCGGTTAGATCTCGAAAAGTTGTGCGAGATAGACTATCCGAACGTGTCAATCGGATACCGGGCGACGAGGATATCATCGGATAAGTGTGAGTGTCAAATAATCATTTCTTTTATCTACACCTCATGTCTGCCCTTATCAATTCGGGGTGCCTTTATCACTTTCGTTTGCCTTATCATCACCAATGTGTCGAAGAGAATTAATTCTCTTATCTTCTTTCTCTTTCTTTCTTTTTCTTCTCTTCTTCTCTGTTCGATCTCTGCAGCGTCGCTGAGAGGTGTGTACCAGAATCATTGAAGTTAAATCATCTGTTGAAGCTACTTAATCGACGATGAAGATTGTGTGCTTGTAATATATATGAAAAAGATCAATTGAAAATCGATTTAGTGTTCAGGATAATCTAAGAAGAAATAAATTAGGGTTGGTATAAAGATTAAGAGATGAAATAAGTTGTTGTGAGGTAAGGAACATGAGGGTTTTAGTTGTATTGAAGTTATGAAGGTGATTCAGTGAAGAATCAAAGGGTTGGAGTTCTGCAAATTGAATTGAGATTCAATTTAGGGATTTCATGGGATTAAACTCAAAGAATATGAAATTGTTGTCAAAGAGGAATAATTGAAGATGGGTATTGTGTTAATTTAACAGTGGAGGTGACGAGTTGATAAATCCGAGAATTAGGGTTTGTCATGTTCTTCCCTAAATCGTGAATTAGGGTTTCTGAGGGTGAAGATTTTGGGGTGTTGACTAAACTGAGTTGATGGTGTACTGTTGGATTCGAAATGGCTGAATTGAGATGGAAGCACAAGGAGAAAATATTCAGTAACCCATATTGAGGTAAATGTTTGTTTTAGTAGATTAGTAAAGTTATTTTGTTCTTTCAATGAGTTTATGGGTTTATGGATGTTAATGAATATGTAATTAAGCTGAAGTTCATGTTTTGGAATATGTTGGTTTGCAAGTAATAGTAGTACATGGTTGTGCTTGGTTGGAATTACAGATGGTGGTAATTTGTGATTGTATGAATAACTGGTGGAGGTAATAGAATACAAGTTGTGCAGATGTTGTGTTTTTCTGGAGTTGAGATGATGTTGGATATAACCAGTGATATCAGACTGGTTTAGCAGTTCAGGTTGAAGTAATGCAGTGGATTGAAGTTAAGTTATGAAGTTGAATTGTGGATTATATGTGTAAGTGGAATTGATAACAAGAGATTAGTGTTGGTGGTTTTGTTGGTATGGAAGTGATGATGCTAAGGCATAAGTTGTGGTATTGATATGCTTGAGATTCTTAGAAATGAAATCGAGTATCTGGTGGTGGTGTTGTTCATTGTAATGGTTGTGTATTGAGGATTTGTAGATGAAATGTGATGATTGAGATATGATGAGTGAGTTACAATTAAGGTTAAGATGGGTGAATTGAATTAGTGTTAGATAATGTTAGTGGTTGCTGTAAAGCTTGGGAACTGCTGTCATTGCAGGTAGGCTATTGTATTTGTAATTTGACTTTGAAGTTTGTTTAAGATTGTATGAACTGAGGTTAATTTGTTAAATGAATTGAGTTTGAACTAGAATTAGAGTTGAACTTGTTCTGCAATAGAATTAAGATGTTAGTTATCTGATGAGTGCCAAATATTGCATATTCATACACCTTTTCATTGAAACTTAACTCATCTTTCGCGCTTCAAAGTCATATATTATCCCAAATTCTGCATTTTTACCATTTTCAAGAATAAATATTTGTATTAATTAATTTTGTGTTTTTAAGTACTAAATAAAGCTTGGAAGAATTTAGAAGACAAAAGAGAAGAAAGTTGGAAGCGTTGCAACCCGCTCTCGCATCAGTGGCAACCTGTTTACAAATTCATGGGATTAAACAACCCATGATCCAAAACCCAAGACCCAAATCCATATCCACCTCACCCCCATTGGATTCTTTCCAAAACATCCACCTCACCCCCATTGTATTCCATTTCATCCATCAATTAAAGAAAACATGTTTTGTTTAATTGTTGAGTGGTTGCTACAGTAAAATTCGAATCCCAAGTGTGAGATAATTTTTGTGTATAAATAGAGAGGGTTGTTGTGTTGAAAACTCATCCAAGAATAGCTTGTTCATGTTAGTTTATCAAATTTAAGTTTTGTTGTAATGTTCTTCATGTTATAGTTTCATTTGCTAGGGTTTAAATGAAGCCGTAACTCATTGTTATGTATTCATATCTTGTATCTTGTTCTTGAAAGTTTAGAATTGTTTAAAGATATAATTTAATCCAAGTTTGTCAACATCTTTCTCTCACAATGTATGCCATGTATCCATTGTAGTTAGAATATCTCTATGTTGATTATGCTACAACTCATGCTTAACCAAATATTGATCCTCAGATTAGTTGTGCTTTAATTAGACAGTTAATGCTTTGGAGAAATACTTTAGTTGTGATTAAATTATCCATTGGAGAAACACCTTAGATATACGGTAGACTTGAATCTGCTATAAGGACAAGAATAATATTACAAGTTGAATGCATATCATAGGTTAGTGGTGGATTTGAATACCCTAGTATCCATATTCTCAATATTTACACCTTGATTTAATTGCATATTTTAATTCAAATTACTTTCTGTTTAAGTCTTTGCCAATATCTCGTCGTATCGACAAAAACAAACCCCCTTTGGTTACCCCAGTTCTTTGGATTTTCAACTCTCTCCAAGTCTCTGTGGTTCAATCTGTGTTCTTAGTAAGGACTATCTTTCATAAATCACGGTGTAGTTCAAACTATTCATAATTCATCTCACAGGCGTAACTATTCATAAATAGTCTATTCATAGTCAATTTTAAAATTAATATTGATTTTTTTTTTTTTTGCTTTTGCTTTCAAACTTCGAAATCCTAACTACCTCTTTTGAGCTCAACAGGTGCCTGAGTAGCTGTTGTAAAGGCGAAGGAAAGGAAGCGAAAGGAAGCGGAAGAAGTTTTTATTTAAAAAAAAAAAAAGAGTTTATTTTATTTATTTATTTTTAGATTGTATTAGGATTTCTCTATTTGTGTAATTTTCTATTTCTTTTGCATTTTATCTTTTTGGACTTTGGACTTGGACATTCTTGTATTTTTATTTTTAAACCCTACGGAAGGGTCGTATTAAATATCAAACTGTTTGCAGAGAAGGACGGTGATTACAATATCACCTCGGCCCCTCGGGTTCGTTCATGACATAGGAGTCGTTGCCCGAGTCGACAACAACGGTTCATCCCCCGTCTGGAACGGGAGGTAAGTTTGTCGAAACACTCGTGAATCCCCTGTTAGCGAGTTACTGTATTCCTTCGTTTGCATACATGTTGAGGATTTGAATACGGCTGTTTTAAGTTCCTAGTAAAGGGAAAGGACTGGCTATATAAGATAAGAGTTCGGATTTCATCACCGTTCTCTTCTTGCCCGCCTTAGGAAAACGATACCAACGCGAACCTAAGCTTTAAAATTTTGAATAGAACAAGACCTATAAGGTAACGAGCTTAGTAGGAAAGTCGTTTGAAAAATATTGGTTACTCTTTAAGCATACTTCGAAGTTCATGACGGTTTCTGTAAATTGAATGCGTGACTGCGCCGCCTTGTAATACGGTGAGGCCTTAGGTATCAAAGCTCTAGCAGCTTCCCTTGCCTCTATTCAATTTACTTAAACTCAGATTGATTCCAGAGGGGTTTTCTTAGATTGTAACGAATTCCCTTTCGAAGGATTAGAAGCTGGTCTAGAAAACAATCTAAGTGGAGCCATCATGCTTTTTGTTTACTAGAAATCAGTAGGTTTACTGTGGTGGAGTCTTCCTTGTTTGTGATTGAATAGAACTTCCCTTCCTTGTTTGTGGTATTCTATTTTATTTTTTTCTTCATTAATTTTATTTTAAAAAAAAAATTAAATAAAAAAAGAAAATAATAATAATAATAATTTTTTTTACTGTGTAACAAACCTTGCAAAAATAATGCATGAACCTGTAGCGGCTGAATTGTTATATCACTGTGTACCTCCCAATCTCTGTAACAAGCCTAGTGCTAGTTAGAGATCATGTCAAGATTTTGGTCTGCAACTGGGAATTCAAACAAATCCATTAGAGAGCTTGCTTATGGGCATGCTTCATATTATGAGCCTCCCACAGACCATGATGTCAATAGTTATAGGAATTGTTATGGACATTTTCACAGTCCTGAACCTCAATACATGAACCCTAATAACTATTCACACATGAATCATCCACCACAGGGTGAAAATGAACATCTTGACAGTGACCAACTCTCACAATCATCACTTTTGGACCAGTTAGAAGATGGAACTGCAGCTTTAGAAATGCAAATGCATGAATCTGTCCCATATAATTCATCTAGGCAATCTGAAATCTATGCTTGTACCTTATGTGGAAGCTTAGGACATCCTGCTGAGAATTGCTATATTTTGCATGATTTTAGGCAATCTAGAGAATATCATGAAAATCCAAAATATGAAATGCCAACAGATTACAAAGCTGATAGTCATTGGAACCATAATCAACCTTTCAAAGGTTGCGATCAGTATTTTATAGACCCTAATGACCATGCACACATGTATCATCCACCACAGTGGGAAGTTGAACAATGTTGTACTTCTCAATCTGTGGAGGAAAATCTCAAACTCATCGAAAAAAATAATGCTAGGAGTGTATTTCATGATAAACCATATAACATTGATTATGAATTTCCTACTGTTGAAGACTCTCCTTCCATTGAACAACTTAATGCATTATTAAAAATGAATTTGATTCATTTACAAAATGTAGGAAGGGAGGAATTTTAGGATGAAATGTTTGTTTGTCCTAATGAAATAAAATGTGAAAATAGTATGCCTAGTCTTACTCGTGCAGCTGATATTGCATATGCACCTGTTTTAAATGAAGGGACTAGAAATATTACGATTTTGAATAAGGAAATGCATTTCTGTGATAATGATGATGTTATTTTAGAAGAATATGTTTTTACTGAAAATATTGTCGAACCTTTGAGTTCAGAGACATTAGGCTTCTCTGCCTCGGCCTTAATGAATGATGTTTCTTCTAGTGTTACATATACATGTGATGTTGATACTGATCTTGAGCCTGTGCAATTGTCATGTCTACAAGAGCATGACACATTTCTTGTGTCTGACTTAGAAAATGTTGAATCTCCTGTCGACACTAATGATCTTATGCATGAAAATATAATTGACGTGTCTGATTCTATACCTAGGTCACAACATGATGTCTCTTTCGATTTGTCTGCACATGAGAATAATACTTTGGATGATCATAATACTGATTTGGGCCTTGTTGATTTGTTCTATGAATGTGAGCATACTATCACACTTGTAGATGACTTAGGAGATGTAAATGTAACTAATGATAATGGTACTCTTGATCTCATCCATATGAGCAACTTAGACGTGCCTACTCTCCTTCTTAAGTCACCAACTGATGGTCTTGCAGTGGACCTAAGAATTGTTCCTTTTAAGTGTGCTGAATCGATGTGGTTGACAGTTCCAAACCTAGGGTTAGAGTTATGTGCATCTCAAATTCTTTTGGACTTTTTGTCCACTAAATATCCTGTTATTGAGAAGTCACACTAGTAGAAAAAGGGGCTTTGGTAACAGTTCAGTATAAAAGACGGTGACAGTTTACAAATGAACTGTTACAAAATGGTTAGTGGTAAAACATATGTAACAATTTATTATCAAAAATGTCATCGTTAATCACCAACAACTGTAACATTTTTCCATCCGTTATTGAACAACCATAGAATGACAGTTTGTGATGAAAACTGTTACTATAACTCGATGTATGATAACAGGTTTAAACTGTTACTATTCTCAGGATACTGTAACATGTTTTATATAAAACTGTTATCTAATTAGTTGTTGTTCTTATAATTACGGTCGTCCATTTACGTTGCGGTTAGGATTTAAATGAGAATCTATATGTATGTCAAGGGCATCAGTAAAAAATACAGTTCTCCCTAACCTCTCGACGCTTCGCCTCTCAACCCCGCTGAAAGCTCCAGAAGAACCTGTAACCCAATCTCTCAATTTCATCATCCATATCTCTATTCTCGTTAAATATAAAAAACAATCAATCCACAGGCAGATCCCATCTCTTTAATTTTATGCTTCGCTCTCTTAGCAAATTCTAGGTCTGTATTTTTGTTTCGACATAGGGTTTCAATTGATCTCGATCACTAACTATCTCTCTTTCTCTGAGATTTTTTTTTTTTTTTGGTTTCGATAAAGGGTTCCATCTTTTGTTTCAATTGCAGTCGATCACTCATCATAATTTTTTCGATTTTGTTCTTGTTTCAAAGCTTTCTCTCTGTGTTAATTATAAACCACATGAATTTCATCTCTATTTCTATCGAATTCTTCCTCTGAATGAAAATTATGGTCCTCCGTCACTTGATTGTGCACTTGAAGCTGGTTCCAAGCATTCAAAACATGTGATTTTCATATACTACTAGGTACGTGATTTTGGGGTTTTTAGTGAAATTCCTAATTTATAATTTGGTTTTATCCTATTTTCTATATTTTGCTCTCTTTTTTAACAAGCTGAAGGTCTCATAGTTAGTCCAATTCTGCAGGAGTATCTCAGGAATCATTCGGTAACGCTAAAGCAAAGGTACTGTTTTCGTCATTCCAATCATCTTAATCTAAGTGAATGCTGGTGCAACTTCCAGTTTTATAATTGGCATCTAAACTTATTTTCTCAATTTTCAATTATTAAGTTTAAACTCTGGTTTATAGACCTGACTTGATATGTTCTGTACATAGCAGCTATTTTCACTTAGTTTTCTTAATTTTTGTCCCTTTCTTGTGACCCTTGAATGCGATATTGTAGACTTACCTTCACTTACTGTAAACATTCTTTGCAATGTGTCTGCAAGAAGTCATAGGTTGTGTCTCTCTAGCGTTGCTGTGGCAAGATTCATATATTTGCCAGAATTACATGGCTTAAGAAATGATAGATATAAGAATGTTGTCCAGCCCTTTGGGAATCAGGAGATGATGAGCTATTGTACATTTTTTAATACAAGTCATGCTTCTTTGTTTAATATATAAAGCTTCTAATACAATGA
This sequence comes from Papaver bracteatum, assembly GCA_023529315.1. Lineage (NCBI taxonomy): Eukaryota > Viridiplantae > Streptophyta > Magnoliopsida > Ranunculales > Papaveraceae > Papaver > Papaver bracteatum. The sequence continues at coordinate 300,068 of JAJJWX010001308.1, forward strand.
TTTAATTTTACTTGGTGATCAGTTCAAGGAAAAATTATCATCGAGCCCCCCATGTAGCTGATAAGAAGCTGCAGATAATGACTGATATTGCCAAAGAATACTCTGTAAATTGAGACTCCAAGGCTTTTCAAAATTTCAAATGAAGCTTTCTAATCCTGACGTTCTTGTATAAGTAAGCCTACTTCCTTTCATTTCAAGAGTATCTTAGTTGAGGAGATAAAACATTTAGCACTTTATATCTAAAACAGAAACATATGCATACTTTTGCACATGTTTGTTTTTTTTCACTTCATATGGATGGATTCTAATGATCTTTGGCAACCTAAGGGAAATCATATCATATCATGACTATATCCTCATATCTTAGTGTTGTAGTTTACTAAAAGTATATTATGCAACTATGTGTGTTCTGGAAACGTCATATATACTTAGTTACATACTGTTTACAAACCTTTTTCTTAACTTGGTTTTACCATCTAACTTGTTTGAAATGCGCAAAGTAAATATCTAATTCACTTTCTGAAGTAATTTACTATATTACTGGATCCAAGGAGTTGGTTAAAGGGACACAAAACCTTTAAATAAGTTAATGTAGTAATAAATATTTCTTATATATAAGTTATTAAATTCGTATTCGGGTTTATGGTACGTGCAAGTCCTACAATACATTAGTTTCTCTAGTCAAAGTAATTCCTACAGTCAAGTAAATCTCTTTACTCGATTAACTGCAGATGCTTGTTCTTTTGGTAGATATATATTTGATTTTACATATAGATTTTTTTTCTTCATACTGAAGCTTCTTTTCATTTCTTTAATTTTCAAGGAAGCTAGATGCTTGTTTGTAGCTTCTGCAAAATTTAATCGGCTTTGGAGACTGGAGGACATCTTTGTGGCCAGAGTTGCCGACATGGAAGTTGTATATGTAAATATTGGCGTTTTTTTGTTTATCTTTGTGAGCCAAAGACGGTACCATGTGCAGGTGTCGTTTCAGAATATGCAACTCCGGTTCAGTTTATCTATTTTGAAGAATTAAACTTGTCTGTGAATATTTGAAAATTATAGTGATTTGAACTTTTGAATTAACTTAGGATGTGCAAGTGCTTTTGTATATCAACTGAGTTCATGTTGTATTGTAATTGAACTGAAGATTTAATAGAATGTCGATGTTCCATCATTTTAATGTTTTTTACCACTGTTTTTTCATTTTTAGGTTCATTTAGCTTTGTATCATTGATAACTCAGTGGTCAAATATGTTACCACAAGTGGCTCATGGTGATAGTTTTGTGGGAAAACTGTTACTCTAGGTAACTTGAAAAGGAAATATAATGACAGTTTAATAATACTATGTTACTATAACCCAGGATTATGATACAGTTTAACTAAAACTGTTACTTTTACTCTATTAGTAGCAACAATTTTTTTCCAAATGTGCTACTATAAACCATGAACGGTGATAGTTTTGTGAAGATTCTATTACGTTAGTACTAATTCAATAACAACATTTCTTGTAAACTGATACGAAAGACCACGAACAATGACAGTTTTAGTCATTATGTAACATTTCTGTAGTGATATTTTGTAACAGTTTTTATAAGCTTTCCGTAACAGGGGCATTAGTAACACCGTGAAAAAAATCAAAAATGTTACAGAAGTGCTACTGTAACAGTTTCAAACTGTTACCTAACATCATTTTTGTACTAGTGTCATATTTGGAATGCATTGATGTTTCTCTTCCCATCTCGAACAAAGACCATTTTGAGCTAGACCTTCTGCGTGATGAACCCCTAAAATTGTTAGATTTCGTGCCCAAAAGTATTACTATTGAAAAATCTAGGTTTGGGGGTATCTCATTTTGTTTTACTTTCTCACGTGCATTTCTATCATATCATATTCATGTGAGATTGTTAAAATTTCTGCACTTCGTCTTTTGGGTTGATCCTCAACTCTTTAGATTGATAGTGTATGGTGAATTTCTGTATATAATAATCCAGTAGATATTGTTAAATCTTGTTTCATGAACCGGTTAAGTTGTATTTTGTATATATTGTGTTAATCCAATGTGACATCAACTGAGTTAATGTTGGATTCTAGCATTGAATAATGAGGCTCTATTCTTGCTTTTGACATAACGGTAATCTCTTCCCTTTTCTCTACTCAACATAGTTCTCATGATATGTTTCGGTTTAAATTCTTTTCATCTTTTGAAACATTGAGGACAATGTTAGATTTAGGTTTGGGGGAGTATTTGCATATGGCGCTGTGAGTCTTTTGCATTTTTTATGACCAGCTGTGGAGCGGGTCTTTTGTAGGATCTTTTCTAGTCTTTTGCATTTTTTATTACCAGATGTGGAGCGGGTCTTTTGTAGGATCTTTTCTAGTCTTTTGCATTTTTTATGACCAGCTGTGGAGCGGGTCTTTTGTAGTCTTTTGCATTATTTTTTTGTTTTCTTCTATGACCAGCTGTGGAGCGGGTCTTTTGTAGTGTGTTATCTGATGACCAGATGTGTAGCGGGTCTTAAAAAAATAAAAATAAATATTGGTTACAAATTGTCAAGGTTCTACGAAATTCCGAAGTTCATCATCTACAGTTGAAGACCGAAGACGAAGACGTTTCTATGGATGCTCTGAAATTGGAGAAGGTTTTGTGGGTACATCTTTGGCAGGCCCTCACGAGACTATAACTCGTCCACTAGGGACACCTATGGGTTTAAAGGCTTAATGCATACGCTAAATGCATTCGAGAGACCAGCGACAGTGGTATAGTTAGGATTTCTTAAGTTCTGTTTCACTTGAGGACAAGTAAAATTCAGGTTTGGGGGTATTTGATGAGTGCCAAATATTGCATATTCATACACCTTTTTATTGAAACTTAACTCATCTTTCGCGCTTCAAAGTCATATATTATCCCAAATTCTGCATTTTTACCATTTTCAAGAATAAATATTTGTATTAATTAATTTTGTGTTTTTAAGTACTAAATAAAGCTTGGAAGAATTGAGAAGACAAAAGAGAAGAAAGTTGGAAGCGTTGCAACCCGCTCGCGCATCAGTGGCAACCTGTTTACAAATTCATGGGATTAAACAACCCATGATCCAAAACTCATGATCCAAAACCCAAGACCCAAATCCATATCCACCTCACCCCCATTGGATTCTTTCCAAAACATCCACCTCACCCCCATTGTATTCCATTTCATCCATCAATTAAAGAAAACATGTTTTGTTTAATTGTTGAGTGGTTGCTACAGTAAAATTCGAATCCCAAGTGTGAGAGAATTTTTGTGTATAAATAGAGAGGGTTGTTGTGTTGAAAACTCATCCAAGAATAGCTTGTTCATGTTAGTTTATCAAATTTAAGTTTTGTTGTAATGTTCTTCATGTTCTAGTTTCATTTGCTAGGGTTTAAATGAAGCCGTAACTCATTGGTATGTATTCATATCTTGTATCTTGTTCTTGAAAGTTTAGAATTGTTTACAGATATAATTTAATCCAAGTTTGTCAACATCTTGCTCTCACAATGTATGCCATGTATCCATTGTAGTTAGAATATCTCTATGTTGATTATGCTACAACTCATGCTTAACCAAATATTGATCCTCAGATTAGTTGTGCTTTAATTAGACAGTTAATGCTTTGGAGAAATACTTTAGTTGTGATTAAATTATCCATTGGAGAAACACCTTAGATATACGGTAGACTTGAATCTGATGTAAGGACAAGAATAATATTACAAGTTGAATGCATATCATAGGTTAGTGGTGGATTTGAATACCATAGTATCCATATTCTCAATATTTACACCTTGATTTAATTGCATATTTTAATTCAAATTACTTTCTGTTTAAGTCTTTGCCAATATCTCGTCGTATCGACAAAAACAAACCCCCTTTGGTTACTCTCTGAATCAGTTCTTAGTAAGGATTTAGAATCAACTTCTACACTCTCCAAGTCTCTGTGGTTCGACCTGTGCTTGCCCTGTGTTGCTTGTCGACACTGTGCACTTGCAGTATACACAATAGTAGGTATCTTTCCGAGCCTACCATTATCCCAGTCAGATGTCTGACTGATTTGTCTTGCCTGACTCAGGTTGTCTGACTGAGTTGTGTTAACTCAGTAAACCTTGAATCCTCTGACCTTGACCTGACTTTGGACGTTGACCGTTATGTGACCTCGTTGACCAGACGTTGACCATTAGAGACCGTTTGTTGACCAGACACTACACCAAATTTAGTGATTAGTAACGGTATGTGGCAGTTGCAAAGTGGGGTTGCAACAGTTCTTCTCTGTTGCGATAGTCGATGTTGCAGATTTTCGCAACGGCTACATTACCGTTGCGATTGTTTTTTTCGCAACAGTTTGAAACTGTTGCAACTCTAAAATGTCGCAACAGTTATAAACTGTTGCGAATCCGATCGTCGCATGACTTCAAACAGTTGCAGACTGGAATATCGCAACAGGTTGACTCAGTTGCGAAATTTTTGTAACATCAAAAAAATAGTGGTTTCAACCAATCAAAACCAGGTTTTGACCGGTCAAAACCAGGTCAACATTAGAATTCCCTGTAGCAAAATCAAGTTTCCCCTGTATCGAAAGAATGACAAATTACAAATATATAAACATGTCCCAAGTTTTTAGAACATAAAAATTCTGCAGTTCTAATGTTAAGTGTAATAGCAGTACAATAGATACAATCTTAAAGTCACAGGACCTTGAGACAAGCTCAATATCATTCATTACCTACATGCTCAAACAAGTATAGTTTCTTGTTGCTTCATAAACAGCCTTGTAAGTAGTGGCACTTATTGCTTATATATGTGGAATCATCTTCGACCTCAACAAGCTCTTCTTCTCGAGTTCCATGCTCTTCATGTTTCTCGAACAAGGTAGAGTACTCCTCAGGGTCAGCTAAAGATAACACAGATTTCTAGTTAACCAGTAAAATATTAAGGCACTCAGGCTGAAAGAACTCTACCTTTCTAGTTAACCTGCGAGCGTTCGGGCTGAAAGAACTGTTCCACGCTCGCAGGTTATAACTTGACTGGTCTCGGTTCAGAGCGAAGGACGCACCAAGTGTTTTTTCCCAAGTGAAATACGTACCACAATCCTAGCAAAGGCAGGAACAACTTCTCTTGTTGGACTAACACCGAGCAGCACCACACCATCTATAACTGAAATACAAACTCAAAAAGTAAAAATAGTATAGGGACTTCCACATTCAAAGCCATTTATTTGGTACATAAGCCATTTATTTGTTGGTGATGACTAGTTTAGCATTTTATCAACGAGAAGAAAATATTACTCATGCTGCTTAAACTAATACTCCTTTGTCACTAAAGACGTAAGAGTTTTATATCCAAATACAAATTTGATGCATTAAAGTACGTACCTAGAGCACCAAATATACTATCTAGTAACTTAAAGAACAATACCATTGAGATATAGTGGTTGCTGAGTGAATAAAAAAATAAATAAGGTGAAGGTTGAGAATATGCACATATTCAAGAGCTGCACCATGAAGAATTCGCTAGATGACATGGGGGGTTTGCTAAAACTAAGAAAGAAAAGTGGTTTTATATAATATTGGACATGGTAATTATAGAAAATTAGTACATGAGATACATGAATAGCACCTGAACTGTATCTATACAACACCACTCGTGAGACCTCTTGCATAAAGAACATCTTCCTGCAAATCGAACAGATGCAGAGTTAAACAAAAACCAGTATAATAAACAAGAAAAAGAAAGTTGCAAATAAATCATACCTTCGTTGGGAAATAATTCACGTCAGATAATCTTTGCAAATTGTCCATTAAAATAGTTGGCAGTTCGTTTCCACGAGTATAAATTTCCTGCATGTATTACTGAAAGATATTAAATAAATTAACGCCTTTATTGCTCTGCAGCCTGTAAACCCAACCTCAACAGAATCAGAGACCAATAATATATACATGTAAAAGAAAAAGATAATGATAGTCACACATATAGGTAAGCATTATCTCTTTAGTCTAGGAATGATACCTATGCATTTTCTTCGGTCTTCACTGTAATGGCCGTGTCTGCTGCAGATTGAACCCATCCCTTGTATTACAGTTGATTGCATAAGAGTTATACTAGCGAAAATAGCTCAAGTACCCAGTCCCCAGATGATCCCAAATATTCGACGATACTACTGCAAAAAATAGCTAGATCAGTTAAGTTAAAGTCAGATTACTCTTCCAAAAAGATAAGTTGTTAGGTTGCTCTAAAGTCTAAACGTACAATGCCGGAAAAACATGGATGCACAAGTTGTCGACTAGGTTGCACAAACATGAGTATGGGTGTCGGACATGACAAGGAAACGTGAGGCCAAACTCAGCCATACCAAAACATTTGTGAAACAAGAACGGGGATATTTTATTCTCTTCAAATGTTATCATGAGAAAAAACTATCAAATATACGTATTGGATGTCTGGACTCGTTCTGCAGCCTTTAATGCAAGTAGAGCTCCATCATCATGACCAACATGTATTACCAAAGAAAACCCCATATCCAAGCACAACGAAAGGAGAGGATCCACCTGGGATTAGATGGGGATAGACTTCAGGGGCATTGTCAATCAACCATGGCTCGCACAACTTAAGGCCAAACACAGACAATGTGACAAACACTAGGCGTTCACTATCTTCATCTAACCCTTAATCCGATACCAATGAACAGTTCAACCACCTTCGCCACATAACAAATCAACCAACATTTCTGGTATAAAATTCAGACTGAATAGAATTAATTCTTCACTGATTTCAACCCCTATGCATGAAGAATCCATGGCATAGATGCTCGGACTAAAATGGAAGATATTTCCCGGTGCACTTCTCTTGAGATGGAAACAGAGAAGATAATAATACACCACAACTTAATAAGGATCATTTCAGTAGGCTACTTTGAATAAGGATCTGTGCAGGTACACGCCAGGGGAAGAAGCTCCTAAAAATTCCAAGAAAAAATAAAAGATGAACTCAAAGTATCAAATATATATATATCACATTAGGATTTATCCAAGTGAAATTAAGCCAAGTTTTCTACCGTATCAGGATGTAGATCACCTGAAGAAGCACCAACAACACCTCTAGATTCCAAGTTACCAGCAAATCATTTCCAGTAACCATCTTTACCCTTCTTGAAACTAAAGAGCATCTTGAAGTTATCCTTGAATACAAAGTTCAAGGACTGATAACAGATTTTAAAACAAGTTAGTGATCAAGCTACAATAATCCAGAATATGTGAGTTAGATTAAACAACAACCGAGTCGATATATGATCCAACCTGAGTAGGGAAGTAATGCATGACATTGCTTGTGTTTCCTCTCTACAATGACCCTGAATCCTTCTTCCTTAATTCGTCCAGAACACTCTTTCCTTCTAGGGTTCAGAGAGCCCTCCTAGCTAACATGATCATCTCATCCTGCTTCTTAACCAACCAAAAAACACAATATCTTCCAGTCACATTCATTTACATAAAAAAAAATCAACATACTTCAACAACAATTTTTATCACCTAAAACAAAGTTAAGACATCTTTTTCATCAATTTGACATTATTGCAGTAAAATCAAACAAATCATAGCTTGCAGTTATATCTTATTGAAAATGAAAAACAATAAATCAAAACTAGGGTTTGGTTTATTCCTTTGTTCTACATCTGACATTTGAAGAAAAAAAAACCCAAATTACTTAAGTTTGAGGATAGAGTTGACGATGCTCCAAATGGGTTATAAAGAAATCTTATGAAAAAGGAGAAGGTATTTTGGGGGAAATCTTGTGCCAAAAAACACTCATAGAATAAAGAAACGCACTTGTAATCAGATTAACTCTGATTTCCCTCTTTAGGTCAAAAACTTGAAATTTGTAAATGATTTATAATCATACTGATCTAGATTTGACACGGTGAGCATGAATCTGAAATAAGATCAGATATCGAGTTAAAGATTTTGACTGGAAAAAATCAAAAGGAGAAGAAAAAAAATCTGAATTTAGGGTTGACTTCGTAAACGTGAAACAAAAAGATGTGGAAATAGTTCATGAAACTAAAAGAAGAGGAAATATTTCATGTGCTGGTAGTGAAGATACCTTTCTTCCTCGACGACGACATTAAGGGTTTGGTTTTCATCTTGATGATAAAGATGGTGGTGGTGGTGGTAGAAAGAGAGGAAAAGAAAATGAGATTGAGAAAGTGAGGTTGTCCGATGATTAAAGAGATAAGATACCCAAGTCAGCTTTCCCAAGTATCTGAATAGGCTGAATAGTGAGTCAGTTGAAAGTGTAGGCAACCACACTGATCTTCCGCACGCGTACAGCTGGATTTAGTTGCGAATCGCAACTGAATTCAACAGTTGCAAGTTTTGTAACTGTTTCAAACTGTTGCGACATTTTCGCAACTGCAATTAGCAACTGAAAATTCGCAACAGCTTCTAAGCTGTTGCGAAATCTAGTTACTAATCCCTGAATTTGGTGTAGTGAGATAGACTGGGCCTTAGTTTAATGGGCTTGTTAGTGGACGTGGGCTTAGGGCAGTTTCTTAATTAAACATTTTGGACCTCTTATGGTCTGAATTAACATCCGGTTCCTTCTACACGTTGTAGATATTCACAAGACTTAGCTACGGATTATAGAATCAATCTAATCGGATTAGTAAACTCTTAGTTATATTAAAGATAGAGAATAAGGTACCATAATGGACTTAGAACCATTAGATAGACTTATATGATTCTTGTGTGAGCCTTTTTGGCTAGATTCTTAGACTTCTTGTGTGATTAACAGTTAGTCTGTCTTATCAAATGGTCGATTCCAAAGGATGAACCAGTGGATTATGGATCTCAAGGTATGCGAGGCTTGTCATCAAAAAGGTGTGGGAATGCATTTAACAGTTTTGTAATCATTGTTATTTCTTTTACGAAAGTCTTTGTTTTATAAACTCATGCATTGTCTATTTCTTAATTGCATTGTCTATTCGCATATTTCATGCTTTGTTTATCTTTATGATTGTCTTTGGGAAATGAGAATTTCCATCTGTGGTATATTGGATACTGCTCCTTCATATTCTTATGGCTAGGGCGATACACCGCAATATTAATAATCGGTGTGGAATTGGCATCAATATTACGGGTCTATATTTCGCCCACAGATTACTTTACGTTTCAGCATTAAGGTGTGCAAATGTCACCGCATAAATTATAAGGTGTGTAAATGTCACCGCAGAAACTAAAGGAGGAGTTTAGGTCCATATACATGATTGTTTATTTCAGTGGTTTTGTTGTCTTCTAATGTTTGGGAAAACATATAATGTTTTCAAAATCTGTTTTCCAAATTTGTTTTCCAAATCTGCATATGATTACTTAGAAGTTAAATGTTAATTATTCCCCATTTTCATTTTCAGTGACAGAACAGAGTTGCACAGCGAAAGCTCCGAGAAGTTAACTTCGTTATTTGATTATACTTTGATATGTTTATTTTGTTGTATATTCTTTTGTAAATCAAATGATTATTACTTTATATATATCATTGGAGAGGAGTTCTTGTATATATATTTCTGAGCGGGGTTAGTTTTGGGTTAAGTTTTATATCGCATTTCTTAATTGAATGCTTAAGTGCATGTTTTAGATTTTAGTGCCTCTTTATTTAGTTAAAATTCTTGGTTTAGTCAGCTGTTAGCTTAGGGGGCGCTACAACACAAACCCAAAAACGTCAAGTACATATGTGTGTGACAAGCTAAGTTTTCCATCTAACGATTGATAAATATTAGCTTGTATCTAATCAAGTTTTCATCTAACGGTGAATATTGAATGCTTTGTTACTAAGCTAACATTAATTGCAAACCCTGATTTGAAAGACTATATAAGGGAAAACTCTAGCAACTGGGAAACCTAATCCCCACACATTCTGTGTGATACTAGTTTGCTAAGCTAGAGTTGATTCTCCTTTAACCTTTGGTTTTCTTCTTCTAAAACCAGGTTAACGACTTAAAGACTTCATTGGGATTATGAAGCCAGACCGATATTACTTTTCTTGTAGTTGTGTGATCTGATCTTGCTGTTTCTATCGTACGAGTACAATTGTAATAATTGGCTTGAGATTTCTATCTTCGATATGCAAGATATAAAAGTAATCACAAACATCTTCGTCTTATCGTTTGTGATTCCACAATATCTTTTTTCGCTTCGTCGATTAAGACTATTGTGAGGTGATTGATAAACCTGAGATGTTCTTCGGGAATATAAGTCTGGTTTTATTGATTGGTTCATGTTCACCTTGATTTATCAAAAGACGGAACAAAACTCATAGGTTTATTCGTGGGAGACGAATTTATCTATCTTGTAGACTTTTCTGTGGGAGACATATTTGTTTATTAAAGTCTTCGACATTGGGTCGTAGCAAATTGTGGGTGAGATCAACTAAGGGAATCAAGTGCGCAGTATCCTCCTAGGATCAAAGGCGTAGGAGAATAATTGTACCTTGGATCAGTGTGATATTGGTTGGGGTTCAACTACAGTCCATACCGAAGTTAATTTGGAGTAGGCTAGTGTCTGTAGCGGCTTAATACAATGTATGTTTAATCTGGACTAGGTCCTGGGGTTTTTCAGCATTTGCGGTTTCCTCGTTAACAAAATTTTGGTGTTTGTGTTATTTCTTTTCCACATTATATATTTTTATATAATTGAAATAATACTGGTTGTGCGTAGTTTAATTAATTAGAATATTCGACCTTATTGGTTGTTGATTTAAATTGATTGACAGTTGGATATTGGTCTTTGGTACCATCCAAGTTATCTCTCTTTGATTAAGACTTGCATAGTGTATTTGCTTGAGTAAATCAAATTGAGAGATTGAGATAATAACTCCTTGAGATATTTTCTATTGTTTGAGTCTAGTTGATTCTCTAGAAAACAATTCAGAGTTGTCCAGACAGATTTCTAATCGAAATATTGGGTGTGGTTGTTAGACCCCCACTTTTTCACCCTACGCCTCCAACTTGTAATAAGTCAAGCACTTGGAACAATTCATTTGGTTCATATTCCAAATAGTAAAGGAACAATAAATCTGTTCGGTAACAACTATTTTCAAACAATTGATATGAGTTTGACAAAATGCTCTTCCGTTTATCCCAATAAACTCCTTTGTCAGGTTCTTAGATCTATCTATCAACAACTACCAAAGTAATTGGCTAGACTATGCAATCAATACTTTGAATCACAAAGAATTGTATTGATGTCGATCTACTCAACTAATCAATCAAGGTTATCACAAAGATAAACCGATTATAGTTGGATCCGCATCCGATCAAGTTTTGTGCACGCCAAATATTATGAACTCAAATAAGAAATCTTCTTTGTCTTCAAATCTTCTTAGATCTTCAATAAACACCTGCACACAATAAACAACTTGAATCTCTTGTGATCAATCACACACAAAATGGAGTATGTTAATGATGGATTATCACAAGACGTCTTTAGATCTACAAATATTCTAAAGATCCCCGTCGATACTTCGATCTAGTTTGAGTGAATATTATATTAGAAGAGAAGATTCTCAAGCATAAACAAACTAGGTGCAATCAAAGTTCAACAACCATTAGTCAATCAAATCAACCGAAAACTAATAATAAACCGCAATTATCTAGTTTTCCACCAATGGTACTTGTAGAGCTTCATAATCCCAAACAAGTCTTAAAAACGAGCGGTCGTAAGAGATTTCTCCTAATTATGGTTCTTTCCTCTCCAAATAGACGGCTCCACCATTAACAACACAACTAGGTAGTTGTTGATGGTGGATTTTAGTTCAGGGGTAAAATTATAAAAGCAAAATTTTTACAACCGTCCTGCAAAGGATAAGGCCGTTTGATAAGTGATGAATACTTCTTCGCTTTATTGATTCACCTAGAATGGAGCATGTAGCAACAATCCCAAGTATTCTGTGAATTTTTAGCATTACTAATTAATTCATAAATCACCTAGTATTTCTCGTGTTGTTCTGATAGGTGTAGAATACACCGTATTTACTATCTAGTAATTTATGCTTTCTTTGCTATTTTTCTTGTAAATTATGTATTTTACGTGTGTTTTTGAGCTATTAGGTACTCTGGAGTCGCACGGAAGAAAAGAAGAAGGAATTACCCAATTTGAGCTAAAAGGGCAAATTTGTCATTTTCCAGGAAAACACTATCGGGAGATGAGCCACGGTTAAAGGGCAACTCTTCTTGGAGGTATTCCAAACGCAAACCAGCTACGGTTAAGGGGTTATCATTGGAGTACCCCTTATCATTTATTAGGGGCTGTAATTATCAGGGGTGGCTCTTATGTGGGGCATCTCAATCCCAAATCATTACACAACCCTAGAATCAAGAAATCTCAGTCTCATTCACTCGTTTTTTTCTTCCACCTGAAATTGAGAAATAAAAGCAGTGGCTGCTGCTAAAATCGAGACGAGATAATGGATTAAAGAGAAGCAGTTAGGGTTTGATGGGGATTTGAAGATCGAACAGAAGCCAAGATGATAATGTGCTGGTTTGAATCGATTAGGAGTTGTTGGTTTAAAAGAAGAGAAGTGACTGCTGCTGAGTAAGATCGAGAAGATGAGAGATTCAATCGAAATGAAGAATGGATAGAAGGTCGATGATGGTCTGTATATGAATTGAGCCATGGAAGTGAGAAGTTGATGCTGTCGATTATGGGTTTGAATCGGAGAAGACTCTCAAGTGATTGATGTTGATGGTCGCTGTAATTGGGTCAAGTACGGTGATGGGCTAATGATAGAATTAAGGGTATCTGAGGATCGAGATTGAACTGTAGAAGAACACAGTTGGTGGTTGAAGCTATGGAGGCAACAGGGTATGACAGATGTTGTTCAAATGAGTTCAAAGGATATGTTGTTGATAGAATAATTTTGTGTTGGTGATGGTACTGGACTCAGTGGAGATGGCTGCTGAAGAACTCAGAAGTGAAGAAATTAAGGTTTTAAATGGAATTGAAGGTTGCAGTAGCATAACTGAGTACTGGTGGTGACTGAGCTTCTATGAATTGGAAGTGAGCTGAATTGAATGTGCAAGAGAAGCTACAGATGGGTGTTGCTGCTATGATGGCTAGTCTGCAAGTACATCTAGAAGAGATGCTGCTGTGCAATGGATGCTTGGAAGTGATGAAAGAGTGTAGATTTTGCTAAGATGTAGGGTACTGGTGCTGCAATTTGGTGAAGTGTGGTTGGATGAGCTCATGGTGGCTCAGGTGGAATGAAGAACTGTGTTGCAGAGCTGTGAATGAAACTTTTGGTTGCTGCTGTTGGAATTGGGGTTTGAAGCTATTGGAGGCATTGCAGCAATGTGAGATAACTGAAGTTGCAGGTGTACATATAGCTTCAGGGTTGGATGCTTGAGATGGTTATGAAGTTGCAGTCTGCTGAGTTTTAGTGTTGATGCCCTACAGGGAAGCGGTAAAGAAATGTTGCAAAGTAGATGAAGCTGCAGGTGGACTGAATGGGTTTTAGAGCTGCAGTTTTGGTATGCAGTTTCATTGCAGGAAAATGGTGGTTCAGGTGATTCTTGTGGTGAAATAGTGATTCTCAGGGGAAGTGACAGACACGAAAATGCGGGCCATCTTGGCCATAATCGCACTATCGCAATGTACTCGGCTTAGACTTAGCCCACTCAGCCGAGTTAGCTTTGACTCAGCAACTGACTCGGTCTGACTCAGTGACTCACCCCTTGACCCGGTTGACTAATGATGACCGTTAGGACAACGGTTAACTCTAACAGAATCGTGACGGAATATTCCATCGACGACAGTGACTTTCAGGTTGTCGGCGACGATAATTTCCGGCGACCGATGACGGATTCCGGCTAAAAAACACAGTTTTCCAGCGAGCAAAATTACAGAATTTTGGGTGGACTTCTCTCATGTGTGTGAAGACTTAGAATTGGGAATTGGATGAAAACTTGGAATTTTTGGAGAATTGGACTAGAAATTAGAATATGGCTCAAATTGGGAAAGTGGTGTTCTTATGGAATGTGGATTCTTTTCCTTCAAAGATATGGAGAGTATTGAAGCCTATAAATAAGAGAGTTCTCTACAACTTTTAACACACATCTACTTTGGAGAAGGAGTTAAAGTGCACAAGGATTGGAGGAAGGAGCAACCATCATCTTTTCAATAAGTTTTTCTTTCTTTCTTCCTTTATTATTATTATTGTGTGAACTCCAAATTATGAGTAGCTAATTTTCTTATTGATTGAGGATGAATTCCTAGTTCTTCATATTTGATTTGAGTTTTGTTTCAATTCTACTTTGAAGTTTTTCATATGATTATCGTTTGTTTTTACTAATATTAATGTTTATGATTGATTGATAGGTTGTTTGGAGTGCACGCTAAATTGACTTGTTAATTTAATCTAAAGCTAGTGAAAGTTAGGGAATACGTAATAGTTTCATGACTCTTTACACAAGTAGAAAACACGAGACCCTGCGGAGGGATTCCATGGAGCAATTGTGTGTGAAAACAATGCTAG